>JAAIXJ010001869.1:223070-239349 GCA_013403705.1 Heliconius hermathena
AAAACCGACTGGTTGTGGGTTCGATCCCCACTCGAGGAGATGAAATATTTACTTAAATTTATATTTCCATTTCTTCGCTCTGGTGTCGAGGCAAAGCGCGGCGTTGAGTTCTGCCACTCAACACGCAATGCCTCCAGAATTCCGCAGAAAGTGAGGAACGGAGTGTCTTAGCACTAGGTTCCCACTGCCTACCCTGCTGTGTGCGGGATACAGCGTGAAGCTGATTCTTAATCAATAACTAAGGATCGAGCCCATAATCGTCGCGTTACAGTCACACCCTTGTGCCACTGCGCCACGACGGCGTCAATTTTGGCAATTTTTTCTAAATAATATCACTGAAATCACATAACTCCGAAACTGGACGCGCAGCATGCCACGGTTTAATAGGAACCTTTATTTGTCTATTATTAAAGTGACAAGTGGTTTATTATAGTATTGCTTGCCTTGCCAGAACTGGAAATTGAAATGTTTATAAAATATTTCACAACAAATGGAAAGTGTGTAGGGCACATAGCTAATCAATAATTTGATAATAGTGACCCTACGTGGGTGGTGCTGCTTTTTACTTTTTTAATACAGTACACAATTTTATTGTAATATATTTAATTATTTATTATTATTTGTAGAGGTCAGTCGTGGCGCAGAGGCACAAAGTGTGACTGTAAAATCGACTGATTGTGGGTTCGATCCCCACTCGAGGAAAGTAAATATTTATTTACATTTATATTTTCATTTCCTCGCTCTGGTGTCGAAACAAAGTGCGACGTTGAGTTACGCCACTTAACGCGCAATGCCTCCAAAACTCAGCGGAAAGTGGGGAACGGTTAACACTAGGTTCCCTGTTCCTACTCTGCTGTGTGCGGGATACAGCGTGAAGCTGATAAAATATATATATAAAAATAAATACCTTATCTATATTATTTGTATCAGTTTTATACTATAAACTGCAAATAGCAGAGTAGATAGAGGTAAACTAGTGTTAAAACACTCCGCTACCCACTATCCGACGAATTTCCGAGGCATTGCGTGTTGAATGGCAAAACTCAACGAGGACGACGACTGAATCTATAAAATTTTACTTATTATAAAAACAATAATAATAATATAATTAAATTAAAAACAATGCATGTATAATACGTACCTCAGAGTATCTGATTTATATAGGTAAAAATGTTTAACTAAATAAATATATGTATTAATATATATAATAATCGATATAGAATACGGAACCATCTTTTATATTATGTATTTTCCCCATAATTTTCATAAAATAAACTGTTAATTCATACGCTGCTTCATTACGTTACGATATAACACATATTTTTTTTTTACTTCCACATTTAAACTTTAAGGAAACTATCGTAAAAAAAAAGTTAAAAACCTTATTGTAATAATATAGTCACCGTCTGTTAATTTAAAGAATATTAATAATTATAATACTAACTAGGTACATATATGCAATCAAATATTTAATACGTCAGCTGTCAGGTAAATGTAGGCATAACTCACTAATATTAAATTTTATAAACAGTAAAAAAGTATCTATTTGTGAGTGTGATTTAGAGGAAGGTTCTACGGATCACTATGTTTTTTTTTAGCTTCACGCTGTATCCCGCACACAGCAGAGTAGGCAGAGGGAACCTAGTGTTAAGACACTCCGTTCCCCACTTTCCACCAATTTCTAGAGGCATGGCGTGTTGAGTGGCGGAACTCAACGCCGCGCTTTCCCCTCGAAACCAGAGCGAAGAAATTAAAATATAAATGTAAATAAATATTTTATCTCCTCGAGTGGGAATCGAACTTACAACCAGTCGATTTACAGGCGCACTTTGTGCCCCTGCGCCACGACTAGACGACTATGTATTTAATCGCCCAAAACTTAATTACACTCTATATGATATCCTTCCTCTTAATGCACAGCGTCCTATTAATTTAAAATGTATATAAGCTTTAGTTTTTAGTCCTTTTATTAAATTATTGGTGAATATTATTGTAGATAATGCCATTAAGTTATAGTTGTTAAAATATCATTGCATACTTATTCTCAATATGGTTTTCTTTAATTATTTATTTTTATTTATATATTATCAATATAGCGTCTGTTTGTTTGTTTGTTTGTTTTCGTGTTTGAACCAGTACATCATATCATCTTCATATCATTCGTGTTTTTTCTACTATACGTGACACTGGCAGATTATTTTTTACGCCTGTCATCGCAAAATCAGGTCCTTAATTAAAAAAGATAAACAGTAAAAATATATATGTATATTAATATAGAACTTCACGCATTTTCTTGTATAGCAAAATAGACAAAGAGTAAGCAGTGTCTAGACTAGTGATTCTCAACCACTATGCCGCGGCACTTTTGTGTGCCGCCAAATTTCAAAAGTGTGCCGCTAAATTTTGCAAATATATAATAATGTTAATATTATTAAATTATATCATTTAAAAAGAAAAATATTTTTTCCATGAATATATATTTAAATCCACAAAAAAATAAATTCGTATATTTAAAATTTTTGTCATAAACTATTTATGCAGTGTGTTGTAGTAAATAATTTTTATCTTTTTCTTTGTGTGCCGCCAAATTTTGTAAATCGTGAAATATGTGCCGCAACAAAAAAAAAGGTTGAGAATCACTGGTCTAGACCCTCCGAAATCCATCTATCCTTCCGAATTCAAGACATTGCACGATGAGTGGCGTAAAACTTCATGCAGCCAATTTTATGAGGACGAATATGTGTAATATTAACTATATTTCATATACTTACAATTATGTTACTTAAAGACTTATTATTGTTGTGTATTGAGGCCGGTCGTGGTGCAGCGGCACGAGGTGTGACTGCAAAACCGACTGGTTGTGGGTTCGATCCCCACTCGAGGAGATGAAATGAATTAAATTTATATTTCCATTTCTTCGCTCTGGTGTCGAGGTTAAGCGCGGCGTTGAGTTCTGCCACTCAACACGCAATACCTCCAGAATTCGGCAGAAAGTGGGGAACGGAGTGTCTTAACACAAGGTTCCCTCTGCCTACCCTGCTGTGTGCGGGATACAGCGTGAAGCTGATTTAATTTTAATTTTTTTTTAAAGAATTATATCTATTGAAATTCTTGTAGTAAACATTTCGAGAATACAAATAATAATTTACAATCAAGAGACAAATATAATTTATTTAGATATGACAAAGCAGTGAAAGGTGATGAAATGACGCACTTCACGTGAATGCGCGTCTCGACGCCGAAACTATCAGATGGTTTCGTATTTCAAGGTATTTAATTATACATGAAAGTGTGGCGTTGAGTTCTGCCACTCAACACGCAATGCCTCCAGAATTCGGCAGATAATGGGGAACGGAGTGTCTTAACACTAGGTTCCCACTGCCTACCTTGCTGTGTGCGGGATACAGCGTGAAACTAAAAAAAAAAGAAAAAAAAATAAAAGTGTACATGATGCACGGTAGCGGTTAGTCAGCGGTAGGTAGTGGTTTCGAATTTTTTCTCGAATATTCTTCCAGTATATATTACAATACTACGTCCTTGTTACAAGGACCTCCGTTTCCGCGTAACAATCAAATAAATCATAAAAGTATTTAATGTGCTCATTTTATATACGGACAATATACGGAATTATATATGGCAATTTCATATATATATATATATATATATATATATATATATATATAAATGATCTATTTTCCGTATGTAGCGCGGGTACGCAGAGGGAACCTTATATAAAAGGACACTGCGTTCACCACTTTCCGCCGATTTTTTCGAGGCATTGCGTGTTGAGTGACAGTACTCAGCGCCGGGCTTTTGCCATGGTGCTAGAGCGATGAAATAAAAATATTTTTAAATAATAATTCATTTCCCCGAGTGAGGATCGAACCCACAAACATCGCGCTACATTTACACCCTTGTGCCCCTGCGCCGCGACGGCCTCAATACATTCATAAAATAACAAATTAAGTATCTTGCATGTGGAAAATAATAGAATTAACACAAAAAAGAAATATTTTGTCGTCTATTTCTTACAAAATAAATCAAAATTTGCTTATTTTTTTTTTAATTGGTAATTGAAATTTGATTTATCAAAATAGTTTCTAAAATGCTTACTGTATACATATGCTAATTTACTTTACGGGATACATTTTTTAAAAGTATAATTTTTAAATAATGAGGCCTGTCGTGGCGCAGCGGCACAAAGTGTAACTGTAAAACCTACTGTAAACCTTTTTAAATGAATTGCAACCATATTTAATGGTTGTTTTCTACATTACACAATCACAATTATAAAAAATCGGTCAATATCTTATGTAACAGAACTATTTGAAATCGATCACCCATAACGTTCAAGGATAAACTGAATATTCACCCAAGCAGCACCACAACGACAATGATAGAAACTGATATATTATAGTAACTAAAGTCATTTGTCACTTTTCATAAGATTATTCTATTGAAAAAGACATAAATATGTATAAAATTGTAAATAGCTTAATAGAATATTTAATAGATGCATAATGAACTTGAAATTAAGAGTTCTAGGTTCGATTCTCACTAGGGGTAGTGATTTATTTAATATTTTTAGTTTTTCGCTCTGGTAACAAGGTAAAGCACGGCGTTGACTTAAACACACAGTGCCTTGAAAATTAGGTGTAAAGTAAGGAACGGAGTGTCTTAACATTAGGACAGACAAAGTAATTTCAGTCGTGTCGCAGTAGCACAAGCGTGTGACTGTAGACGCGACAGGTTGTAGGTTCGATTCCCATTCGAGGAAATGAAATATTTAATATTTTCATTTCTCCGCTCTGGCATTGAGAAAAAAGCGCGGCGTTGAGTTCCACTACTCAACACACAATGCCTCCAGAATACGGCGGAAAATGGGAAGTGGAGTGTCCTAACACTGGCCTCCCTCTGCCTATACTAGAACCGGGATACATCGTGAAGCAGAAAAAAAATTGATTGCATCAAAATAAATGCATTTTTTATAGTAAAGTCTATTATATTTCTTATATGTATTACAATATTGCGATTCACTTATTCATTTGCTACAGATGTCACAGCAGTCGTCGGACTTGAAGTAACTAAAGATAATAAATTACATTGCATTAGTGAACATTCTAAACTGTTGTGGTAATAATAAAAACACATATAAATTGTTTAAGACAATTTGTTTAAAACAGTTTATATTTGAGGCCAGTCGTGGCGCAGCGGCACGAGGTGTGACTGTAAAACCGACTGGTTGTGGGTCCGATCCCCACTCGAGGAGATGAAATATTTACTTAAATTTATATTTCCATACCTTCGCTCTGGTGTCGAGGTGAAGCGCTGCGTTGAGTTCTGCCACTCAACACGCAATGCCTCCAGAATTCGGCAGAAAGTGGGGTACGGAATGTCTCAACACTAGGTTCCCTCTGCCTACCCTGCAGTGCGCGAGATACAGCGTGAAGCTGATTTATTTTTATTTATGTTATTTTATTATCTAATATAGAGTTTTTTCTAGTATTGATTTCCTTATACGTATTTTTTTTGGAATGTAAAAATAGATATATTTTTATTATTACTGTTAAAAATTAAATCAAATCAAATCAGCTTCACGCTGTATCCCGCACGCAGCAGGATAGGCAGTGGGAACCTAGTGTTAACACACTCCGTACCCCACTTTCTACCGAATTCTGAATTATTACTGTTCTTTCACATTTTCACCAATTTCCACGATGAAGTGGAAGATACAGACTATTTAAAATATTACCAATCTGGGACGACACCATGGATTTAGGAAAAGGGAGGATGGGTGGTCTGGGTTCACCCCATAATAGTCCTGTGCCCACCCCAGAATTTTTACTAATAATAAATTTGCCATAAAAACTTAAACAAATAACACACACAGTACAAATTTAAATTTACGCTAGTTGTTACATTATACATTTATCATAGATATAAAAAAATTCAAAATACGAAATAATATACTCTAAATAAAAGTAAATGAATGTAATATTGTTACACACATTTAAAAATGGATTTAATCATTATTTTTTATTACCTCGTGTATTGTCTTGTAAGAATGCCGTAACGTTGAGCTTTCATAACTAATCCACCTGTAATGTTTTAAGTATATGCACAAAGGCCAGTCGTGGCGCAAGGGTACAAAGTGTGACTGTAATCACGACTGGTTGCGGGTTCAAAACCCTCACGAGAAAATGAAATATTTATTTAAATGTTTATTTAAATTTATCTTTCCATTTCTCCGCTCTGGCACCAAGGCAAAAGCCCGTCGTTGTGTTCCGCCACTCAAAACGCAATGCCTCCAGAGTTCAGCGGAAAGTGGGGACCGGAGTGTCTTAACACTAGGTTCCCTCTGCCTACCCTGCTGTATGTGGGATACTGCTTGAAGTTATATCACAAAGTTAGGCAAATCGTACTATTCTATAACGTCGTACGTACGCGTACGTACGTATATGTATAACGAGCTGCGCAAGTAAGTAGTGCATTAAACCGGTGTTATCGCATTGTGTACTTAACCTTGCGCAGTGTCGGTCGGCCCTTTCACCTAGCTTCTGGATATTTCGACAGATCCACGTGACAAAAAAATAATTAGTTAACGTTATTATTGCTTATGGTGCTAAGTGAAAAAAAACGGTCAAGTGCGAGTCACAATCGCCCAACGAGGATTCCGTACCAATTTCAGGGTTGTAGAACAAATAAAATTCCAGAACTTATTGTATTGTATAAGTACTATTTTTTGTATAAAATGAACTACAAATATAAATATGTAATGTTTTTTTTTCTATGAAATACCTATAAATTTTCACATTTTGGATTTTCTCCTTTAGGTTATCTATAAATTTTCAGTTTCTGGTTTTTATCGTCTATACTAAATTCCCGCTTCGTGCGAAATTCCTTACGGGAACAAGTTCCTTACGGGAAGAAGTATCCTATAGGTTTTGATTCCACGTTGAAATTCATACAAAATGCAGCAATATTGATGCATAAATGCTTGTTGCCTGTTTTAAATGCGTTGAATCAGAAGCTTGGTCTTTTCTGTGCTTTAGGCGACCACAGATCTAAATATTTTTTATTAATTTCAGCTGATAAATTCACACGATCTCGAGATAATTGCTCTTGACAGACAGACTCGTTTTTAAGGTTCCGTACTTTTTAAAGAAAAAAGAAACCTTTATAAGATCAATCTGTTGTCCGTTTGTCTGTTTATCTCAGGAACGCTTGGAGATATCGAGTTGAAATTCAAACCATATACCTACTTAGATTTACGGCCTTATGATTTCCTGATAAAAAAACATATTTCTATATTTACTTAGAAAAAATGTGAGGTATCAGATGAAATGACTCTGGCTAAACTATGCCTGAAATTTAAAAAAATCTACCAATTTTTGTACGGAACCCGCAGAGAGGGAGCCTAACTCGCGCTTGTCTGGTTTTTATTATTAACGCCTAGTAAGATTTATAGCTGTCTAGAGTTTACAGGTGTTTATAGACATATGTGACAGACAAATGTATATGTTGAATATAATTATTAATCATAACAGTAATAGTATTTGAATTATTCACCTATAGGTACATCCCTGCGTTAAATAGCTAGTATAATATACTTGAACTTATCCACCGGTAATTATCATAGTAAATTATCTATATATAATATATAAAACTCTTCTTTAAAAGTTTTAAAAATAACGCACAGCCGGAATTTTTCATATTCCTTTGGGAAGTAGTAGGCTTACAAGGAAAGGATTATCCGAAATTCCTACGAGAAACAGAAAAAACGAGCCTCTTAAACAAACATTTAATTCAATAAAGTTATAATAAATATTCAGAAACGCGTTGAATTCTAAAATATGAACGTTTATTTCGTCTCGTCGTATTTGATTAAATACCTAGATCGCAATCGTAGCAAGTTAGTTTACCTAAATAATATTAATTTATACTTTAATTTATCGATTAATTTATACATCAAATCAACTCAAATCAGCTTCACGCTGTATCCCGCACACAACAAGGTAGGCAGAGGGAACCTAGTGTTAAGAAACTGCGTCCCCAAATTCTGGAGGCATTGCGTATTGAGTGGCAGAACTCAACGCCGCTCTTAACCTCGACACCAGAGCGAAGAAATGGAAATATAAATTTAAATAAATATTTCATCTCCTCGAGTGGGGATCGAACCCACAACCAGTCGGTTTTAGTCACACTTCGTGGCCACGACTGGCCTCATACTAATTTATACATCAATTGTTATTTTTATATAATTTGGTACATTTTATGACATCATTAGAAAAAGTTATATCAGAATTAATAGTATTAATAGTATAAATAAAAAAAAATCTTGAGAAAATTATTTTTAATGCTTTATATAAGTACACATTTTACGTAATCCATTATAACTGAAAATAATCTATAATAGGAGTCTCCTAATAAAGTTCACTTTTGGGACCCAAAAATGGGTTTTGTGAATAGGCCAAATAAAAAAATACGCTGAAGCTCACGAACACAGACTTGTTCACCATGTGAGTTTTTAAGGTATCCAGCTCCACGAAAACACGGACTTAATGAGAAGATGAAGAAGAAGCTTACGCTAAGACAAAAACCCTTAGCTTTAGTAAGTAGAATGTGATTTTTCTTAGTAAGTAGCAATCTTTATCGGTAGTTTACAACCCTAAACCATTCTAAAGAAAGGAAAATAACTTCACGCTGTGTCCCGCACACAGTGTAAGCAAGCGGAAGCTAGAGGTAAGACACTCCATCCTCACCTTTCCAGCGAATTTTTTGAGGCATTGCGTGTTGAGTAGCAGAACTCAATGCTGCGCTTTGCGTTGACACAAGAGTGAAGAAATGAAAATATAAATCTAAATAAATATCGAACCCACAACCACTCACGTTGACAGTCAAACACTTATACCACTGCTCCTCTCTCATTAAGATTTTAAAAAACATAATAAACTTTAATGGATGTGACAGTTTCCTAATATACTGACAATACTCTAATGTATTATTTGCTGTTTTATTTACACAAGGTGAATGTTATCTATCCATTTATCTTAAAACTAATTTTGTTGTCAAATTGGAAATAAAAAAACGCTATAAATTGATCTAATATGTTTCAGTAACAATGACGTAATATTTCGTTAATACTTATTATGTTATATATGTATGAATTGAGGCCAGTCGTGGCGCATGGGCACAAGGTGTGACTGTAAAATCGACTGGTTGTGGGTTCGATCCCCACTCGAGGAAATGAAATATTTATTTACATTTCTTCGCTCTGGTGTCGAGGCAAAGCGCGGCGTTGATTTCCGCCGCTCAACACGCAATGCCTACAGAACTCGGTGGAAAGTGGGGAACGGAGTGTCTTAACACTAGGTTCCCTCTGCCTACCCTGCTGTGTGCGGGATACTAATTAAACTAATAAGCTGATTTATTTTATGTATATGTCATTTTAATTTAATTATTATAAAATTATAATTTAAGAAAACAACTGCTCAGATTTTATGTGGTTTTTTTTCAATGGTGCCCCGAGCCAGTGGTAGCAACCTGGAAGTCTTACAATATTATAATTTATAGTATTTTTAACATATGATAATATGATATATTCATTTTATAATATTTACAATTATTTATTTAATTCAAACAAATAATTAAATAAAAATTAAAAAAAAATAAAAATTAGCTTCACGCTGTATCCCGCACACAGCAGGGTAGGCAGAGGGAACCTAGTGTTAAGACACTCCGTTCCCCACTTTCTGCCGAATTCTGGAGGCATTGCGTGTTGAGTGGCAGAACTCAACGCCGCGCTTAACCTCGACACCAGAGCGAAGAAATGGAAATATAAATTTAAGTAAATATTTCATCTCCTCGAGTGGGGATCGAACCCACAACCAGTCGGTTTTGCAGTCACACCTCGTGCCGCTGCGCCACGACCGGCCTCAAAAAAAAAAATTAAATAAATAATTGTAAATATTATAAAATAATAATATCATATTATCATATGTTAAAAATACTATAAATTATAATATTTAAATTATAATATTTATTTAATTCAAACAAATAATTGAGTTAGGTGCTCTTTGGTGTTTTTACATGCGGCAGTGAAGTTTCTATATTATCTATGTCATGTGATGAAAAAGAAGGTACCTACATATTTTTCCAGCTTCACGCTGAATGCCGCATTTAGCAGGGTAGGCAGAGGGAACCTAGTGTTGAGACTCTCCGCTCTTAAGTTTCCGTCGAATTTTGCGTGTTCTGTGACGGAACTCAATGCCGCGATTAGCCTTGTTACCGGAGGGATTAAATGAAAATATTAATAAATAATAATTAATTCCCCTGAGTGGGAGCCCACCCCACACATCGAACCCACAGCCGTCGCATTTATAGTCACACGTTTTAACATCCACGACTTCCGGAAGTACATATTTTTAAAAATAATATAGTTATATTAGAGAGTGCATAATATAATAAAATAATAATAAACTAAGAACAGATTAAAATATATTTGCCATCTAAATCAGCTTCACGCTGTATCCCGCACACAGCAGGGTAGGCAGAGGGAACCTAGTATTAAGACACTCCAACTTTCTGCCGAATTCTGGAGGCATTGCGTGTTGAGTGTCAGAACTCAACGCCGCGCTTAACCTCGACACCAGAGCGAAGTCATCTCCTCGAGTGGGGATCGAACCCACAACTAGTCGGTGTTACAGCACCACGTTTGCGCCACGACTGGCCTCTTTACTCTTTGCCATCTAAATTATATTTATTATAATTATATTATATAGCAACCTAAACCAATATAAATAGCACGCAGCTTTGTAAGTGCTGCTTATAAATCACAACAAACAGACAGCTATCCTCAAACCTCAGCGCCCTTCCTTGCTGATTTACAAATTTTATATAATTGCTAGTCGTGGCGCAGGGGCACAAAGTGTGCCTGTTAATCGACTGATTGTGGATTCGATTCCCACCCGAGGAGATGAAATATTTATTGATATTTATATTTTTATTTCTTGGCTGTGGTGTCGAGGGGAAAGCGTGGCGTTGAGTTCCGCCACTCAACACGCAATGCCTCCGAAAATTGGGGAACGGAGTGTCTTAACACTAGGTTCCCTCTGCCCAGCGTGCTGTGCGCGGGATACAGCGTGAAGCTGAAATACATATTTGCCAATAAATTTATATAAATATTATATGATAAATTACCATAATAAAACCAGGTCAAATAACCAGTAATTATGATTCTAAATGTTTTATTTCCTACTACTCAATGATTTAAGATCTCGACTGCCTTCTTAATAGTAATATATTAGCACTACACACTCGCAACCGGTCTCTCCTCCATAATCATATCCAAATCGTGTTTATTTAGAATACTGATTTTGCATGCGTATTATGTGAATATGAAAAAGAAATTTATTCATACAAAAACAGCAATGGTTACTGTGGTTTTTTTTTATTATTTATATTTAGTAGAAGGCTAATCAATTTACACACAATTAGAACTAAAATCACGATAGAAAACATTATATTTGGCCAGAGGCATGGACAATTAAATCTGATTATTAATAAAGTGTTGTTGTTATATGAATGTCGACATTTACACATGATTCTTTGAAGTGACTTAATCGATTTGCTAAATAGGTATGTAAATAGGTACTTATTAAATTTAAAAAATCTGCTTCGCGCTGTATCCCGTACACAGCAGGGTAGGCAGAGGGAACCTAGTGTTAAGACACTGCGTTCCCCACTTTCTGCCGAATTCTGGAGGCATTGCGTGTTGAACGGCGGAACTTAACGCCGCTCATTTACTAAGTTTAACTCTAATGACCTAAAAGATTGAATAATAAAAAAAATGTTTTTATAATTCAATCTACCAATATTGACAGTAAAAATAATAACGAAAAGCCTGAACAAAGAAAACCGTGGTGTGTGGTGTGTCTGTGTGGTCGTCATAAACAATTGATTCTTTTTGTAGGTGAGTTCCATCCTATTAAATCACTTGCATTCTCTTTTAAATATCTTGTATTCTCTTTTAAATGTCTTTTTATTATTTTGTTTTGTCTTAATTATATGTAGGTATATATAATTTTGATTCGGACCAAGTGTTAGGCAGAACAATAATAAAATATATCAATGAGTCAGAGTCGAACCCACACTCAATGCGCTAACAATCATGCATCGTGCAATTGCCCGATAATCGCCTTAAATATATTATAAAAAATATCATAATATGATATTCGCTTGCTTTGAATAGAATTTTGTTTTAAAATATTATGAATCTAATAATCATATATTTACTTAAATTTATATCTCCATTTCTTCACTCTGGTGTCGAGGCAAAGTGCGGCGTTGAGTTCTGCCACTCAACACGCAATGTCTCCAGAATTCGGCAGAAAGTGGGGAACGGATTGTCTTAACATTAGGTTCTCTCGCTGACGCTGATTAATAATCACATAGAGTTAATAATTCCCATTAGAAAAAAATCACATGAGTACATACAAAAAAAATACATTCTTTTTTTATATTTATCAATGTATTTAACAGGTAATAAAATAAGTCTATTACTGAAATATTTTTCAACATTTATTTACATAAATTTTATCTACGCCCCTTATCGTAATATCCTCCGATGTTTCAAAGATAGAGATGTCCTTGTATATTTTCGATTGCAAGAGGCTCCATTAGTACAATTGTTTTGTATTATAAGATATATTACTAACTAAAAACTTATGTAGCATTCGTGTATTTTTTTGTAAAATCAAAACACACTCCGTGTTAAGACACTCCGTTCCCCGCTTTCCGCGCAATTCTGGAGGCAATGCGTGTTGAGTGGCTTAACTGAATGCCGCGCTTATTGTCGACACCAGAGCGAAGAAATGGAAATATAAATTTAAATAAATATTTTATTTCCTCGAGAGGTGATCGAACCCACAACCAGTCTATTTTACGCATGGCCTCAATTTTATTTTCTATAGGTATTTTTTATATATTTATTTATTTATGTTTATTAGTTACACGAAGTAAATGATAGCTGAATGATACAGCGGCGTTGAGTTCCGCCACTTAACACGTGAAATAAAATTAACACAGTGCCACCAGAATTAGACGAAAAGGCAGGTTCCCTATCTCTACCCTGCTATGTGCGGTATATATATATTTACATACATTTCTCTAGAGAGTAATAAATAAAATCATATTTTTTTCCTTTATTAGTCTTAAAATTTGTATGTACTTATAACTAAAAAAGTCTCTTTCTTAAAACCACTAATATCAAAAATTACTCTGAAGGTACCTTAGGTACCTACTGAACACTATAATTGCCTGAGATATCTATTATTCGCAAGAACTCAATCTTCTAATTCCATGCTTCATATAATGGAGTACCTTATAAAGCATTACAGAATACAACGCTAGCAATACAGAATATACGTAATTTATAATTGGTTTCGTAATATTTCATAAAAAAACATCTTCACGCTGTATAGGTAGTGCCGCAGTGTATGCAGATGGAATCTAGTGTTAAGACACTCCGTTACCCACTTTTCACCGCTTTTTTCGAGGTACTGTGTATTGAGTGGCGGAATAATAAAACGACAGGTATTTGTCTTGGTGACTTCTTTTCTTTTCTTTTTTCAGCTTCACGCTGTATCCCGCACGCAGCAAAGGGTAGGCAGAAGGAACCTAGTGTTAAGACACTCCGTTCCCCACTTTCCGCCGAGATCTGGAGGCAATGCGTGTTGAGTGGCGGAACTCAATGCCGCGCTGTGCTTCTACACTAGAGCGAAGAAATGGAAATATAAATGTAAATAAATATTTCATTTCCTCGAGTGGGGATCGAACCCACAACCAGTCGATTTACAGTCACACTTTGTACCTCTGCGCCACGACTGGCCTAGCCTTGGTGATAATAATTGATTCCCATCGAACCCACAACCTTCACGTTACGGTCACTCCTTTGTACCACTGCGCCACCACGGCCTCTAATTTATAATCATATTTGTAATATTTCATAACATAAAATATTTTTCGATTAACAATTGACACAACTTTCCTTTCGTTGAAAACAATTGCTCAATAAATCGTTCTAGGTCTGATTAAGTATTTAGCTCAGTTAGAATACTTCCGCGATTTTTTTTTTCATTTGTCGATTTATGATACAATATGGGCAAAAAAATATGATTATAGAATTAAAATTTGATTTATTAGCCTTAACCATTATACATATAATATGAAATATTACCCCATATATCAAATATAAGTGATGAAAGTACTATAACGTATTGTACGTCGTAGTATCAAAGGTCTTTGAAAAAATAATAAACATATTATATAAAATTTAATATTTAATTATAACAGAAAATAAAAATATAATAAAACGATGTTTTTTTTATTATAAAAAAATAAATATACTCAGCAGTGTAGGAAGAGGGAAGTGCGAAGAGTAGTATTTGCTCCGCCGAATTCTGGAGGCATTGCGCGTTGAGAGGCTTTCAACGCCGCGGCTTGTCTCGACACCAGAAGAATAGAAATATTACATATTCCATTTCTTCGAGGGGGAATCGAACCCACAACCTATCGCATTTACAGTCAACCATTCGGGCCAGGACTGGCCTCATTTAAAATTAATAAAATAAAAATATGCTCCTTTATAGGTACATATTTTCAAAAGTAAAATTCAAGTCTATCACTAGTGTGTAGCAACAGGTGCTACGATAAATGACTTCTCAATAGACTTCCTCTGGTACTGTATTTCTCCGCATAAATCTATTACCTTATTCACGTAGGTTGAGAGTAGTTTATATAATTTATATATCTATTGTTCATAAAATGATAATTTAACACATGTAATGTAACTTGAGGCCAGTCGTGGCGCAGCGGCACGAAGTGTGACTGTAAAAACCGGCTGGTTGTGGGTTCGATTCCCAGGCGTGGAGATGAAATATTTACTTAAATTTATATTTCCATTTCTGCGCTCTGGTGTCGAGGCTTAGCGCGGCGTTAAGTTCTGCCACTCAACACGCAATGCCTCCAGAATTCGGCAGAAAGTGGAAAACGGAGTGTCTTAATACTAGGTTCCCTCTGCCTACCCTGCTGTGTGCGGGATACAACGTGAAGCTGATTTAATGTACCTACATATATCTTTGTAAATTTGTATGTCTATATTTTTTTATGTCTAAATCACTTAATAAAAAGCAGCGTTAGATTTTTTCCTGTACAGTAGTGTACGTAGAGTTGGCTATCCATTCTCGGCTTCCTTGACTCCTGAATTCGTCATTGATTCATCTTTTTGTTGTCATAAAAGCTTCATTTATAATCATAGAGGACAGTAGTGGCGCAGCGGCACAATCGTGCGACTGTTTTGGGTTTGATTCCCACTTGAAGAAAAGAAATATTTAATATTTACCTTTTCTTGTTCTAGTAACGCGGCTAAGCGCGGTGTTGAGTTCCTCCAATCAACACGCAATGCCTTCAGAATTCGGCCGAATGTGGGTAACGGAATCATGTTAATGGAAACGAAGTGTCTTAACAGTAAGTTTCCAGGTTCCCTCTGCCTAACCCTGGCTCTGGCAATGAGACAAAGCATGACGTTTAGTTCCACAACTCAACACACAGTGCCTCCAGAATTCAGCGAAAAATAGGAAACTGAAATGTCTTAATTAGGACGGAGTGTCACAACACTAGGTTCCCAGTTTCAATCTTCTACCTGCGTGATACAGCGTAAAACAAACAAAAAACGAGGCATGGGTTGGGCTAATAAATATAAAAATTAATAAAAAAAGGTAATCCACAAGGTCGATGTTTAAAGCGACTTCTGTCAACAAAAACACAAGTAGGTGCAAAAATGAATAATTCACTAGAACATACTCAATCAGTCGTACTCGGCCAGTACATTAGATATAATAAAAACTAATAATAATTTGTTGTTGGAAATAATAATATTTAGTAGTAGTTGCAATATAATTGAAACATTTTCTTTAACTTTAAATTATTTAAACGTTCCAAGATATATGTTAATTAATATGTTTTTGTATGATTAGTTATTATTTTCAATGAGGTAAATTAGATAGTAATATACAACTTAAATGTCAATGTTAAATACTAACTGACAGTATCTAATAAAATAAAGATTCTGAATTCGATTCTTATTTGGTGTTTCTTATTTGTTTTTGTTGTACTAAGCTAAGAGGCAGAGGATACCTACTGTTAAGACACTCCCTTCCTATTAACACAATTCTGTTCCCCACTTTCGGAAGATTTCTG
The DNA here is from genome assembly GCA_013403705.1 of Heliconius hermathena. Classification (NCBI taxonomy): domain Eukaryota; kingdom Metazoa; phylum Arthropoda; class Insecta; order Lepidoptera; family Nymphalidae; genus Heliconius; species Heliconius hermathena. The sequence continues at coordinate 239,328 of JAAIXJ010001869.1, forward strand.
GAAGCATTGCGTGTTGAGTTAC
>JAAIXJ010001870.1:811-108003 GCA_013403705.1 Heliconius hermathena
TGGCAACCAAACCGTCAGCGCATCCCAGCCAGTTGTCACGGGCGGGAACCAAGTACGGTTCGGCGACCACAGCCACGTGAATCGACCACTCTGCCATGCTCTGGAGTAGGAGATCCTGAGCTCTGGCACAGTGGTTGATGTTGCCCTGGAGAAAATGAAATTGTGCCATTATTGGCATTCCATTCCCTCGGCAACAGTCCTCGGCCGGGAGTCGGCCGCGGAGCTACTAGCCTGCGGTGGTGACGAGGTTTCCCCGGCAGGTTTAGATCTCCTCTTCTTTTTATTCATGGCCTTGCTGGCAGGCGCGCCACAGGCCCCTTCACCCACTTTGTGTCCGGCAGGTTTCCCCGCAGCCGAACATAAGCTGCAGTTGAGTGCCGCGGAACACTGAGCCGCTTTATGACCGGGCTGACCGCAGCGATAACAAAGATCACTACGGTCAATCTCGGCGGTACACTTTGCCCGGACGTGCCCCTTCTCCAGGCACCGGAAGCACCGCAAAGCCCGGGGCTGTAGGAGTTTCACTCTCGCTGCAACCCAGCCAACCAGCAATCTGCCACTATCGGCTATCTTTTTCGCCGACGCTACAGGGCACCGAACCCAGACTACGCCGAGTCCGGTGGCGTCTGCGCGTATGTCGCCGGTCCGCACATTGTCCGGCAGACACTCTCCGCTTCGAGCAACGGCCGCTACCACCTCCTCAGGTGTCACAGAGTCATCCAGACCAGCAATCCGCACCTCTGCGGTTTTTATTGGCCTGGAGACCCGGACGTCCTCAGGGTTGAGGACCTCCCTCATCTTGGCGGCCAGAGCGTCCGCCTTTTCGGCACTGCCGCTCGCAGCACCAGCTACCTCGAACAACCGCGCACCCGTGGCAGCCTGCCTGAGGGTGACGGATTGGAGGCCAAGATCTGATAATTTGATCTTGGCCTTGGCCTCGGCAATGACCGACTGATACGTTACGCCCCGCTCTGCAGCTCCGGGCTGTAGCGTGAGCGTCACAGCTTCGGAACGTGGGGCATGTATCGTTGGTCCTTTGCGACCGCCTTTAGCATTCCGCCGCACAGGCTGCGATGTCATCTTTGCGTTTCCACCAGATGTATTTACTGCGGCCTTCTTGGTGGCTTTGCGGGCCTTCTTGCGACGTAAAATATCGTAAAATATCTGAACTTTACCTAAAGCGCTATTTTATACTTTATGCTTGTGCAAAAAATCAATTGTTTATCTTAACAAATAAAAAAGTTATCGATTTTTGATCTGATACAGACCTCGATTGCCCATAGTGCTGCGCCACGACTAGCCTCTCAGTGTGAAATGTTAAGGAAAAACATGTTTATTTAAAAAAATACTATTTACGTTTAAATATCAAAATCACGAAGGCTTTCAATTTAGATGTCTATATGTTGTCTGCAATCTAAGACGTAAGAGACAATTAGACAAAATAATTATAACTAAAACAAATCAAATTATCATTTAGATAAGATATCGAACTACTTATTGCAGAGATTGACTAGGACATATGTCTATTTTGCAAATATATCAACGAAATTTATTTACACTTTAGACTTATAATTGAAATATTTATTAAAATGTATATTTTCATTTCTTCGCTCTGGTAGCGAGGCAAAGCGCGGCGTTGAGTTTCGCCACTCAAGACAATACCTCCAGATTTTGGCCTCCCTTTCTCGGCTTTCCCTCTGCCTACCCTGCTGTGTGCGGAATACAGCGGGAAGCTAATTAATACTTTTTATATTACCAAGTATATTTAATTTCAGCTTTTACACCTTTTTTTCTACTTGTTACACATAGTAGTAATTAGTCGACATTCTTGGGTCGCGTGGTATACGCTCCAATGCACCCCGGAGTTGCAGTAATTGGTTTAAGCTATCATCAAATGTTGCATTGCTATCAGTTTCCGTTTTGAGTGCAAACAGGAAGGTACAGTGATAGATTTTGACAGCTATTCTTTAATGTCCATTAGTCCTACAAAGCAGGCAAAAATTATAGAATGTTTTCTATAAGTACACCTCACTCCGTTCTGTATTTGGGCTAAGTAGCAGATTCTGCTATAATTTAGCAGAAATTATAAAAAAATAAAATGGCTCTCCTAAAAACAAAGTTTAAAGCAAAATATTTTGTAAGCCGCACACTTTTTCTGCAAATAACAGGATAGGCAGTGAGATCAGAAGAAAATATAAAATATAACGACAGTGATGGACACAGATCAATATAGAGATAAATAAATATGTATTACACATTTTTGAAAAATATAGGGGATTACGCTTAACTCCATATATTTTTCAAGAAAAATTCCATCTAAATGTTATAAATATCTGTTTGATGAGAAGGAAGTATGATAAGATATCCTTTTTCTTCAGCTTTACTCTGTATACAGCATATAGGTACAACTTCCTATTGTGAAAACATTCCGTTCCGTTGGTTCCATGTTGAGTGGTGGAATTCAACACCACAATTTGCCTTACCAGAGTGAGAAATTGAAAATAATGTATTTCAAGAAGTGTAATCTATATATATAAAAGGACATGTACAACTGACTGAGGTAAGACGCACGCACAGCCGTAACCGCTGACGGTAGAAACGTGAAATTTGGACAGATATTTATTTTCGTAATCTGGACATCCACTAAGAAGGGATTTTGGAAAATTTTTACCCTAAAGGGATGAAATAGGGGTTGAAAGTTTCTATGGAAAAACATTTAAATCGGCACCGATTTTTATAAAATTTGAAATTCAGACTCTTAAAAATATTTCATTGAACGCGTGTTTCATGGTTTTTTAGAATTCACCCCCTGAGGTTTCAAAAAAGGGGTTGAAAGTTTATATGGAAAAATTTTAATCGAGACCGATTTTTATAAAAATCTAAATTCAGTCTGTTAAAAATATTTAATTGAAAACGTGTTCCGTGGTTTTTTTAGAATTCACCCCTAAGGGTGCAAATAAGCGGGCGAAGGGCGCGCGCCCACTAGTGAATTAATAAATAAGTAAAACAAACATACAGCGTCAATACAAACTAATTGTAATCAAATAGTTCCTGAAGTTGGCTCCAGACGTTGTCAAGAAATGTTTGTTCATAAAATAACGATAACAAATTTTATATGAACTGTAAATAGTATGCTATAGGAAGGTATGCTTAAACTTACTCGTTTTTATGTAAAGTAACATAATAAAAATTTATTGTTAAAGTTACTACTATATTAACATTCCAGGTCAGTCGTGGCGCAGGGGCACAAAGTGTGACTGTAAAATCGACTGGTTGTGGGTTCGATGCCGACTCGAGTGAAATATTTATTTGCATTTGTATTTTCATTTCTTCGCTCAGGTGCCGAGGCAAACCGCGGCGTTGAGTTCCGCCACTCAACACACAATGCCTCCAGAACTTGGCGGAAAGTGAGGAACAGACTGTCTTAGCTCTAGGTTCCCTCTCCCTACTCTGCTGTGTGCGGGATACAGCGTGAAGCTGATTTATTTGATTTATTTATTTTTATTACTACTATAAAATGTCGAATGTAATTAATCATACAAAATTTTATAACAAGGAGATATAAAACTATGAAGCTTATAAAATTAAAATTTATAAGATACGAGTACATTTGATTAAATATAGACTTAGAATGTATAATTAATATAATATACTTAAACATTAAATATTGCATTTGGAATTGTTAACTATTAAGCTTAACTTAAAATCATTATCGTTTATTGCTTCTAGTTTATACATAACTTTAGATTTATAGGTTGACTGAGTCGTTCTGTATTAAAAGTAGATTTTAATTGGTAATACACGTAAAATTGAATTAAATTGTTACCTTTTTGTATCAAGAAGTATTGACCGTGTTTAGATTATCATATTCTTATAAAATATAGAATGTTTTAGTGAACTTTACTGATACACCGATTTATGAAACAACTTCACAAAAACCAAAAGTTAATCAAGAAAAACGTAGGAACAAGAAAGAACGATCAAAATCTGTGGTGCACAGCAACTTCAAAAACAAAACAAGACATGCTTTACTAAAACAAGACTTACTTTACTTCAAAAACAAAACAAGACATACGAAAACATATAAATATTTGAACGTAGAGGGACTTGAACCCGCGCTTCTTGGAAACTGCGCCAATCGTCTGAGCGCTCTGACCAACATATTTACAACAACATATTTTTGTTACTAACATCATTTTTATAAATTTCCGCTACCCAAATATAATTATCATTTGGCGAGAGAAAATAAAACATAATATAATATAACAAATAGAGAAGTCTTGGGCTGCCGGAACAAAACACTATCATAATTTTGACTTTTGAAAGATGACTCATGAACTAACCTTTCATAATACATATTTAGAAAACGTATAAAAATTTGAACGTAACGGGACTCAAACCCGCGCCTCCTGGTCCCTCTTCAAGTCCCGCTACCTTCAAATTTTTATACGTTTTCTAAATAAGTATTTTTCTTTTCTAAATATGGAATAACACTTTAAAAATAACCTTTTATATTTTAAATACAATCTTGTAGAATCATAAAGTGTATAGAGAATGAAGACTGGCTGTTATTTTCTCATTGAGCGTACAAAGAGAACGTCAGCAGTGGGCGCGGTATGTTTGTATCGGGGAATTAGATTTTCGTACCACTTCACTGTTACTTTTAATATAAGGGCTTGTGCAGACTATATATTTGTGTAAACGTCAAATTGTATAATTTGTTTTGAATATTTTTTATTATAATGCAAATAGATACTGTGCTATGCTAGTTAAAAGAGGAACATATATAATATCGCATATTTAAATATAAAACTTTGGGGCCGTTCAAGTATTACGTAAGCACTGTAGGGGGGCGGGGGGATCTTGGGTTTGCTTATTTTTGATGACATGGGGGGTGGGGGGGTCTAGCTAGTAATTACGTAAGCAGAAGTTATTTATTTTTTCATATATATTATGGCTATATTTGGTAGACGTATGAAAGGTAGACGATATAACTATTAGTTTTATAATATAATATATAAGTTTATTAAATATCTATTTAGCGGGAATGGCACATTGTCAAGAGTCTAAATTTCAAATTTGATAAAAATCTGTGGCGATTTGAGGATTTTTCCATACAAATTTTCAACCTCTTATTTGCGTCCTTAGGGGGTGAATTAAAATCAACCACGAAACATGTGTTCTATGAAATATTTTTAAAGTTTTATAAAAATCGGTGCTGATTTAATTTTTTTTCCATACAAACTTTCAACCCCTATTTCATCTCTTTAGGGTTAAAATTTTTCAAATTGCCTTAGTGGATTTCCAGAATTCGAAAATATAAATCTGTCCAAATTTCACGTTTCTACTATCAGCGGCTACGGATGTGCGTGCGTCTTACCTCAGTCAGTGGGAACATGTCCTTTTATATATGTAGATACGAATAAAATATCAATAAAAAATACCTTAAAAAAATGTATATACCAATGTTTACATAAGCATTGGGGGAGGGGGTAAGAGGATTGCTTATTTTTGATGACATAGGGAAGGGGGGGGGGGTCAACAATTGCAAAAAAACTGCTTACGTAATACTTGAACGACCCCTTTTAATAAACAAATACTTTAACTTTTTACACTTGTTGTGTTAGACGTAGCTGCATAACACTTTATATATTATTGTTAAAAAATGGGGAACATAAGCATTAAAATGGAAACAGAGGGTCTAAACCAATGTTTCCCAATCTTTTTTGTGCCATGCCCCACCTTAATCTTTCTAAAAATTTTTAATGCCCCCCTATTATAAAAATGAATTAAAATACTTATCAATTATATCTATACAATATATATGAATATTAAATCAACGAATTATTACAACAGTTTTGACAGATACTTATTTCAAATTAACACCAAGTGAATGATGTGAAACACTATGTACATTGCGACGGGCCCGTGCTCTACTTGAAGACTCCAATCACCCAGTTGATATTTTGATCTCGTCAAACGAAATTATACCTAATAATTATTTACGGCAATTATTTAAGAATTTGCCTTTTTTTGTAAAATTGGGTACCGATGACCGACTAGACCTATGCATTGCATATAATGGGCCGAAGCGAAAGGGTTAAAGTTGTACCGAGTTTATTTCTGAATAGCCCCCCTTAACTATCAAATTGCCCCCAGTGAGGCGTGGGCCCCACGTTGGGAAACACTGGTCTCAACATTAGGTTTCCAAGTTATCTCTGCCTACCCTGTTACCCATAGCAGGATACAGCGTGAAGATATACAATACAAATACATACATACCTACATATGATATTTGAATTTAGATTGAAAATTGATTGATCACATAAAATGTAAATCAGCTTCACGCTGTATCCCGCACACAGCAGGGTAGACAGAGGGAACCTAGTGTTAAGACACTCCGTTCCCCACTTTCTGCCGAATTCTGGAGGCATTGCGTGTGAGTTAACCTCGACACCAGAGTGAAGAATTGGAAATATAAATTTAAGTAAATATTTCATCTCCTCGAGTGGAGATCGAACCCACAACCAGTCGGTTTTACAGTCACACCTCGTGCCGCTGCGCCACGACTGGCTTCTATTTTGTTTATTTAATTTACATAAAATGTAACATGAAATACTAACTGTCGGGGTTTCAAGTGACCCTTATATCTGGTTCTGGTACTACAACCAACTGGTGGTACCACAATTACGATAAACGCATTGTCATTATTGGATATAGGCCTTTTTATTTAGCTGTCTCGGTCCGTAAATATAGACATAATAATAACATAAATACCATTCCTTCCATTTCATACATATTGATTTGAACTGATTGAAAATATAATTATAGTGGCCGCTTGTATATATCTGTCAGAAATTACATATTTGTCGCTTTGTATGATTTATTTTATGAATGCATTGATTTTAATACGATATGATATATTAATAAATATGTTCGATCGTTTTTTTCTGATTTTATGTGGTTTGGTGCTATGGTGAAATTAATAATTGGGGCCAGTCGTGGCGCAGACGACGAAGTGTGGCTGCAATATCGACTGGTTGTGGGTTCGATCCCTACTCGAGGAGATGAAATATTTATTTAAATTTATATTTTCATTTCTTCTCTCTGGTGTTGAGGCAAAGCGTGGCGTTGAGTTTCGCTAGTCAACACGCAATGCCTCCAGATTTCGGGCGGAAATTGGGAAATTAACTCTAGGTTCCCTCTGGCTATCCTGATGTTTACGGGATAGAGCGTGAAGCTGATTTAATTTGGTTTAATTTTTTAATAATTGGGACTTATAAAATTTTTTTTTTATAATAGGTGCCTACCTAAATTTACATATTTATATACATTTAGATAAAATAAAATGAATCGGTTTAGTGCGAATCGGACTCGCCACCAAGGCATCCGTATCAATATCAGGATTGTAGGTCAACGAGAAGTACAACTTATAAAAGTTGACAAACTTAAGTTTGCGGACTCAATCATTTTTTTCTTCACAAAATTTTAATAAAATGGCATAGATACAAAAATGCGTCGTAATTTTTTTTTCTATATGATGAAAATCTTGAACCCGAATTAAAATATATTATTCTTTAATTCCTGAATTGTTATAACACTAAGTCTCTTTAAAAACAACATTTAATCTTAACACAACACACTTCTTTTGTTATTATTCTCTTTGGCTTTTGTGCACATAAGGAGAAACTTTTTTTTAATATTTCTGCTCACTATAGAAAGTACCACGTGTTTGGTGTCATGACCACATTTTATTTCACGAAATACGGATTCGAAGTCAATCCTCGAGTAAGATTGAACCCACAACTATCGCGTAAATGGTCAAATACCGCTCCACATTGGTGCACTTTCGTTTTAATTCTTTTTTTTCTACAAAACAATTTCTTACATTACAAAAGAAAGCTGGCAACCCTATTAGTGAACGGGTGATACCTACCATCATAATGTGGTGTGAGTGTAATCAAAAGATATTAGGGCAAGAACGCGGGATTGGGTGTGTCCCGCCTTCTATTATGAACGTTCCAGACCATTTATATATAGGCACATTGTAAATTAGATAAACTATAAAAGAGATAAATAAATATATGTTTATAATAACATAAATTATATTAAACGGTATTATTATATTCTAACAATTTCCCTTCGATTGTTATAAATAAGCGAATGTTGAGATTCATAAATATCTCTATAAAATACTATGTAATATTTCATTTAAAAAACATATTTTTCATTTTATTTATTTTAAATACGATGTAGTAAGTAGTAGGTACTAATAAATGAACAATATAATAAATAAATCAGCTTCACCCTATATCCCGCACACAGCAGAGTAGGCAGAGGGAACCTAGTGTTCAGACACTCCGATCCTCACTTTCTGCCGAAATCAATGCAATGCCTCCAGCATATATTTATAGAATATATAGCCAGATATATTTGAAAAAAAAAAGAAACATACGCAATGATATCTATTGACTACACATGATACGTTACGTTTTTAAAGTACAATTGTTCATAGTACTAACTACAAAGTAAACTAAATTGAATTGTTGGTGAAGATTACCTTCGTAACAGTCTAGCTTAATTCTTAATTATTTAACACAGTGATAAAGAATGACTTAATATTCAAAGAAATATTTTGAATAGGTTCTTCAGTCCGTTCGTTCGTTTATGTTATTAATATTTTTTTAAGAAACGTATAAAAAAAATCACTTTTGGTAGCAACCTCTAAAAAATTGTGTCTCAAGAAAAAATGCTCTGACACTGTTTATAAAAATATCCCGCAGTATTATTTCATAACTTACAAGCGACACGTACCGACATTGCACTATTGCACCTGTATGTTGCATGTATGTATGTGCCAAGGGTGTTTTAGGGTATATACCTCAAAATTCTTCTAAAATAACTTTGTTGGACAAACGTCTGTCCGTCTGTCAAGACTATTTTGTACAAGATCGGTTAAAGGTTAGATACCTCAATGTTCAAGTCTATATTCCCTTAGAGCACGAAAATCTATCTTCTAAATCATCGCAATCAAATGACGATGAAATATGAGAGTTTATGCTTTGTTTTTTGTCGCATTTTCTATCATAACTATAGGGTACTTCCCGTTGATATACAATTTCGAAATTTGTTAAGAAGTTAAAACTTACGGCACGTATAAAGGAAAATTCCAAAATTATTTTTCAAAATTTGTCACAGAAAAAACCCATGTCACAGAAAATATTGATTATTTTATAAATTATATAAAAATGCCTAAAAACTTGCTTTCTATGTATATTCTGTATACCAATTATATATTTAACTAATAATATATGTTACTAATTTAAAAACTGTACAGGAGCTAATATAAGTTATTTTACAAATAATATTGTGAGTACTTATCCAAATCAATTAATTAATAATTAAGGCTGTTTGTAATATTTATATTTCTTAAATGAATAATCATGTAATTCAAGCGGGCAAAGCCGCGAGCAGGCCGCTAGTAAATAATAACTCCTTTTTCCGAGTGAGAATCGAACCCACAACCGCCGTGTTTACAGTCACACGCTTGTGCCACTTCGCCATTGACGTTTTGACGTTTCCAATTATACACGTAATTAAGACTATCAAATGACTCACTACATTACCTATTCAATAATACTAAGACTCCTCGAGGCTCCTGAATACAATAGTTATAAAATAATTTGAATCTTGGTTATGTACGCGTACTAAAAGTTATAAGAATTTCAATTAAAAATACTACACAATTATTTTTACAGTTTAAAGTGTTATTCCACTTACTAAGAACGTATGGCTTAGTTGGTGAGAGCGCTTGGACGATTTCTAAAGAGGTGCGGGTTCAAATCCCGCTACGTTCAAATTTTTATACGTTTTCTTAATAAGTAGAGGAACTGCAGCATATTTGGGATACTGCAGCACTAACTTGGAATACTTACTTCGTTATCTAAATTAATATTAATGCCATCTGTATTTTTTAACCGTAAACACCTTACACCGAATACGTGACACCAACAGAGTCATCCCCTGTGCTCTTAATTCTCGATGGTCATTACAGTAACACTAAGAATATAGAGTTGATAGATCTAGCAAAACAGCATTACGTGACTATCCTATCACTACCACCTCATTGTACGCATAAAGTTCAACCGCTGGGCCGCCCTTTTATGGGACCCCTAAAATACTACTACATTGGAGAAGTTCGAGTGTTTCTCAGAGAAGCTAATAGGGTCCATTAGCTAATAAGCCCATATTATGATGTAGCTGAACTATTCGGAAAAGCGTACATATACATGTGCCAAACTGGTGAAATCGCTGCTAATGGTTTCAGAGTTGGTGGCATATATCCATTTAATCGAAATATATTTACTGACGCCGATTACATAGCTGCTGCTGCAGACTTTAAAGAGGATCAAAATGATCAATCTATGTCAACGACAGTCGCTTCCATCATGGTTGCTTTTTTGCAACTGGAGAGAGTAGATGATACGGAGCCAGGGCCATCAGTTAGTAAGACTGAAATTCACTCCCTTGTTACTCCCTCTCATATTTCACCCGTGCCCACAATAAAAAAGAGAACTAACAATAGAGGCCGTAAACCAGCAAGATCGGCAATAATCTCAAGTTCACCTTATAAAAAAGACCTAGAAGAACAACAATAGTGTGATAAAGGAAAAAAAGGCAAGAAAAAATAGCAAAAAAGGCAAAGGAAAGAAATATGACAGACAGTGACTCATCAGATTTGAATCCTGGGGCTATATCTGGAAATAATACAGACTCTTCCGACGATATAGCTACGAGAGATGAGACTGCAGTCCCTACCGGCGAAGACGCCGAGTGTTGTTTCTGTAACGGTAAATATAGCGATGATAAAAGGGGTGAAGAATGGGTACAGTGGTTAATGTGTGAATTATGAGTCCACGGTGCTTGTGGTGGTTATGAATCCGACGTGTATATTTGCAATTACTGCTGCCGAACTAAGTCTACCAGATAACGTTTCTACATGCGGACCCCATTGTAACTTAGCATCTAATGTTATACCTAAGAAGACAGTTTTATTAACCACTTCAAGTTCCTGATTGTTCATCAAAAGCGTGGTTTCTACTTGTTTCACGTTCTTGGTAAAGAACCTGTTACATTTAGTTTTACTATTATTTAAAAGCAAATTGTTCGCACTAAACCAGTGTAATATTCTAGAGAGGGCATTGTTTACATCGTCAATTTCAGATTGTCGCCTATTTACCTTAAAAACTAAAGATGTATCATCTGCAAACAACACCATCTCACAAATATCCTTCATGAAGTGAGGTAAGTCATTGATGTACAAAAGGAACAAAATCGGACCTAGAATAGAGCCTTATGGCACCCCCAATGCTACCGTTGACCCTTGCTATACTTTCCCGTTGACATTTACTTTTTGAATCCTATCATTTAAATAAGAAATGAGAAGATCCAAAGCAATGCCTCTTATACCATAGTGGTGTAGCTTTCTGAAAAAAAATTTCATGCTGCACACAATCGAAAGCTTTAGAAAGGTCACAGAACACCCCAAAGGCATCACGTGACTCCTCCCAAGCCTCGAATACGCTCTCTAAAAATTTAACTCCAGCATCAGAAGTTGACCTACCGCGAGTGAAACCGAATTGGTCTGTGTGCAGCAATTTATTATTGTTAATATAAGTATGCAGCTGATTTAGTATGAGCTTTTCAAAAATTTTACTAAACGTAGGTAGTACAGAAATTGGTCTGAAATTTGTGAGATCATGCATACTACCTGATTTGAACAACGGGATTATGTTACTACACTTACTCACAGTCATATATACATAATCAATACATCTATTAAAAATTGTATCTAAATCTGGAATCAATATATCAATCAAAGATTTTAGAATATTAACTGAGACACCCCACAAGTCGGCTGTCTTTTTCATATCAATTGATTTGATAGCAATACTAATGTCAGAATAAGTCACATGACAGAAAACGAACCCGTTATATTTAGGAACATTACCTATGATTAAAGACTGCAGTGGAAGTGGAAGAGCCTAAATCGCTTGTTAGACTGACTGGGAAAGTAGAGAAAAAATTTTCAAATGCAATGGCCACTTCCAAATCGGAATCTACAATGTTGCCGTCAATATTAAGTACAAAATTAGAATATTTTGCCCTAGTTCTCCCAGTCTCGGCATTAATAATCTTCCAAGTGACTTTAATTTTGTTTTTGATTATATATAACTAATTTCATCAATATAAAACATGTAGATATGATTGCCACTGAAATACTGCAGTTGTCTCAAAATACTTCGCCATTATAAAGTTGTAGCTTCCGATAATTGCAGATATATTAAAATTGTTATAAGATTCAGGTGCCTAATAAAACAATAAAAATTAATAAAAAAGCTGTAATGTTAAAGGAAATGCATAAAGCTGAGGTAGATAAATAACAAAATGTTTATCATAAACAATCAACCATACATAACAGTTAACAGAAACGTATACTAATTCAGTGTTCTAAATAATAAAGCTAATTTTTACCGCAATAATTGAACGCATCATCTCAAATAAGCTTTATCGAAATGGAGAAGACAAAATGTCTAAATCATTCTTGTCATTTGAGTAAATCTACAAAAAGCTATGTATGTTACCCCTATAATTTTCAATTTATTGATGTTTGAATTACCTTATTTAAATAATATCACAAGCGGTTACCATCTTAGCATTTTTCTTATAATATTATAGTAAAAGTCTACAATCTCTCTCTCCTTCTTATTTAGTCTTCTTCGTCAGAAATCATATTTTCTATGGCTGTATAAATTGCGATTTTATAAAAAATGTGGTTTTTCGAAGGAATTAAATTCTCAGCGAAATATAAAGATTCGATTTCTCTCACAGAGAGAAATTGAATCTTTATATTTCGCTATTTTGTCGTTATTGGGCAAGGCATTGGTGTAAGCACTTTGTAGAACCTCATTGTTATTTTGTCTATTTCTGGTATTTGCATATCGCCCACAATCATATCAATAAAATCATTGACAATCAATCAATTGACATTGAATAAGCTTCATTTAAATGATATTTGTAATCAATAACATGTGGATTAATAATGTTTGGATCCACTTTTATCTCTCTAAACTAATTCGATTCAATCTTTTCGTTATTAAAATCTTTCTTCCATGTATATTGCGTTCGTGTAAGATTTAAAGTCTAAAATATTGTTTAAAGAGACTTCAATTACTTCTTAAGGCTACCCATTAACTTTGCACCATCTTACACCATACCATTCTTGGAGTGTGTATATTATTTTTCTTTTGGAAGATTGTTCGATTAGGGCATGCACACTGTCACCTTCCTGCCCTGCCTGCCTGCCCTTATTTTAGGAATCTATGACTTACATGCACTTTAAACTTTTTAGCAGCATACAAGTAGATTAAAAGTACTGATCGATTACGATTTTGGCCCCCACAGTTATCAGATTGTATATCTTTAATTCCTATTGCTGCAACTTTTAGCTACTTCGTTGGATCGTCGTTTAGCATCATCTCGGTCCACATATAACATAATCCTCTTTTGTTTTCTGTATCAAAATTGTGAAATCAAAACGTAAATGTTTATAGTAAAAAGAACTTTTTCACAATGTGAGGTCGAAAGATTTTTTTGGAAATTGAAAGTTACAGTTGAAACTTTTGTTGGCTCGGACTGTGCCAGCTTTTTGACTTCTGATTTTAAATCCCAATGAAATTGTACTATTAAGTAATCGAATGTTATCTTCGATTCACTAAGTAATGTAGTCGGATTTTGTAGTTAGGGATTTATTAATAGAACACTAAGTAATGTAGCCGGATTTTTTAGTTAGGGATTTGTTGATAGAACACGAAGCAAAGGAAGCACAGTCTGTAGAAACAGGAGTAACTGATCTTGANATATTTACATTATTCATACTTTGATAACACTAAAAGGTAATTAAACAATGCAAATGTAATGAGATAACTGATGATCGGACAAACTAGAAACGAACAAGTGCCAGATATCTTTGTTTATAGCATGCGAACGCGCCGAATCGCCCCACGTACACACGGACTACTGTATATATCCGGGTTTACTTCGGCATTTCTTAAAAAAATGAGTATATGTCTTTATGTACGTGAGAAAATTGGGGTAAAAAACAATGTTTTTGATGAAAAAAAAATATTACAAGATAAAACATGGAATTCTGAGTTGAATTATGTAAAAAAACGATTTTGGCAAAAATGCAGTTGTCTTCATGTTCTTTGCTGCCGTCGATATAATGTACAGATGAAACACATTTGCTGAAATGAGTAAAGAACTGATTCCAATATCACCACAAAAAAAATCCACACGTATTTTTAAAAATTTCAAAGTTATCATTATCAAATAAGCTCAGGATCTTCATAGATGGGAAATGATTTTTTAATGCTCCCATTGGCGTTTGGGGCTCCGTTCTCTCTGATTTTCCCACTAGTATTACAGCGTGAAGCTAAATAAGTGAGTATTTAATTTCAATTCTGTTGTAAAAAATCATTGTTGGTACCACAGCATCATTTTTCTCCAGTTGCTTATCATTATTTTACACTAATCGTCAATGTCCGATTTAACACATTTTTTAAAAAATCCATTGATAAAATAAATAGGGGTTGTTCATAGATGCCACTTCAATAAACGTGCATTATAATGTCCAAGCTCGTCCAACGTGTAAAGTCGTAATTTTGCTGTGAGATGTACTCACAGCAAAATTACGACTTTACACGCTGGTTTTAAAAAAGACATAATTTTCCGTTAAAAATAACAATTTTAAGAGAACTGCCATATAACATGGCGGCTAAAGTTGGCCCTTATAACAAACAACACATAATATAATTAATTATAAATTTCTAATGTTCTAATCATTATTTATTTTCAACACTGACTGTTATAAATAACAGTAAATATTATTCATTATCTGCTATGAAAATAGCATGTGGCGCCTCGGTTCGGTAATGATCGAAATTATTTAGTAGTTGTTCGGCCTACATCGAGTTCAGCCAAGGTCAAATAAAATAACGATGGCGAACTTCACATCGTATAACCTCGCACAAATATGAGCTTTAACTCAATAGCAGAAAGGCCAAATATTACTTACATTAAAATAACTAATAACAAAAATATTAGTCTGAACTTCGTACATTTTGTCATTGTATTATATTTACGTTGAAAATAATACGATATATATTACAACAGTTTAAAATAACAGTTAAAAAAATATAATATAATGAATAATGCATTATAAAAATATAACAGTAACGCCCAACACTAATGGCGGCCCTTAGTCAGTTGTGAACAGGCCCGGTCGACTTCCCAAGGGGCATGTGCGACATACCTACGGGGGATTGTAAATAAATTCAGTAAATGGAGCGCTGCCGCTTCCACCCTGTATAGAGAAATAAAATCATAACGTTTATTATATAATTGTTTTAAAAACAATTATATAACACACTTTAGTTATTATATTTATTGTGCTTATTATGTTTGATTTTTTTTTTAAATATTATCAAACATTTATTCGTAATTCTTTCAGATTATGAAGAAGCTCTCCGAAACTGATGAAAAAGACACTGATATACTTTATCAACGTTTATCGGTAAGTTTTTTTTTAAATAGATAAGGTAATATAAATAATTTAACCAAAAGCGTAATATAATTAAACCAAAAGCGGGAACCTGAACTCACAATCATCGCAGAAGTTATACTAAGTAGAAATTTTTATAGGCACTTATAATTTCAGCGTCACGCTGTATCCCGCACACAGCAGGGTAGGCTGAGGGAACCTAGTGTTAAGACACTCCGTTCCCCACTTTCCGCCGAATTTTGGAGGCATTGCGTGCTGAGTGGCGTAACTCAACGCCGCACTTTGCCTCGACACCAGAGCGAAGAAATGAAAATATAAATGTAAATAAATATTTCACTTCCTCGAGTGGGGATCGAACCCACAACCAGTCGGTTTTACAGTCACACTTTGTGTCTCTGCGCCACGACCGGCCTCATTCTAAATTAATTATTTGATTTTATGTATTGATTAACTCTGGCTGTATTTTCTTTCACAGGAACTATGGAACATGAATCATTGTTTATTAGCGTCATTGGGAGTGTCTCACCCCTCCTTAGAAAATATAAGGGCGTCTGCTTTGAAATACAACTTAGCATGTAAACTGACGGGGGCGGGGGGTGGCGGGTGAGTCAAACATTTACTTTCTAATATAGTAACTTAACTTCACGCTTTATTCTATATAGCGGGGTAGTCAGAAAGAACGGAACGCCAAACACTACTGTCTGTACATACCTCTTTCGCCTCGTCCACTGTCATCAACCTCTTCATACATGCCCTCCGGGGGGTCCTCATGTTTTATACGTGATCTTCCTCCAGTATCTTTGATACTGTGTTTTCGTAGGTCAATCTAGGTCTCCCCCTACCTCTCTTACCACTCACTTTTCCATCACAAATCTTTTTTGCCGTTCTTTCATCATTCATTCGATCGACGTGCCCAAACCAGCTGAGCACGTTCTTCTTCATTCTCACTGTGACATCCTCGCTAGTACCTGCCATTCTGTGTATCTCTTTATTGCGGATTCGGTCAGCTAAGCTGATACCGAAGAGATCGCGTCTCCCCACGGCATTCATCTTTCTTTCATTCTTCGGTCTTTACGCCTTTCCATATCCATCTCGTATGTTCCCTCTCTACTGAACATACTTCCCAAATATACCACTTCATTCACTTGTACTAATATCTTACCATTTACACTGATCTTGCATTGCTACCTTTTTGCATCTTTTTCAAAAACCAGAACCTTTATCTTATTCGCATTCATTCGTTCAGACTAAATATGGCTATGGTGACTAAAGTCTGCAACTCGCATTCTGATGATGCAATGAGCATTGCATCATCTGCATACAGCTGGCAATTCAACATCATACAGGAGACACCTTTCACTTTCACTCCCATATCACTTTGTTTCACTTACACTCACTCACTTATAATAAAAAAAAACTATAATCGCTACGTAGTGGTAAGGTGTGGGTTCGATTCCTACTTGGGAAAATAAATTATTTAATGTTTTCATTTCCTTACGATGCGTGGAGAACGAAGTGTCTTACCCCTAGCTTTCCTACTTTGCTGTATGCAGAAAACGGCGTGACGCTATAAAAAATGTTTTTTTTTATTGGTAACTAATAAATTTTTGTTTATTTCTAGATACGCAATAATATTAATTCCACCAAAAACTGATGACAACATTATAAAGGATTTATCAAAAGAACTATTGGAGAAAGGTTTTTCTGTACGGAACACAGAGTTAGGCGGGCCTGGGGTGACTTTGGGTTAAAAAAATGTAGAAAAAAATCCAGATTATTGTAATTGTATGTAGACTGTTAAATGTTTTTATTTGGTTATAGGCTATATCTTCGAAAGTAAGTTACATCAAAAGTATTAAAGAAATACAATATTCTCAATTAATGTGACTAGGAGCAACAGCTATAGGGTCTATTTCGACTCGGGGGAATGTAACATTTAATATTTTCAATTTTTATTTTTTCTATGTGGTAATAAGGCAAATCACGGTATTGAGTTCCGCCACTCAAGGGCGGAAAGAGGGCAACACCTACTGCTTTGTCTACCCTACAATGGGCGGGATACAGCGTGAAAAAAATTGAATGAACTATCCAACAGAAAAAAAGTTTTTCAATTCGAACCAATAGTTCCTGAGATAAGCACATTCAACCAAATAAACACCTCTCCTCCTCCTATCAAATAAACGTTATGAATAAATTATTTACGCACAAAAATATAAAATGACAATAGTACATTTAATTATAATAATAGATTATTATTATTATTAAGATATAAACATTGTATCTCAGATATGTTCACAAATTAAGTTATTGTAAGTGTCGGTATTTCTATATAATTTTATATATTTTGATTTTAGAATAGCTCAGAATAGGGCTTAGCTTAGTTTAAGAATTTGAATACAATATTTAATTTATATAATATTTGATAATAAATAACATTTTATATCACCATTTTTGTTTTTTAATGATAATTAGACCTATTAAGAAATGCCTATTTAAAATATTTTGAATATCAATACTGGTCAGGTTAGTAGCTTCGCTCTGGTGTTAGCAAAGCGTGGCGTTGAATTCTGCCACTCAACACCAGATGCAATGCCTCCAGAACTCGCCAGAAAGTGGGGAACGGAGTGACTTAACGCTAGGTTCCCCCTGCCTACACTTTTTGCGGAAAAAAAACTAGGCTAAAGGCTAAAAATAGTATAAGATACTGATAATTAAAAATGGTTACTACAAAAACAAAATTAAATAGGTTGTTATAAATAATTTATTAGTTTCATAAAATAAATCTATTACAAAACAAAATACAGATAAAAGAAAAATTAATACTGTACACAGATAATAATCACAATCATATTATTTGGCTAGAAAATAATATTAAAATCATATTTAAATATTAAAATCAACTAACATTATGGTCCATACAAGAGTACTACCAGCATAAATAGCTAAAAATAAATTCTAGAATTCGAGATCTAACACTAAGTTCTATTTTTAATGCTGGAGTGCTGCCAGCTTACAAAAAAATATTTGGACAGATTAATAATGTTATGTTGATTTCAAATAAAATATAAATAACAAACAATTATTATATAACAAGCAAACTTTAAGAAAATGGAATATTATTAAACTAATTTTAAAAAGAAATGATGTTGTCGTTATTTATAACTATGACAAATAAATACTAAGCAAAAAAAATCTTTACTAATATTCTTTATTTTAATAGATTTTCGGAACGTTCGAAACGTAATAAATTTTATGATTTGCGCTATCTAGCTTAAAAATCTCATTAATTTTCATAAAGTAAATTGTTCAGCAGTTTGTTCGTAGGTGTTAAGTTAGAAATATGATAATACCAGTGGCAGTGGGTGAGTTACGAAAGAAAATGTGATCAAAAATTCAGTATTTATACAAAAATGTATCCATATTCTGTATCTTCGGAACCAAAATGATGTTATTTCTCTAAAGTCTGACTTTATTTAATACTGACTAAATATAATATGTTTGCATGGTGAGTTTCCCACATATTTAAAAATATTTGCAGTTAACATTTTGATTCTCGATACATAAGGAAGAAGAAAAAAAACCTTAACCGTAACAAACCTGCGACATTTCCTTATAATTAAAAGGCATTTCTATTTCTAACAACTACTTATAACTAGAAAACTGAACCTAATTCTAATCTAAATATGAAACATTTCCGCCATTCTCACTATGAGTGTTAAAAAGTTTTCTAATATAATTTATATAAGAGTATTGTATTATTGTACAATATTAATATGTAATAATACCTATATGGAATTAAA
This sequence comes from Heliconius hermathena, assembly GCA_013403705.1. Taxonomy (NCBI): domain Eukaryota; kingdom Metazoa; phylum Arthropoda; class Insecta; order Lepidoptera; family Nymphalidae; genus Heliconius; species Heliconius hermathena. The sequence goes on from JAAIXJ010001870.1 coordinate 20,234, forward strand.
TGTATGGATAATCCATTTATTTATCTCTCATCTCACTTATACGTTGCAAAGATGTCTAAAATTTCCCGAATATTTTTTTTTAATATTATTAAATTTAATTTTACTATTACTGATATATTCTGGATTTACAAAAAAATATATAAATTTAATAAAAAAAGAATTTCAACAAAACTTATTACTCTTGTTTTATTTAAACATTTTTTAAAAGAATAGTCGTCAATATAATAATTTAATATTTTCTAAAGTGCGATGTCTAAAACAGTGGTATTTTACTTTATACTACAATAAGCTGAAAAGTTTTGAAATTTAGCACCAATATTAATGAAGAAACTCCAAATTATTTTAATTTGAGTGATGAGTTTTTAAGTGATCTTTCGTGTGATACGATGATTTTGGTTTTCTATACATAAACCACTATAAGGCCTCTCACCTAAAGTCCATTCCCAGTTCAGTCCTAATATTTTCCAAGCAAAACTTAAATGTTAAAAAGCTGCCATTTAAATTATTGATGAATATTTACTTTATGCATATCTTTATCTTAAATTTATCTTTTATTCATAAATAACACAGTTATTTCATTTTTTTTTCTTTTTCTAATTAATAAAGCGTAATTGTTAATTTGAATCACTTGCCGCCACTATTTAACTATAGATAATACAAGCTCTCAACTTTTTTGTAAATAATATTCTAACAATACATGTATTATAAAAAAAATCTACTTTTTTAAAAAAAACTGAGCATAATTCGCTCAGTTTAGTTAAATAAAAATATTATTGAACGACAATTATTTAATTATAACCAAAAACTACTTTGGTATACAACCCACAAAAAATATCCGAAATTAAAATAAATTAGAAAAAAATAAATAGTTGTTGTTATAATAAAAATAGTTCTTTATCTGTAATCTATCACAGATGTTGTTAATACCATTCCCATCACATTGTATGACCGTTTTAAATTAAAATAATACTTGAAATAGCATATTTCTTAATACAATAAAGCCGTATGTTAATACTATACAGACATAATCATATAAAGCTTATAAAATTTCTTAATGAAAGTCTGTTATATGGAATTAATAAGTTAGAGTTAAACAAAATTATTTACGCTAGTATTTCTTATATATATGTATATATATCAATTATCTTATACATTATACTTTAATTTTATTCTGCTTTAAATTACATATGTTTTAGTCGAAAGTCATATCAGTCATCATACATAAAAAAGTCGATACGAATATTTTATCTAAGAACTGATTAAATTAAATGAGAAAATTACATATTAGTTAGCTGTCAATCAAAAATATTTCTAAAGTATTATTCCATCATAAGATCATTAAATATAATAACAATAATTCTAACACAAACAACAATAATTAATTCCGTTCCGTTCAAAAACAATAAATTTAATTAAAAAATACAATAATAAATTAATAATATAGTAAAATGGGGCCAATAGAAATGTTTTTAACTTGTTTGTTTTTTATTATACCTAATTTCATGTAAATACAGGGTATTCCATTATAAGGTAACGGCACCTATCATGGACGCGGACCAGCCATATTGTTAGTAAAATTTCTGGTGTGACCACGGACCACTCGGCCCCTCTTCCTACGCCCATGTTGTTTTTATTCACCACACGATTTCTATTCACCCCATTTAACCGACATTAATTTGCAGCATTATTCAAAATACGTCCATATTTTAACTGTCAAACTGTGAAGGACCAGTCAAATTCACTTTGACAATCATAAATTTGTTATAACGTCCCACACAAATAAAAGTCTGTTATGGAGGACTAGAAGTATTAAGTTCTACAATTGGTAGCCGGGTCGGATCTGATGATTGTTTTCTGAGTCCGGCTGTTGAATGAGAGGTGGGGAGAGTGGGTCCTCGCTGGATGTGACTGTTGTAGAGGGGGGTGCATCTGGAATTAAATAATAATAATAATACAAAAAAATACTTTCACGCTATTTTCCTGAATAGCAGCGTTAACATATAGTTTCCATATATAAAACAAACAATCTAAATTATATATTTATTTAGAATTTTAATATTTATTAAGAACAATTGCATACTTTTGGCTAAGCAATTCCTGCCATGTTAAATTTATTAAAACTAAACTTAAAATTTAATATAATCCAAAAAGATAGCGGACATCGCCTGACCATAACCTCGACGGTTGTTGATATATCTCGACACGGGAACCGAATTATTTTTCATTTCTCCGCTCTGTGAAGACACGGTGTTGAGTTATTTCAACACACATACTCATACATAACACATCAACACAGAATACAATGCCTGGAACTCAAGCGAAAGGCTGAGAGTTTAGTGTCTTCATAAATTCTATAAGATACTAGCCTACCCTGTTAAATGCGGTATAGTGTGAAATTGAAAAAAGATAAATAGTTTTACATAACGACAAACAGCGACGTAGTTACCATTGTTTCGAATTTTACAGTAAAAAAAAATATAATGGGACCTTGAATAAGTTTCCGTTGTTTTTTTTTTGTTTAAAAAAAAATAATTTAAAATATAATGCTTACAATGACATTACTCAACGTATTGTCCATGATTAGAGACCACTTTCTCTCATCTCTCTGGTAGCAATTGAATCCCCCGTCGGAAAAACGACTCATCTTTCGAGGCAATCCAGGAATCAAGCTTCTTCAAAAGAATGGCAGCGCTGCTCGCTTAAACCGTGCGTCATCGACCGAAACAAGTGGTAATCGGAGGGGGCTATGTCCGGTGAATACGGCGGGTGGGGTAGAACTTCCCATTGAAGTGTTTCCAGGTAAGTATTGACTGGTTTTGCCACATGTGGCCGAGCATTATCATGTAATAAAATCACTTTGTCGTGTCTCTGCTCGTATAGTGGCCGCTTTTCTTTCAGAGCGCGACTCAAACGCATCAACTGAAGTCGATAGCGAGCTCCCGTGATAGTTTCATTAGGTTTAAGCAGCTCATAATAAATTACGCCCTGCTGATCCCACCAAATGCAGAGAAGAAGCTTAGAACCATGGATATTTGGTTTTGGCGACGATGTTGATGCGTGACCCGGCATGCCCCACGATTTTTTTCGCTTTGGATTGTCGTAGTGAATCCACTTTTCATCCCCAGTGACGATACGGTGCAGAAAACCTTTTCTCTTTTGCCGTTGAAGCAACAATTCACACATGAGAAAACGTCGTTCTACGTCTCTCGGCTTCAACTCATACGGCACCCAATGCCCTTGCTTTTGGATCATTCCTAACGCTTTTAAACGTTTTGAAACTGTTGACGCATCTACTTGTAACGTTTTCCCGAGCTCTACTAACGTCTGACATGGATCTTCTTCAAGCAATGCCTCCAATTCTGTCTTCAAATTTTGTCGGTGCTCCAGAACGCTCTTTGTCTTCAAGGTCAAAATCATTACTTTTGAAGCGCCTAAACCAGTCTCTGCACGTTGTATTCGACAAAGCATTGTCTCAACGAGAATTCTGTGTGCTTCTGCTGCAGATTTTTTCTGAATAAAGCAGTGCAATAAAATTCCCCGCAAAAACACTTTATTTGGCACAAAAGTACACATTTTCACAAAGGGAAAATAAATATGTAGTTGACACTGTAGTAAACACTATTCTACTATAATTTGAGGTTACATATAGTACTACTTTGGTGATTCGTTACCGTACGAAATTCCAAGCACAGAGTGCCGCAACGCCATTTTTCAAAAAACAGCGAGAACTTATAGAAGGTCCTAATATTAAAATAATTAATTCTTTTTTATAATTCAGTAGTTACTTATAAAATACCTTCGCTATCGTCTTCCTCAGCCAACCACTTTTGAATATCTGTCTGGTACATTCTCCTTTGCAACACCTCTTTTGTACGAGGCCTTGTGCCTATAAATGTGACTTGGACCTATAAAATAATAACATTTTATATATATTTAAATGTATTGTCCTTTTAAACCATATAAAACTATATACATACAATCTGGACTTTAATGAAAACTAAATATAAACAACAACAAACAACAACAAAAATATCCTGGCACAGTGAAATAAGTGTGTGACATAAAAACGCGACGGTTGTGGATTCAAAAACCATTTGGGGAAACTAATTATTATTTTCATTTTCTCGCTATGATAACAATGTCTCGGAAATTGGGAAGAAGGTAAGTAACGAAATATGTTAACAGTAGGTTACCTATTACATGTGGGATATAGAGTGAAGTTGAAAAAGTAACTTACTCCAGGAAGCATGAAGATTCGTAATTCTTCAGCTAAATCTCCGCTGGCTCCCAATCTTTGAGCCTCCTCCCAACTCGTATGCACTTCTTCGTGTAGAAGCTTCTCCTCTATAACCAATGGCACAGATGAAAAAATTTAACCATGTATATCATAAAGATATAAAACTATAAGAAACGTTTTCGGTTTTAATTTAAAAAGAGTAAAATTGTTATTTAAAATATGTTCATGCAATTTCATTATTAGGCTAAACAAATTTGGTTTTAAAATCGAAAATCAGAATACTCTTTATTTAATTATGACATTACAAGCACTTTTCAATCTTCTGCATCCGACTGGCCTCAATGTAACTTACATTGAGAGCAGTCGGATGCAGAAGACTCATTCCTGGTACAGAACCACGTGCGTGCGACAGTAAACGGAACAGGTTGTGGATTCGACTCACAATTGAGGAATTAAAATAATTAATATTTTTATTTCTTCGTTCTGGTAATGATTCAAAACGTGGCGTTAAATTCCGCCACTCAACCTGCAAAGCCTCTAGAATTCAGTGAAAACTGGGGAAGAGAAACTAAACAGTATCAGAGTGTATCATATATATATATATATACCTCGCTATGTGGGGGATACAGCGTGAAGCTAAAAATTAGAGGTTAATACACAAAGTAATATCAGTTCTGCTGAAAATATTCATGTAGAATCAAAAAATAAATAAATAAACACCTTCATGCTGTATCCCGCACACAGCAGAGTAGGCAGAATGCAGGCACTTCTTTGCATATTGAAAAAGAAATAAAATAAATTTATGCACTTACCGTCTCTCTTAGTAGTACTGCGTTTATACTGTATCCTAAATCGAAAAGCTTCAAGTACGCTTGCCACTACTATTGTCAACACAACCATTGTAAATAGATAGAACACCTGTAAAAAAAAGATACAAAAAAATATATTTTTTAGAAAATATTTTTCAATTTAAAAAATATAAAAATGAAATAAAAGCGTTATCAACGAAGGTAAAAAGATATAATAAAGCGCGTTTGGTTAACGTACCTAACTGTACGCAAGTATTGTATGGTTCAATTCCTACTCGAGGGATTATTATATTCATAATATTGACATTTTCCCATAATAATAAAAGAATGCGGCAATTTGCAACATCACCTAATTCTGCATATCTCACAAAATGTAGTAGACACAGAATTAAAAAAAAATTAAATCAGCTTCACGCTGTATCCCGCACACTGCAATATTTCGTCTTCTCGAGTGGGGATCGAACCCACAACCAGTGGGTTTTACAGTCACACTTTGTGCCCCTGCGCCACAACTGGCCATAGACACAGAATAAAACATTAATTAAAAAAACACAAGCCTTTAAAGTCAAACTTTCTAGATTTTTATATACACTATTGTATTTAACAAAACCCTTTCATTTACCCATATAACTCACGCAGGGTTGCGTAAAAAATTGTAATCCGCCATTTTGTTACGTCGGCCATTTTGTATTAACGATAATATTGATTATTTACGTAATTTTATTTCAAACAAATGCCTGTTAAAATATTTTTTTTTAATTAAAAAATAAAATAATCTCACCATAAAATATATCCTACTGAACTGTCCAACAACGGTCGCGTACGCGTTCATCAATATAAACCAATTATTGACCACAGTCAGTTCAAACAACGACACTCCACTCGTTAGAATATTCTCGAAGTTGTTCAGATAGTAATAGCCGAGAGGCGTAGAACTGTTCTCTGAATATTTGTAGAAATCCTCCACTGTTGTATTACTATGAAAAAAGGTAATTTAAGTTATAATTTTAATACTTTTAAATATTTTATCAATACATGTGTGCCGTGTGATGTATCTGATAGGCTGATAGACTTTCTTAATAAGAGAACATTTACGTACTTTTTTTTTACAGTTTCACGCTGTATCCCGCATATAGCAGAGTAGGCAGAGGCAACCCAGTTTTATGACACTTCGCCCCCCCCCCTTTCTGCCGAATTTTCGAGGCATTATGTGGTGAGTACCAATGCTGCGCTTTACCTTGTCACCACAGCGAGGAAATGAAAATATTCACAAATAATAATTTACTTCCTCAAATGGGATTGAACCCACAATTGTCGCTTTACAGTTACAAAGCGAGGCCTTGAGATCCACTCGTCAAACGCTTTCTAGTTTATACATTACTATACAACAAATCAAACCCACTACCACATACTCCAAATACTTACACACAACAATTCCTAAGATCGTAGCCGGCGAACAACTCCATACCGATTATGGCGAAAAAGTAATACATGACGAGCATCACGCAGCCAGCTGACGACATAAGTGGAGAAAGGAGGACTAGAGTACCAAATACATCCCGGTAACGCTTTTTAAGTTTGTATAGACGCATTAACCTGGAAACGAGATGATTTTAATTAAGTATAGATTTTATATTATTGAGGTCAGTCGTATCGCAGGGGCACAAGTGTGTGTCTGTAAACGCGGGTGGTTGTGGGTTCGATTCTCACTCGAGAAAATTACACTACAATACAATAACACGCAATGCCTCCGAAATTCGGCGGAAATAGAGAAATGGACGATGTCTTAACACTAGGTTCCCTCTGTCTACCATGCTGTGTGCGGGATACAACGTGAAGCTGATTTTTTTTAGTATAGCTATTTTTTTTCGTATTACATAGGTATCTGATATGGAGATAGACATCAAAGTTATGGTAAAAGTCTCATTAGCGCGTAAAATACTAAGAAATGTAATGTAATGTAAAAAAATATTAAGTTAATTAAAAAAAAAAATAATTTTGAAAAGTTAATTATAAACAAAAATACACACTTAGCATTATAAATATAACGATTATTTAAATTAGCAATATTTAGATCCACTCAAGCTAGATCAAGATCCAAGCGTTCGAGCAAATTCAATATAACTAACATTTCTCAATAACTAAATAAATAAAAGAACAAAAATTGAACCCCAAACAACTTACCTTAGCGGCCTAAACATAACAACTATGAATAGTTTAGGAGCTATGGTCAGAAGAACCGCTCCAAGCAAGGCTAATAAAGTTACACTCAGATCGAAGACATTCCATCCACTTTCTAAATAAACTGACAGGCCCGACGCCATTATTCTTAACGCTGCTTCTAGAAGGAACACTGGAATTGAGAAGAATGTATGTTAAATAATGTAAGGACATAAAATATTATAAGAAAAATAAAAATAAACTTATTATCCATATATATTGCTATATTCCTGGAAAGGACATAATGCAAACACAAAATGAATTGAGAAAATGAAATATTTATTATAATATTTTCATTTTCTCGCTCTCTCTTCCATTAAGAAACCCAAAAATGGTGGGTTTCTTAATGGGAACAGAGCTTTTTTCAGCTATAGATATTATGTTAAATATTGAGTAGCGGAACTCAACGTCTTTGCATATTTCAACAGAGTATAATTGATTCCCCTAAAGTGGGATCAAACTCTCAACCATCGCGTTTAGTTAAACGTTCTCCCAATACACCAAGGAAAGGTGGCCACATATTTAAATAAACTATTTCTAATTAACTAACTTAAATAAAATAAACTTACAAATAAGGAACAGCCACGTGTCCCAAGAGGCGCAAAGTAACCGCGCGCTGTCCTGTAAGTCACCAGCTGCCTCACACACGCGCAATATCATGGACACTCCATTACCAACTATTAAAGCATCTAAAAATTATAAAATATATTGTTAATATAATAAATTTAGGCTGGAGGTTACTTTTATGTATTATTTAGGAATTATATTAACAAAATATTAACATTCTGAACTCCTTCTCTATATAAATTATTTATCTGTGCCATTTTTTATACTCTTCCTTGCCCTCTGTACGTACAGTTTTCGTTAAAAGCGGTACATTTTTGTTCTCACGTTCACGTATTATAGATTTATTTGCGTTATACGCATATACATCGTACTCTCCTTATATTCTCAACCCTTAAAAACTACTTCTTGCTAGATTTTGTAATTAAATATCACAATTGTTTAACCAAACCAAATAAAAAAAAAACACTTCTTATTATGTCTTCATATTCTCAAATCACTATTTAAAATTCTTATTTGAAATGAATTTAAAGAATAAAAATAATGAAATAATAACGAAAGAATCGAAAGCAAAAAGTTTGGACTACATCCATACTATATAAAAAAAACTTATAATAGAATTTACCACTCACATATAAGATATTCAAAATACGGCCATCTCACAGCGCTAGCGGCGGCCCTACCAATAGGTTCCAACACCGATTCTGCATACCATGGCGCCCTAGAAGTCTGTGGGGCCCAGCGTAGGGCGAACACATCGTAGACATTAGCAAACTCTGCCCTAGACAGGCCACCAGAACCAGATTGGTTAAGTTGTTTGAACATTAAGTATACGTCCAGACCACCTGTAAGGAAATAGAATTTTATTTGAAATAGGTAAATATGTGATTCATATAAGAGAAATTTAAACTATTTCTCAGCTTACGTTAGGTTAGTGCCTAGGCAGAAAAAACCCAGTCAAAATATTACACTCAGCCCATGTGGAACTCAACGCTGCATTCTATTTAGTAAGAATTAGGTTTTTTTTTAAATAAATATTCTATCGAGTGATTATAGAATCGACAGTCACCATATAAAGCCAAAGATTTCTAAACGTCATGATGAAGTCCAATAACTAATTATCCAACATACAAAGCAACTACTTCTTAAGTTCTCATTTCACATTGAAATTAACTAATATTAAATAACGCTAACTAAAACTTACTATAATTAGGCGCGTAATGCCTCAGCAGCCCAGCAAAGTGGCGTAACCTAACCGCGCGAGGTGCCCGTCTCGACACCAACAGTCTGAAGGCGCGGCGTGCAGCACCGCGCCGGTGTAGCAGCAACGCGCGGCACTTATCACGCTCAATACGGGTGAATGCTTCGTAGACTACAGCTAACATCTGTAAAATTGGTTAATAATATTTTATGCTGTATCCCGCGCACAGCAGATATATAGATAGGCAGATGAAACCTTGTGTTCAGACACTCTGTTCTTTATTTTCCGCTGAATTCTGGAGGTATTGCGTGTTGTGTAGCGGAACTCAACGCCGCGGGAGTCGAACCCACAACCTGTCGCGTCGTGACACAGAAGCTTCAGCTTCGTGACACAAGACTTCAAGTCACGCGCTTGTGCCTCCGTGTCACGACTGGACTTATGCTAATCATATTTCATAAAATTATTATTAATTTTATATTCTGTATCGTCATCTGAAACAGACGTCTGTCGTGGCGCAGGGGCACTAAGTGTGACTGTAAAATCGACTTGTTGTAGGTCTGATCCCCACTCGAGAAAATAAAACATTTATTTACATTTAATTTTTATTTAATTAAATTTATATTTTGATTTCTTCGCTCTGGTGTCGAGGCAAGAGCACGGTGTTAAGTTCCGCCACTCAACACGTAATGTCTCCAGAACTCGGCGGAAAGTGGGGAACGGAGTATCTATGCCTAGCCTGCTGTGTGCGTGACACAGCGTGAAACTGATCATCTTAAGAAGGATCGTCATTGTATAATGTCTTAAAGTGTTAAGACTGTAAATGCGGTGTTTGGAGTTCGTTCTCCCGATGGAGGATAGTTAAGTTTGAACTATTTTTATTTTATGGTAGAAAAAGTGCAACGTCGTGTTCCGCTACTCAACACGCATGTCTCGATATTTAAAAGGTGAGTTTATAAAAGAGTGTCTTAACACACTAGCTCTTTGCTTGTTATATAAGATAAAGCGTAATAATACTAAAATTATAAAGTAATTTGAAATGTATTATATCTTTAATATTAATATCACAAATAAAAAATAATATCTTACCAAATTCATAAGAACGTACAGGACCGTTATAATGTAGAGAATGAAGAATAGCGCGTACCACTTTGATTTAGCATACGATGGCATCATTACATCTGGGAAACTGAAATATGTATGTATAATTAATTAATAATTAATTACAGTAAATATTTTTTATTATTAACTATTAGTCAACGTTTAAAAACAGTTTATTTTACTTGGCTTTCAAACAAAATAGTTATTTTATTGGCTAACCAAAGATAATTCTGTTCTGATTTTTTTTTATATTAGTTTAAACAGTGAATGAAACTCACTTAGCAGTTGTAAGAAGGACGAACATACTGACGAAAGAATCGCTTATAGTTTGAAAATGTCCATTGTCTATGTGCTCCGAGAACAAATAGTAGCCTAACAGTGAATACGTCGCTACAAAGAACATGAGCAGACCTGGAAAACAACAATTAAATAATTTATATATGTATAGAGAGTGTTTTTGTCAGCACCACTTTAAATGAAACCACAGTTTTAACTACTCTATAAAAACCTAATATAAAAACCTAATAATTAAAACAAAACAGATATTTTTTTCAAACAAAATAAATAATAAAATGATCGTTGTAAAATAAAACGCCATTTGTCAAGAATGACGCACACAGACAGGCAGGTCGGCAACGCTTAGTAGTATTTTTGTAGTAGTACGTGTTTATGTTATTGGTAACTATGCGTAACTGCGTCACACGAAATACAGGTATGGATAAACATCGTGAAATGAATAAAAATCCTACGTCTAAACTGTTGAGGTATTTTTACCATTTTTTAAAGTGTTAATCCACATTTAGGAAAGAAAAATACTTATTTAAAAAACGTATAAAAATTTGGTCGTAGCGGACGTAGGGTAGCGGTTTTAAGAACGTATTAGTAGTCAGAGCGCCTGGTCGGTTTCCAGGAGCGGCGAGCCCTGCTACATCCAAATTTTTATACGTTTTCTAAAATATTTCATTTTCAGTGACTAAGAATATAGAAAACTATGGTTACGGATAATTAATGACAGAGTGAGAGACAGACTATAGGAAATACGGGTGACGACAGATCGGTGACTGTTGACGGATGACAAACAGATGCATTATGCTTGTGAACGAGACGGAAGCGAAGTGGTGGAGGCGAAACCTTATTGTTTTACATAAAAACTAATATTTTATTAAATAAGACACTTCGTAATCACTGACGTAGAAATAGGGGGACAAGTTCATGTCTACCACAGAATAAGGCACATGGTTGTGCCCACTCCAGAAATTAAAGTAACAAAAAATTTGCTCTGCAAAGACAAAACCATTTCCACAAACATATCTATTTCTGACCTAGAGCTCAGGCCACTACAAAAAATATATCTAGATACGCCTATAATCACAAACACACCACAGTCAACTAATAACAAAAGCTATAGAGCCTTTGTTATATTTTCTTATTTTATTTCTTTAAAATGATACGTACCCAACATATCAATAATGGGCGGCAACGATTGCAATATCTGCCTAATGAACCGTCTGACGCCGCCGCAATGTCGGGTGTCCACCAAAAATATCGGCCTCAACGCTCTAGTGACGCGGAAGTGAGACGACTGTCTGCAAAGTACCACTACCGCTTCTAAAACCATTATCAGTAGTGTGATACCCTGAAAAATTTTAATATAAAAAAAAATCAGCAGGAACTCAGTGTTTAGAAGGCAGGGAAACTCAGCACTGAAATACTCCGTTCCCCATTTTCCGCTGAACTCTTCGAGACATTGCGTGTTGGTGACGGAATTTAACGCCGAGCTTTGTCCCGACACCAAAGCGACATTTTAATTCCGGTACCTAGGCAAAGCGTGGCGTTGAGTTCCCTCAACAAGCAATACCTCCAGAATTCGGCGGAAAGTGTGGCACGGGTGGGGAAGTGTCTAATGGGAACTGAGTGTCTTAACACTAGGTACTCTGCCTACGTTTCTTTGTTGGTATTGACATACTATCACCAGGCTATATATATATATATATATATATATATATATATATATATATATATATATATATATATATATAGAAGCTATAATATAACCACTAAATGAAAATAAGTCGAGGTATATTGTTAAAAAATCAGCTTCACGCGGTGTCCCGCACGCAGCACTGTGGCAGAGGGAACCTAGTGTTAAGACACTCCGTTCCCTACTTTCCGCCCAACACTGGAGGCATTGCGGCTTGACACACTTTACCTCGACACCAGAGCGAAAAAATGAAAATATAAATGTAAATAAATATTTCATCTCCTCGAATGGGAATCGCACCCACAACCAATCGATTTTACAGTCACACTTTGTGCTATTATTCATTATTTTATTATTAAAAGCAACTAATTTTAAAATTACCTTTATCATCGTCCTCTTATGCTTAAAAATAGTTCCCCACCCAATCCATTTAAGCTTAAGATGTAGTTCAATACCTATCACAGATAATGCCAATAATTCTATAGTACCGTGTGCCCATACTGGAAGCTGAAAGCAAAATAATTATATTTATTTTAAATTGACCATACAAACAAAAATATATATGGAACGAATAACAGAGTGTCACAATCACTACTTTACTGCGGGAGAAGCCAATACTATATAGTTGTGTCACAACAACTTTATAACAAATGTGAGACGGACTGGTGCACGAACGGTTCCGTACTCAAATAAGTCCAACCAATCTTTAAAAATGGGAAAAACTCATGTTTGTTGTATGGGAGCCCCTTCAATATTTATTTTATTCTGTATATTTGTTGTTACAGTGGCCAGACATATACATAATCTGTGAAAATTTCGACAGTTTATCACAGTTCGTGAGTTACAGTATGTTGACAGACAGATAGTCAACGGAATCTTAGTAATAGTGTTCCACACGTAAAAGGGTTACACTTTGGGTAAGGAATACTATCAAAATAGCTATTTTAGCGCATTAGGTAAAAGGTCTGGTTGTAAGTGCAATGGTTGTGAATTCAGTCCTCGCTAGGGGGTATGGGCTATTTCTCATTCATTGTAGTTTCCTAGTTATAAAAGTTGACAAACTTAAACAAAGTACTTCTATTAGGGTTCCATTTAAATAAGCGGAACACTAAAAAATATATATTTGTTATTTAAAAAAATATATATTAAATCAAATTAGCTTCACGCTGTATCCCGCACACAGCAGGGTAGGCAGAGAGAACCTAGTGTTAAGACACTCCGTTCCCGTTCTTATTTTTTTATATTTATATAAATTACCTCAAAAGCTGGAACAGCAGGATCTTCAGTGAACGCTAGAAGGATAAGAACTAAGGAAGCCAGTAAATCCAGTCCGTGGTACCAGGGGTTGTGGACGCGGAGGTAAGCTGGCAACTCCTCAGGGCTGGAAGGATGGGAGTCGAATTTCTCATTGTTTAATCCTTCCTGGAAAAATTATGAATCACAGATTGTATAACATATTGTTCCACTGATGTACATATATACCTATTTTGATTTTTATCAGTACCTTATGGCCAAAGACAATTGCGAAAGAAATATGCTGCCAGTATTATTGTTTTGTTGACATTTATTTACTTTTTCTGTTTTAATCACAGATTCAATAACAAGTTCAACTGTTTTTTTATTGTCATAGATTTTTCAAAGAGAACCTAGTGATACATGAACACATTTTTTACTTTCTCTTTATTTACAAGCATTCCATCTCATCCAACTAATAGGCTCTAACAACGCAAGGAAAAACGTAACTACACAAGGATAAACATTCACTCGGATAGAATTTCATCCCACAAGGTGTCCTGGGCACCATGGCAGTTTCTTCATAAAAATAAAACTTACTTCTAAATAAATGGCTGCTTCGTGATAATTCATCTCCCAATGCTCGTCCTCGGACATTTGTAGTCCAGTATGAAGAGACGACCTGCTGCCCATATCCAGAGTACCGTCGCCTGCGCCATCGGTGCCGGTTCTGCTATCTGGAAATCAAGATTTTTGTTAATATTTCTATTGGACCGATATAAAGGTGAATGAATTATTTTTATATTGAATGGATTATTTTTACTGAGGACGTCGTGGGACAGGGGTACAAACGTGCGACTGTTAACGCGAGGGTTATGGGTTCTATTCTCATCAGAGGGAATAAAATATTTAATAAAGAAATATTTACATTTCCTCGTTCTGGTAACGAGGGAAAAATGTGGCGTTGAATTGCGCCACTCAACGAGCAAATACTCGAATTCCACCGGTCTGGCAGAACCTAGTTTCTTAACTAGGTTCTGCCTACCTACCGTGCTATATGTATACGAGATACAGGTGAGGCTGAAGAATTAACATAATATAAATCACAAGCAATATAAATAATCATAAAATCATTATATTATATTTATCGTTAATTACAATTTTAATGTGTTTGTATATATCTAACTAACTCAGAATATTTGTAAAAGATGAATAAGCGGAATCCCATTGCAAATTATTTTGTACAGTACGCAAAAAAATATCTAACTTCATGTTTTTATTTTAAAACAAAAAATCACTCAAAAATTGTAAAGTACTGACACTACTGTCTTTAATAATTATAAGCCATACAACTATAAAATTCTTAATGGTTAAATTTGTGCGAACACGAGATAAAATTACTACGTACAGTCAGCAAAAAAATTATCACTTATATTTTTTAAAATTATAAAAATCTACTATTTTATAAACTTATCGGTATTTCTATATGTTTTTAAAAAAATATTAATAATTTTCAATTAAATATATGTCTACAAAATTAAAGTCGAAAATGAGGTGATTTAAATTGCCTTTACTAAAGCAATTATTTGCGAAAGGCTAAAATCACAATTAAAGTAAATATCGTTTATGTACTGCTTACTTTAAAGATACTCATCTCAATATAAAGACTATACCTAAATTCATATACTTATCACAAGGTTACCGTATTTTATAAAAATCTTTTTTTTATCTATATGTCTTTTTTTAATCTTTCTCCGCTGTATCCTGTAGCACATAACATGGTAGGTAAAGGGAAACTAGTATAAAGGCACTCCGTTCCTCGTTGAGACACTCCATTTGTTTGCCTGAGTTTCTACTGAGTTTCACTGAGTTCTTGAGGCAGAACTATATATTGAGTAGCAGAACTCAACGCTATGCTTTGCCTTGTTACCAGAACGAGAAACCGAAAATATTAAATATTTCAGTCCCCTCAGAGGAAGCCGAGTCCACAACCGTGAGCACAGACTTGTGCCATTACACCACGACGGCCTCATTAAATATATTCAAATTTACGGTTTATAATTTAATTATATTAATGAAGTTTTCTCTGTTTTGCCGGAATTTAGAAAGGAATCGTATAGTAACTGTCCAATGATGGTCAGCAAGAAGCACCGTTAGGCATGAATGGGTTTATTGTAGATGATCTACATCTGTTAGTCCATTACTTCACATAACGAGCTCGAGCGGTAGATGTACCCATACAAGATTTTCTTCAAGTAAAAAAGTATGTTGTCTTAGTTAAACTTCAGAATACGTGAGACTTCAATAAATTATTTGTGATGATTTGTAAAAACATATAAAAATATTCGTATTCGATTTATACAAAGATCAAAGCAAAATGATTTTTTTTTGCTGACTCTACACGGTATCATTACTACAAACATTTACTTTGTGATAAATTTACGTTGTTCGTTGGACTTATTTGAGTCAAGGTTAATAAAAGTGCAATGTATTTTACTCGCAAACTAATATTTTTTACTAATTTTCTTCTTGTTTTTTAATGTTTCTCTTTTTAACAGACTTCTGTTTTCAAAATCACCTAGACGCTGTATCCCGCACGCAGCATGGTAGGCAGAGGGAACCTAATGTTAAGGCACTCCATGCCCCACAAATCTATGAGGTTCTATGTTCGTTAATTTCCATAAAGTTGCCATGAGTAAGAATCGAATCCACGCCGGTCCACTGCCTAATAATAAATACTAAAACATTAAAAATAAAATATATAATAAAACAGAAAAAAAAACATAGTAAGATAGTAAGTGAAACTTATATAAAACTCATTCTTCTTTAACTTGAATTTGAATTGTGTAGAAGTTAAAGAAAAACTTTCTTGAACTTTATATTCTTGTTAAATTCTACTATTTTCAACTATTCACAAGGAATTGTAAAATTGCATAAAAGTTGTAAAAGTTAACATCGATTGAAAACTTTTATCCTACAGTTGCTAGTTCACATATATACAAGAATTACGTTCACGCTGTATCCCTCACATGTGATGTATGTAGGGTAGGTACAGGTACAGGGCATGTAGAGGGAAAACCAGGGAACCTAGTGTTAAGACACTTCGGTTAATTGCTGTTAGCCGAATTCTGGATGCATTACGTGTTGAGTGGCGTGATTCATCGCCGCACTTTGCCTTGTTACCAGAGTGAGAAAATACAAATCATATATGTAAAATAAAAGTAAAACTATCAATAATTCTTATTTGCGTGATATTCAAACTGAATCCTTAAGTATTTGTTTAATAGTAGGCCAAAATATTTTTTTTCCCTACCCAGTTTTAATTCAAAATATACATGTTTTTAAACATACTCTAGCAGTAATACAGGTACGGCCTGGGACGGAAGACTCACTGTAAGTACAATGTTTGTGGATTCGAATTCCACTTGGAAATAATTTTAATGTCTTCTTTCTAGTAAAATAGTGTGGCCTAAAACTCTACCACACGATACACAACATCTCGAAATAAAAATAACTTTTCTTATAAATATCTAGATATATTATGGATAATATGTATGAACTTAAAATATATGAATGCTTGTAACTTCATTTATTACATTCTAATAGTTAATGTGGACGTCGTGGCGCAGAGGTACAAGAGTGTGACTGTAATGCGACGGTTGTGAGTTCGATCTCCACTTGAGGGAATGACTTATTATTTTTTAATATTGTCATTTCTTCGCTCTGGCCTCAGAGTCTGGCATTGAGTTCCGCTACTTAACACGTAATGCCTCGAAAAATTCGGCTGAAAATGGGAAACGGATACTAGTCCTACCCTGCTGTATACGGGATACAGCGTGAAGCTGATTGTTATCTAATCTAATAGTTAAAGTTACGATTAATTTTAAGATTATACACAGACCTAATTAGCAAATACATGGCTTCGTAAAAACATTTCAATGCTATATCTTTGTATCAGGCGCGATATAATTCTTTCTCCTTTCTAACGAATAAGCGATAATGTTGTCACGCTAATAATTTATACAAGCCTTATCAAATATTTTTTAAACATTTTAAAAGTGTTATTCCACACTTAGGATAGAAAAATACTTATTTAGAAAACGTATAAAAATTTGAACGTAGCGGGATTCGAACCAGGAGGCGCGGGTTCGAGTCCCGCTACGTTCAAAAAAATTTTTATACGTTTTCTAAATAAGTATAAGCCTTATCAAGTTTTAAATGACTTTTAAAGTTATTAGCAATCTCAGACAGAAGTTATTTGCAATCTCAGACGGAAACCGTGAAATATGTAAGAATAATTAAAAATTATAAATTAAATTACCTTATTTTAACGATAATATAGTTTATAAATCGGTAATAGGCACAGTGGCTAATTGTTTATAGTTGTAATCTCCTGTGGTAACTAGTATGTAGAGGTACAAGCTAACTAAACTCTTTAATTTTCACGATTATTACATATTTTAAATGAAATTATTTTAACCGGATTAATCGCGTATATTTTGTATTTTTATACAAAATGCACATTTTTGAAAACCCGACGGTTCGAACACTTTGCAGTAATCCGTGGTCACGGGTAGACTGAGGTGACATTCGTCTGTCAGTTGACATAATTATAATACCAAACTACCGCCAACGATTTCTGAATTGCCTCGCGTACTGCCCTGGATTCCTGCAGAATGAGTTGATAGTCTTGCCCTCTGGTATGGTCAGAAGACCAACAAGCCACTCACAATAGAGAGACAACCAGCACTTCTACCATATGTGAAGGGGGTTACAGACAGGATTGGCAACATCTTAAGAAGAGCTTCCATAAAAACCATATTCAAGCCTAACAAGAAAGTGAGCCAATTCTTGAAACCAGTGAAAAGAAATATTCCTTTACAGAGTGCAGGTGTATACAAACTAGACTGGGACTGTGGCTTATCATATATCGGTCAAACAAAGAGAAGCATCGGTGTTAGGGTGAAGGAACACATCTCCGATATCAAGAATGGGCATGTATCGTAGTCAATTGTGTGTGAGCATACTGTGGATAAACCTAACCACTACATTAGGTTTGATAAACCCCAAATCCTCGCTAAGGAAAACAGATACATTCCTAGAATTATCCGCGAGGCTATTGAAATAAAAAACATCCTAATTTCAATAGATAGGATGGCTGGAAACTTTCTACCAGCTGGGATCCACTCATAAAATCATTGAAGTCTCAAACCCACCATACCTACCTCAGTCTACCCGTGGCCACGGACTACTGCAAGTGTTCGAAACGTCGGGTTTCCAAAATGTTAAATCTTAAATATACGCGATTAATCCGGTTAAAATAGTTTCATTTAAAATAACTAAACTTTATTTCTTCATGACCACAACTATTGCAAAGTATTCAAAAGATCAATTCAAATGTAATTCATTTTTAAAAATACTGTACTATACCACCCGTTGTCTTTCTGCCCGTTGTTGTTGTTCCCTACAGTTTTTAAGCTATCTCTTTACAAAATTTTTACTTTCTAAGTCCAACAGAAATTTCGTCCGTGTGTTGCCTGTCTGTCAGGCCCTGACTCATCCGCCGAGAGTTCAATACCAATTTCAGGATTGTAGGTCAAAGGAAAGTACAGTATATAAAATTTGATAAACTTAAGTTTGCCTACCTACCTATGCATTCATTTTGTATGTAATTGTAATTGACTACAAATATAATAAGGTTGCAATTATTTTATTTCTATGAAATACTATATAAATTTTCACTTTTCTGATTTTTCTATTTATTTGTATTGAAGTTCTTGCTACCTTGTTAAATTTAATAACTGTAGCTCCATCACTTAAAAGTAAAACAAACAGGCTTAGTAATTCAATATTTTAGTAAGGTTGTTGTAGCATTAGCTTGACACCGACTTCAAAATCATAAAATATTTTTTTCCAACTGCTAAAGGAAGGGTTATTAATTATTTTTGTTTAATGAAATCAAAGCATGTTTTACATTATGTCAAATTATTTTTTACTTTTTAGTTCGTTGTTTGAAGTCAGTTTTTCTTTATGATGCTTCTCAAGTTAGTAGTTGTCCTACGTAAAACTTCAAACTTAATTAGGTGTTATTGTACATTCTAACATTTTGGCATATTAACAAGAACATACATAAAAAATATTCAGGCGAATCGGGAATCTCCGAGTATGTCATTTTCTAATATATACCATAATTGGACCAAAGTCCAGAAATGGACCAAAAAAAAATCATCAAAATAGGTTCACCCAGTCAAAAGTTCTGAGGTAACAAACATAAAAAAATATAATAAAATTGATAACCTCCTTTTCTTACAGAAGTCGGTTAAAAATGTAGCTTATCTGGCTGTCTGAGATAAGGCTGTCCGAGACTTTATCAGCCAGTGGTGAAACTGGCCCTTAAAATGCTAAAATTATAGGTACGCGTTATACACATCTAGCTAGAAGTAGACAGATCAGTACTAAAAGTAGCTTCATTTAACATGCAACAACCGCAAAAACAATTGAATTTATCAGTAACAACGTTAGGAAATGTATATAGCGCAATTGTTCCGAACGACCTCGCTGTCAAGTGCAAGTTTGAAAAGGCTGAGTGCCGGCAGATCGTGATTTTGAAATTATTACGCAATATAATGGATACAGAACGTCGTGTTGCTGATTTGAAAAGCATTTTACTCTCTGAATATTTTGAGGCCAGCCAGTGGCGCAAAGGCACAATAGTGCGACTGTAAACGTGACAGGTGGTGGGTTGGATTCCCACACGAGGAAACGAGCCACTTAACTCGCAATGCCAATAGAATTCGGCGGAACGTAAAGAAGTGTCTTAGCTTACCCTGCTGTGTGCGGGATACAGCGTGAAGTTGATTTTATTTATTTTTATTTAATCTCCCTCCAGCTACAATCATTCCCCCGAGTGAGAATCAAAGCCAAAACCATCACATTTATAGTCAGACGCTGCGCCACGACGGCTTTAATTATATTCCGGGCCTATTTAATTATCTGATTTAAATCATAGATGCTTTTAACTTTAAAGCACGGAGTGCCTCCATGATGCGTCATGAAAATCATGAACCACTTGTCTGTCTAACAATAAGTAATTTGTCATTTCTTTTGTTTATTAAAATGCGGCGTCAAGTTCCGTCACTTAACATATAGTCTGTGGTTATAATAAAAGTATTACTTCGTTCACACTCTAGTCACTAAACGATTTAATTTACACAATAATAATATAATCTCAATTTAACATGTTTTTTATGCTTCAGACTTAATAGGATAATAGAAAGAAAAACTTGAAGTTGAAAGCATATTCAAAATATTGGTTGGCAAAATAAATAAAAATATCTATATTGACAGGAAATGCGTTTACTTTAAGATGTAAGAGACTTGTTCATTGAACAATAATATCTAAAAATCTTAAATAAATCAGCTTCACGCTGTATCCCGCACACAGCAGGGTAGGCAGAGGGAACCTAGTGTTAAGACACTCCGTTCCCCACTTTCTGCCGAATTCTGGAGGCATTGAGTGTTGAGTGGCAGAACTCAATGCCGCGCTTAACCTCGACACCAGAGCGAAGAAATGGAAATAATAGATTTAAGTAAATATTTCATCCTCTTGAGTGGAGATCGAACCCACAACCAGTCGGTTTTACAGTGACTCCTCGTGCCACTGCACCACAACTGGCCTCAATATATAAAAATCTTAATCAAAATTATAAAAAAACATTAACTAGTTTACAAAGTAAATGAATAAACAAAAAAGAATGCATGCAGCTAGTTGTGAAATGCACAATTAAACATTTTAAAATTACAGTTCAAGTGTATTTTACATATTCTTATCTCATTAATAATTTCATCATGCTTCCGCCTTTCATGAGTCAGAGTTTTTATTTAGATAATGTGTTAATATTTTTAGAATGTTAGTAGTTATTTTTAGGTTGTTTATATTTTTTGTTATCCTTTTTTTTTAAAATAGCTATAAATATAAATTTTTTTTTTATTATTAGATATATGTAAACCAAGTTATATTTGAAATTAATTGATAAATTTTGAAAGTACAGACCTATTGCATTTATCCAGTACTTTGATAGATGGAAATGTCTATAATCTGGGACCATTCTAATATAAGTTAAAGATACAAAAATATAAATATATATATAAACTTACATGATTTTAATAGGTACCAGCGATCTTTAAAATAATCTAAAAAAATATTTGTAAATCCTACTAAATTTGACATGTTGTACAATCACTGAAGTCACACCATTCAGATGTAGTTAGATATCTTTTGTTGAAAAGATAAGATAAGGTTTGCTCTGAATTATCTATTATTATACTAAATAACCAGGACAATCCATTACATTGCAAGATATAATTAAAAACTTATTCTAACTATTTAAAGGCAAATTAAAAAAATAAAGGCTGATAAAGAAAAGAACTAAATATCTTTTATATGTAAAATAAAAATTTGAACAAAATTAATGTATGACAGAAGTATAATAGCTTATTATACTTTATATATACAAATAAACAGTTACTTACTGCTTTGATAAATCAAGAATCTGGAGCATCAAAGCAGACTAAACTAGATTAATCTGTTCAGGGGAAGCTTGTACCGCAAATACAATTGGTTTGAATATACATGAAGGTTTAAATTTAAGATTATCTTGTTAGCTACATCTATTACCTAGGTGCTGAGTTATGTGCAAAAATAATAGCGGCATGCGGGCAAAGCGGCTATACATGCATACATACAAGTTATTTATTTAAGCCGTCTACGGGAATTGGGTCGACCGTTTTAAAAGTAATGTTTATTATACATGGATTAGTTACGGACCATGACTCATTGTCTACGTCAGTATCCCGTATATGGGGTATTGATCTCGCAAAATTAATGTATATAAAATTATATTGAAGGAAGAAAATTAAACAAATGTTAAAACGCATCATAAATGTATTGTTAACAACAAAAGCGTACACATATTGCTGCGGCTACTGTGCATTGAAAAATGGGAGCTTCTCGTTTACTTGTGACGTTGGAGCCGTAGTTGTTGATGCTGGTGTTTGCGAAATCATCACTAAATCTTTTATAACCATCCGTTGGCGAAGACGGGCTCCTCAAAGAAGCCATTTCCGAATACTGATTTTTTTCTACGTTGACGTTTAACTTAAGAACTTAAATGTCAAATTTAATGACGTAATGACGTATCGTTTAAAATTGTAAAATTATTATTTTTTAAATAAATTTAAAGAACTATTAAAAATATAATGAACTGTATAGTAAAATTATTATTACGTTAAAGTTATTATATATTGTAATTTAATAAATACATTTATTTCACTAACTACTATTATTATTTTCTATAAAAAAAAACCGATAAAATCGTTAGGGTCTTGTACATCCCTACCTCACTGCTCACGTTATCTGTGACAGCTTATGTCAACTTCTTTTTCTCGATCCCGGTTCTAATGTGAGTTCGTGTTGTGTTTGTATAAAATAAATCCAATCGAATAAACTTATTATTAGAACATCGAAAATATTTTATGTATGAAATATTTTTTTTATATTACGAACAAGTGATACTGTGCTATATTTTTATTTTTAATATCTTCAAACAACTTTTCCATGAAATATAAAGTTTGACGTTCAAGAAAGTGGGGACAAAACTTTAGTGGGTTTTAATAGTATTAAGTGCAATGTGATGAATTGAATTCGTTTTAAGTCTTAATAATTTAAAAGCTATGATCACTTGTTGGTATTTACACAAAACTCTTCATGTGTATAACCTGTAAGTAGAGTCTGATGGTCAGATTGTTTAGAGGTTGTGTTTTGTTGTAGTATGGCTCCACCTCAGCCCAAGGCGGTGGCCAAGTCCCCCGCAGCCCCAGCAGGCGGAGTTAAGAAACCAGCGAAGGTTGGCAAACCGAGGAATTATGACTTAGGAAATGGAATCGTCAGATTCTCCAAGGCTAAAATGTTCCACAAGAAGGTGCGTGATTCAATCTTCTAAGTACACTTAAAACTATAGTGTTTTATTTAGAAATAATGTGCAATAAAAATTATTCTAGCTAAATTATTCAAAATTCACTGTACCACGACCTCACATATTCGAGTATGAGGGTCTGACTTTAAATTCGATTCCCTTTTGAAGGAATAAATTATTTTCTCAATTTGTAATTTGTTAATTACAACATACATACATATTGAAAATATATTAATGATTATTATTACTTTGCAGGCTAAATACAAGTTCATTGGCAAGAAACACCCAAAAGCACCTAAGCCCAAGAAGCCATCCGTTGTAGTAAAGCCTATTGGTGGTGAGAAGAACGGAGGAACCCGTAAAGTACTCTTGCGTCGCAGGAAATCTTTCTACCCCACTCAGGACAAGTAAGTTATCATAATAATATTAAAAACCTTTATTTAGCATTTACTAACTGTTTTAACTTAAAATAAATTACTAAAACTATTATGTAAACCCTAACTCTAACTTGCACATAGATTGAAATTTGAAGACTAATATTATAGTTTGTAATAAAAAATGGCTGTGTGAGATGAATAGGTAGATAAAACAGAAAGAAAACAATAAAATCATACAAGGTTTGTATTTTTTTTTTTAAATATTGTATTTAAAATATTTTTCTTTATTTTTTTAAACTACTTAACTACTACTTACGATTTTGTAAAAGAAAATGTTTGGAAAATTGATATTTAATTAAATTAAAATGCTTCCAGAATCGCCAGAAAGTCAGGAATGAAGTGTCTTAACACTAGGTTCGCTCTGCTTACCCTGCTGTGTGCAGCATAAAGCTGATTTTAATTCTATTTATATTAAATGTTCTATTTTCTTCACATCTTTCCCCACTCTCTACCAAATTTAAACATCTTTCCTGTTGAGTGACAACAAATTTAACTCAATCTTGCGTTTTGCCTCATTACTCCACAAGGAAATGGAAATATTAAATATTTGATATGCTTGAGTGGGCATCAAACCCACAACCTATCACATTTTCAATTGCACATTTGTGCCTCTACATCACCCTTATCCTGAATTTTTAAATTGTTTCTCACTTTTAACGTTTTTTTTGATTATATGTTGAGTGAATAAAGAACCACACTTTGCTTACTATTTAGTAAAGAAAATTTAAATTATTCAAATGTCAAACCTCCAAATGAGGATTGAAAACATTGATTTTTATATACATATTTTCTTAGTCTCCCATACACTTAATATTTTTATTACTAATTTTTATATATTTTCTGGTTTATATTTATATATTTTTTGGTTTTTCCAAAATATTATATTCTATTATATTGCAGAATCCGGAAAATCCCCCACCACAAGACATTCAGTAAACACGCGAGAAACATTCGTCCCAGTCTCACAATTGGTACAGTGTGCATCCTCCTGGCGGGCAGACACGCAGGCAAGCGCGTCATCCTGGTGGGAGTATTGCCGAGCGGCTTGCTGCTCGTTACTGGGCCTTTTGCTGTGAGTGTTATATCTTATTACTAATTATTTCTTGGTCCAGTACGGTTGAAGATTTGTAGCCACCATTAAGTATACATGGCTGTGTAGATTTAATTTTTTACTCACTTTAATTTTTATATTCTGGGTGCACAATGTGCAAAATTTCAGATAGCCTTATTTCATAGCGACTTTGACTTGTTAACCTTACCTTTCCTTTTACTTAGAACTATTTTTGTTATTTTTTATTTTTTAATAAGTTGATTTACCTTTATTTTTTTTTTTAAGTTTTGTTAAGTGTTAAAGGGAATATAGGAGATTACAACCGTAATATGTAATATTAGGCTGGGTTATATTAACTTTTAAGCCTGCCTTGATAAATCGATTTTTTACTCTTTCGAATTATATAAAAATAAACATAATGAAAAAAAACAGATTTAGCAGGCTTATACTCTAACAATTCAAATATTGTTTTCTAACAATATTTGAATTTGAACCATTACTTCCTAAGATTAGCATATTCAACCAAACATCTTCAACTTTATTACTTAAGTACCAGTAAAAAATATAATTAATTACACTGGGTTCCCTCTGTCTACCCTGCTGTGTGTGGGATACTACGTGAAGCTGATTTATTCTGATTTATTTTATTTCTATATTTTCAGTTCAACTCATGCCCACTCCGTCGTATTCCTCAACAATATGTGATCGGTACCAGCACTAAAGTGGATCTCGGAGACTTCAAGTTACCGGCCCACTTGGACGATGCCTATTTCAAAAAGAACAAGAAGAGCGTCAAACGTAGTGTCAAGCGTAAAGAGGGAGAAGATATCTTCGCTTCTAAGAAAGAGGTTTTTTTTTGTATATCTTAATTGTTTCAGTTACATTTGATGATCAAATAGATTTAATCTTAGAATAACATTTCAAAGATTATTAGTATTCTTAGTGTTTTATTAAAATAATTAAACACATTTCTCTGAAGAATTTTTTTTAAAATTTTATATATGAATTCCACTTAACATGCAATTTCTCCAAAATTGGACCGTGAGTGAAAAGTTACTGAGAGACGGAGTTACTTAGCACTAGGTTCCCTCTTATTTAGCCTGCTATATGCGGGATAAAGCGCGATGCTAATCTATATTCTTCTTTATTCTAGAAATACGTTCCATCAGAACAACGCAAGTCCGACCAGAAGTCAGTAGACGAGGCGGTCATCAAGGCGATCGGCAAACGAGCTGACAAGAAGATCCTCCGCGGATACCTCAAGTCTGTGTTCGGTCTGCGCTCCAGCCAGTTCGCGCATCGACTTGTATTTTAGATACATAATATAAATAATAAATAACAAAAACTCGTATTAAATGTGTTTTATTTACTACTGGCGACATAGACGCGGCTTCGCCCGCTCAAAGTTGTAAGTTACAAATTGTAATAGTGACGACTTCATTTAAATCGTTTAAGCCTGTTTTTTTTTAAATTATTGCTCTGGGTTGGAGGCCGGTCGTGGCACAGCGGCGTGAGGTGTGACTGCAAAACCGACTGGTTGTGGGTTCGACCCCACTCGAGGAGATGAAATATTTACTTAAATTTATATTTCCATTTCTTCGCTCTGGTATCGAGGTTAAGCGCGGCGTTGAGTTCTGTCACGCAACACGCAATGCCTTCAGAATTCGGCAGAAAGTGGGGAACGGAGTGTCTTAACACTAGGTTCCTTCTGCCTACCCTGCTGTGTGCGGGATACAGCGTGAAGCTAATTTAATTTAATTTTTATTGCTCTGGGTTCTGTTTTTTGACAAATGCCGTTCTCAATAATACATATTTGACATATCTTCCATGTACAGACAGCGACCAGCAATTTTACTATATTTAGATTAGAAATATGGACAGTATGAATCAGTGTTATCAGTTGTCCCAATTTTTTTGGCCAAAATTTAAACATCTCGAGAGGGACCAAAATTATCCCACCTTTGGTGAATTATTCCACGCACTTTGAGATTCTTTTTTTATTTTTTTTAACAAGTTACTAACAATTACAGAGATAAAAATTCCGCTTTTCCCCGAGACAAATCTGGTAACACTGATATGAATATCTTTAATTAATATTAAAAGTGAATCTTTAGAATGACATACTGTTAATACTGTAGCAAAAAGATTTTATTATTTATAGTGTTAATTAAATTACCTTAATTTTTTATCAATACAATATCATTTTTAAGTTGAAGCCATATTTTTAAGAATTCCTATGCACATGCGACGTAGCGTACTCCATGGATACATCAAGTCAGTGAGTATTTGGTATGCGGCTGTGCGCTCCAACACGTACCCATATCGACTAGTGTTAGACACAAATAAACAACAAAAATTTTGATAAAATTTATTTTATATATTACTTACTAGATAGAATTTAACATTCTACGTAATCGCGACCGAGTTTACGTAGAATGTTAAATTCCATTCCTTTTTAAAGGAATTTTGGGACGTTCTCTCTTAGTGCTCTCTTATTATATCCAAGGAACCTATATAGGTTCCTTAACGTTTTTGTCTGTACATTGGTCATTCAATAATGAAAGAGATAAATGATAAAATATTTGGAACTATATCAGTCTAAATCAGTGGCGTAGCTTAGTCTATAGTCTTAGCCTAGAGGGGGTGCGAGCGGTGCAGTCGCACCGGGCATCAAAAGGAAAGGGACATCAAAGTCTACGATCAATTCTTCTAATTTTTTTTCAATCAAGAAATGTACAAGAAAAATGAGATAATGAAAATGAAAAAGACAATCTCGCTATTTCATGTTATATCATGTCAATCGAACATGAACTAGTCGATACTATTGATTTTTTAAATGTGATTAATGACTTTGCTAGTCGTTTTTAAATTTTTGCAATAATTTTTACCAAAATCTAATGTTATAACTTATATATAGTTATTATAGTTTTGAAGCAATAAAAATGTATATATCTACTCTACTGTGTTTTGAAATCTGAAATTATTTTGACCATTTTAAAGACCATCAAGTCCTAAGCTGCACCAGGCAACAAATACCCTAGCTACGCCACTGGTCTAAATACCATAAACACCAATTTTCTAATAAAGTAACATTAAATAATTAAAATGCTGGAAAAATCTTGATTTTTTTAACACTAAAATAACATTTGAAAACAGTCAAAAAGACAATAACAGTCTTAAAAGATTCATCATAAGTGCTCCTAGAGAAAACGAGAAATAGTACAGGTATACCGAGCCGTTACAGTGCTAGCTTCCCGTGGGACTGACACTACTGACTTTTCTATGCACTAGACAATTCAAAAGTACTTTACCTTATTTAATATAGAATATTTTTAATGTAAACAAACAATTTAACAATCCACTATTTATTTGTAAGCCACATTCTATTATATAAAGTAACACGTCTATTTATATTTAATGGCGGGACGGGAGCGCGCGGACGGCGCGTTCCTTGCTTTGGCGCCGTTACGTTCCCGCCATTCTGCTTCTAAGCGGGCGTAAACTCCACCTAAAAAGATGGTTGTGATAAAATCTTCACAAAAAAAAAACCAGCTTCACGCCGCACACAGAGGGAACCTAGTGAAAGACACTCCGTTCCCCACTTTCTGCCGAATTCTGGAGGCATTGCGTGTTAAGTGGCAGAACTCAACGCCGCGCTTTGCCTCGACACCAGAGCAAAGAAATGGAAATATAAATTTAAGTAAATATTTCATCTCCTCGACTGGGGATCAAACCCACAACCAGTCGGTTTTACAGTCACACTTTGTGTCGCTGCGCCACCACCGGTCTTCACGCTATGTAAAATTAAGCAAATTTTATTTTTACATATGTCTATCACTTTAATTATTATGAATACTTTAAATTGCCCGTGTAAATGATATAGGTGCCGTAGCGCAGGGGCTAAAGTGTGTGACTGTAAGCACGACGGTTGTGTGTTCGATTCACGCTGTGTCTCGCAAACAGCGGGGTAGGCAGAGGGAACCTAGTGTTAGGACATTCCGTTACCCACTTTTCCCAGACTTTTTCCAGGCATTGCGTGTTGAGTGGCGGAACTCAACGCTGGGCCTTGGTGCTAGAGCGAAGAAGTGAAAATATTAATAAATAATAGTTAATTGCCTCTAATGGGGATTGAGCCCACAATCGTCACGTTACGTACAGTCCCTTACTGCCTCATGAGAAATAATAATTATTTCATATTTTCATTTCTTAGCTCTGGTACAAAGACAAAGCGCGGCGTGGAGTTTCGCCACTCAACACGCAATACCTCAACTACTACAACTACTCTAGGTTCTCTCTGCCTACCCCGCTGTATCCGTAACACAGCGTGAAGCTGGAATAAAAATTTATTATTGCTTAAAGAGATTGGATAAATTATCCAGATAACGAGTTCAAATCTCCCAACGTTCTATACAACTACCTATAAAAAAGCAATCATCCGAATGATTTCTCCGTATTCCTTCTATTTTTTTTCAGTTTACCACATACCAGGTTGCGCCCTCTGTTTGGACGTATGGTGGTGTCGCCTAGCGAGTGCCACGCGCATGTGCTGGGCGGCCTTCTCTTCGAAGCGTCTCTGTCCGTCTTGATTACTTCGAGCTGATTGGGAAGATACCCATAGCCTACCCGGCACCCGACCGCGGCGACCACTGTTGATAACATTGCCTTTTCATATCACCACGCAGAGAAACTGGACATTTCGTTTTCTACTTTTCGTTATTTCCGTAAAATCTTTATATTTGGTTAATGTAAGAAACTAAATTTACGTAATTACAGCACAGTCGACGAGTCATGGCCGTTCTGAAGTTAAGTTTTCTGAACTTTAGGATATTGTACACTCGGGAAGAATAATTAAAAGTCAAAAAATCTTAATATAAAATCTTCAGACCAGTCATGACTCGTTGATCGTACTGAATCCTATCCTATATCCTACACCCAAGGTAAAAACCGCTACATACGCGTTTCTAGTAATAGGCGGCACGGGGACAGGGGGCGGAGCCCTATTCCGTGGTCGGGAGCGCCGCGGAACATCTTCTTCGCTGCGTCCACTGTCTGTGCTCTGTTCACTCGAGTCGCTAGATGTGTCGTCTGCTGGGTCACCTTCTGTACTACCTGCGCCTGGCTTTGCAAATTATTAAATTTTCTAATATTTTCGTTCTTTGCCATTTTGTTTTTTTTTCATTCAAGTAAAAGGAGATAATAAAAAATTAAAGTAGTAAGTAGGGGGACTTATATTCATTTTCTTCTGGAAAAAATATTAACCTACGAATACTCAGTATTTTTTTAAAAATAATAATATAAAAAGTTTACTATAGAAATTATAACATTTACTAATTTTATAAAAAGACTCATAAAGGCAACAAAATAAATAACAATTTGAACAGGACGAATCACAGGACAAATACTGAACCGAAAAAAATATTACATTTAGTTTAAAAACGACATAAGCATAGACAATCAATGACGTCACATAAAAACTTATGAAACGCAATAGACAAATTATTTTTTATCAAAACATATACTACTTCAATGATTCTAAAGCAATCTAAATATACTAAAATATATTAACTACACAAGTACTCATAATATACACAAACGCAACTATCTGCATTCTAAACTAAACACAAAATCTACCTAAACATGAAGGTTGATCGTTTGAACATTACCTAAACACAAGATCTAAACATAAATTAATTACATTAAACACAAACTAAAAAATGGTCCTTCGAGCCTTACCTTTAGAGCACTATCTTCCTTTACCGGGGTCCTAGGTTTGATTTCCCTTCGCTCCGGCGAGGTACAGTTGGCGCTCCCTGCCAGCGACTGTGTAGATGCTCGAGGCGCACCCAATACGGGAGAGCCAGGACGAGTGTTAGCTGCACGTGCCCACGTATGATGGGATGTTGTGTTATTTTAATTACATTTCCACTTGAAGAATGAATTATTTTCATTTTCTCGCTCTGAAAGCGGCGTTGAGCCCTGTCACACAGCACGCATTACTGGAAAAGTCAGCGGAAGGTGGGGAACGGAGTGTCTCAACACTAAGTTTAATCTTCTTCTGCTATTTGCGGGATACATCATTAAACTATTCAACAATTATTTATGATGTTTAAGTGTAACTAGAACTAAATCGATTTCTATGTACATCATGTTTTATGATTAGGTGAAGAAACCGCTGTGATACTTACTATTATCTCCATTTTTGTTGTCAAATGAGTGGTTTTGAAAGCTAGTTTGTTAATGAATTTTATAGCATTTCTCATAAAGTAATTTTTCACTGAATTCTCTTAACATTTTCGAATTTTATTACTGTATTACAAAATTGGAACAGAATGTCTGAAACCGTCTTCAACTCTATACTGACAGACACGAGCGGTGTCTAAAAATTATTGAAATGTTATAGTATCCACCGTATGGTACTTTTATAACGTTATAGGTATATAGGTTTTAGGGAAGATATTTTAATTTCATTAAAACATTTTAAATCTACATAATTATGTATACAAAATCATATCAAATACATTTATTTAATTTTAAAGAGAATACCGTGGAAAATAGACTTGAAAAACAATAAACAAGTAAAATTTTGACAAAGCAACGTTAATAATGAAACTACGGATGTTGCCAATGTGGAGAGCGTATGTACAGCGGTCTTCTATTGGCTTGAATTTTTTTAATGGCGTCATAATTTGCTTGTCAAAGTTCAATATATTTTTTTATTAATTTTAATAGTAATTACTTTAAAAAAAAATAAGTCAAAGAAATAAATGACTTCACTTATTACGATCTCATTATTATAACTTTAAAACGAAATTCAATAATATATTAAAATTTATATAAATTTAATAGACACCACATTACCTTTCAACTTATATTTTACAAAAGAATATTTCAGAGAATCCAAATTTCCAAGCAAATCACGACACCTTCAAAAAAAATAAAAGAAATCAATTCTCACGGTTGAACTTAGTGTTGCTAGTGTACAGCTTGCCGAGTAGCCCCAACGGTTGGCGAGGAGGGGCGAGCTGTATTCCCTCCCACCAAAAAACCTCTTTGCATTGGAGACGACCGTTCGCATCTTCTGTGTTCTCTGCAATGTCATCTAATATGTTGCTAGTTTAAAGTTCAAAATTTAAATAAAAAAATTAATCAGCTTCATGCTGTATCATGCTGTGAAGTGAAGGAATTCAACGCAGGGCTTTTGACACATGCTTTAGTGACAGAGCGAAGAAATGAAAATATTAATAAACAATACTTCGAGATCGAACCCACATCCGTCGCTATTATATATTTTTTTACTTTTCCACTAAGCGGACACTCCGCTTAGTGGAAAAGTAAAAAAATATATAATAGTATAATAGTAAATATATAAAAAAATATATAAAGTAGTGGAATTTAAAACTCTTTTCTCCTTGACGATCCAACATGTACGAGTATTATGTTTTCGTATCGTATTATGGATTTTTTGTTGTTTATTGGGAATTCCCTAAAGAGATGCCATAAATTCACAAGTGATATTTAAAATCAATCAAAATAAAAATATATTTATTTTTATTTAACATCAACATCGCTTTTCGGAGAAAATCTATATTTTACCATTCATTTTTCATTTCATTATATCATCAATGGACAAAACCACCACCTGGTCCACCCCGTCAATAATAAGAATACCAAAAAAAAGTAAAAAAAAGACCTATCAAACCTACCTCTAGGCACAAGCCGGGTCAGTCTCTCCGGGAACATCAATTGGGGTGGTCGCATTGCAATGATGTCGCGGAACCTGTTGTATATCTCCATGATGGCCGCGTCCGCCGCCAGACTCTCATCCGGAACGTGTTCGCGGAATTGACAACCCTAATTTTTTAATATATTTTTTTTTACTTCAAGATTTACATACGTAATGTTTTCTTTTTTTTTCAGCTTTACGCTGTATCCCATATGTGGCGATGTAGGCGACGATGTAGAAGAAGTGTTAAGACACTCCGACTTCCATTTTACACCAAATTCTGGAAGCTTTGCGTGTTGAGTGGTGGAACTCAAAGCCGCGCTTTGTTATAACACAAGAGCGAAGAAATAAAAAAAATATATTTAATTTTCTCTCGAGGAAATTAAATTTTTTTTTTCATAAACTGTCGCGTTCACAGATACACTCTTGTTCTCATACATCACGACTTGCAAATCTTACATTAACTTGTTTGATCAATTGGTTGATCTTAAATTTATAGTAGTGTCTAAAGATCATTTTTCATATACACCATAAAAGTTCACATATATTTTATTGATAACAAAGCATTACTATACAAGGTGAAAGTGTCAGCACCACTTTAAATGAACACACACACACAGTTTTAACTACTCTATAAAAACCTAATACAATTTTTTTCCCCCAACAATGAATAAGTGATTTTTCAAACAAAATAAATAATAAAATTATTATGTAATATAAAACGTCTGTAAAGTTTGTACTATAAACGATTTGTCAAGAACGGCGCACGCACACATAAACCTATCAAAGGGAAACCGTCGTATATGCCTCATTCCGAAATCTAGTCGTAGGTATTGGCGATAAAGTTCAAAATTCATTAACCTTTAGTAGTATTTTTGTAGTAGTATGTGTTTACGTTATTGGTAGATCTATGCGTAACTGGGTCACACGAAATATAGGTATGGATAAACATCGTGAAATAAAAAAAATCCTACGTCTAAACTGTTCAAGTATCTTGATTAATTTCTTTAGATGATGATGATAGATGCTGTTCCCGTAAAAGGAGCGCTGACACTTCCACCCTATTATATTATTTGTTGTTGTTAATTGTGTATATACTATTTGTTGTTGTTAGCATTTTTTGTAGTAAGTTGACTAGAGCGCTTAAGACAGTTTACAAGAGGCGAGGGTTCGATTCCCGCTATGTTCAAATTATTATATTATACTAAGAAATGTAAAAAAAATGTAATAAAATTTTATCTTACAGTATTCCTAGTAATCGTTTCAAATCTGTACGCCCGCTCCCCGCAGCACGCGTAGCGGCCGGCGGCGAGCGGCGCGCGGCCCTCCAGGGCGAACATGTGGGGCCCTTGCTCGTGGTGGGAGCACCACTCCATCTAATAATGGTAGTAAATGGTTATTTTTTGTTTCACGTTTTATATATTGTAAGGCAGGAAGACTGTCTAGTTTTAAAAGACTCCGTTGCCTACTTTTCCATGAGATTTAGAGATAATGCATGACGGGCCGTGAGGCTAACATTACACTTTTAGGCCTAGATCAAAGGGCTCCCAGTTAGTCATTTTAGCAAACTAACATCCTACAACTACATCTGAAAAGGCCCTACTTTCAAGTTAGTAAGTACATATACAGTCTTAATTACATATAAGACTTTTAAATTTCAGCTTTGCTAAAATGTCGTAGTCTGTCGTAGGAGGCTTTGGGATCTCAGTCTATTTGTTTAGCTAAACAGACTTGGTTTAAAATTTAAATTAATTTCCTTGGATTAAAAAGTAAAAGTGAAAAAAATAAGATAAATGAAGCTATCCAAACCTTATTTAAAAAAAACATATTACTAAAAGTAATCCAAGAAACCAAATGACTTTTTTTAATGAGAAATCGAACATAGACTCTAATGCTATATGCAGTATATTTAATATAAATCCGTAAGTATTTTAACAATCTAATTACCTGATAAGCCGGAAAATGTGAATCGCAAAGCTGACATCGTAAAAAGTGGCAGTCAGCCCACAGCCGCCAGTAGACGCGACGCCAGGCGCGCAGTTCTCCGTACAACCACACTATGTAGTCGTTGAGACTCCAGGATACGTCTCTATATTGAATTTAAAAAAACCCGCTTCACGCTGTATCCCGCACACAGCAGGTTAGGCAAAGGGAGGATAGTGTTAAGACTCTCCGTTCCGTCCCACCTTCCGATGAATTTTTCGATTCATTGCGTGTTGAGTGGCGGTCCTTAACTTCCGGGCATTCGTCTCGGCGTAGAGCAAAGAAATCAAAATTTCAATAAATAATAATTAATTTTTACTTTGAGTTAGGATCGAACCTACAACTGTCGCGTTACAGTCTCACTCTTGTGCCCCTGCGCCACGACGATATATTGAATAGTAGTTTGGATGTAGCAAGTGATTTTAGAGAAATAGATGGGGTTCATAGAGAGAACTTCCCTCGAAAAGTGTGTGTCAGATTTAAAGACTGAATGTCGAGCTTGTCTAACCATGAAAAATGTTACATAATCCCAAACTATAAATTACACGTACCTAAGTACTTCGGCTATAGCTATACGTTTATTCCCGCTAAAAGGAAGCAGAGTCAAAACACTCTGTACTGCGCACTTTACTTTCGCACTCAACGCCACGCCTTGTCTTACCAATAATTCAACTTTTTGAAAACAATTCCTTTTCCCGAATAGGAATCGAACCCACAACCATCAAAAACATATATAAATATAAAATTTTAATACACAACAAATATAATGTGACATCTAGATCAAATTAACACAATTTAATAAAAAATGATAAGCTCACTTAGCATGATTGGATATAACATTCCCGCGTCGGTCGATGCGCATGCTGGCGGGCTGACAGGGCACCTGCTCCGCTATGTGACGACCTAGTAGCTTGTTACACCTGTGAAAAAAATAAAATTTACTAAGTATTTACTGAAAACTAGCGAAGTTTTTGATTTTATTCTATGGCCGCGGCGCAACAAGACACAAGCTTATGACTGTAAACGCGACAGGTTGTGGGTTCTATTCCCACTCGAGGAAATGAAGTACTTAATTTTTTTTTATTTGCTCTTGTGTCGAGACAAAGCGCGGAGTTGAGTCGCCACTCAATATGCAATGCCGCCAGAAATTAGCTCTGGGGAATTAGGAATCTGGGGAACAGAATGTTCTAACATTAGATTCCCTCTGCCTATCTTGCCATGTACGGGCTATAGAGCGAAACTAAAAAATATAGCTTTTATTCGTTAGAACCATTTTATACAGCAGCAATTTATACACTTACAAAAAATTGTTATTTTGAAGATATGGCAATTCAAAGTACTCCATTTTCAACTTTCCATCTGTTTTTATGAACATTGAAAGATAAGAGGCGAAACCCGAATAGCGCTTTGACATATTTTGCCAGAGACATCATGTTAGCAGTTTTTTTATTATCCTACTAAATTAATACAATATGATATTATACATTAAAATGAAACATAAATGGTCTTATCATGTGTGTTCTGACTTAGAAATTTATATTTTACTTTGTGCTCCAAAAGGCTGTAGACCACTGTAGACTGAGATTGTAGAGACTAGAAATTTGATATTCATTTCAGCTCGATATCTCTACAGGTTTTTGAGAAAAAGATTCTTGACAGGCAGACAGAAAGACAACAAACTCACAAATCCAATAAGGGTTTATTTTATTTTCAGGTAGGTAACCCTGAAAAACTTAAAAAAAACTAACTTGCTACACTTAAAAAGCGTTGCCAGCGTGGCGTAGTGTCCGCGTAGTGTCTCCGGCACCGGCTCCGCCAGTGACAGGATCATTTTACAGTAGAGACGCGACTGTATCTTGTCTTTGCGGTCGCGTATCGCCTCCAGTTCCACGTTAGTGTACATCGCTGCAAGCCTGTTGTATAAATAAATAAATGAGGCCGTCGTGGCGCAGGGGCAGAAGGGTGTGGCTGTAACGCGATGGTTGTGGGATCGATTTTCACTCGAGAGAATGAATAATTACTTATTAATATTTTCATTTCTTCGCTCTGGTACCAAGACAAAAGCCTGGCGTTGAGTTCCGCCACTCAACACGCATTGCGTGTTCAGTGGTCAAAATTCGGCGAAAAGTGGTTAACAGAGTGCCTTAGCACTATGTTCCTTCTGCCTACCATGTTATGTGCGGGATACAATGTGAAGCTGTTTTTTTTGTTCTGTTATACGAATTATAAATAAAAATCAAATCAGCTTCACGCTGTATCCCGCACACAGCAGGGTAGGCAGAGGGAACCTAGTGTTAAGACACTCCGTTCCCCACTTTCTGCCGAATTCTGGAGGCATTGCGTGTTGAGTGGCAGAACTCAACGCCGCGCTTAACCTCGACACCAGAGCGAAGAAATGGAAATATAAATTTAAGTAAATATTTCATCTCCTCGAGTGGGGATCGAACCCACAACCAGTCGATTTTGAAGTCACACCTCGTGCCGCTGCGCCACGACCGGCCTCTTACGGCTATACGAATTATGGTTAATATTTTTTTTGCGTTAGAATAATACAAAATAATTTGTTTTATTTTATTTACATTATCGAATGTTGTCTTTCCTATAAGTTAAAGGACGTTTATCTTATTTTATATTAATAGACAGTGTAGAAGATATTATTTGGAAGATGCAGGTTCAATTCCCGCTATATTAAAAAAAAAACAAATAATTCTTAATTTACAAATAATCAATATTATAATAGTAGTTTTTTTTACTTTAAAATGTAGTGTATATATATTTTTAACAAGATTTCAAGTTATCAATACCAATTTCCCTCTGTTCCTCTGACTGCCCTGCTACATACAGAATACAGTGACATGACACTAAAAAAAAATACCACCAAAGTAAAATGTTCTTAAATTACACATACAGTTTCATATATTTATATTTACCTGGTTAAAAGTGCGTCACTGAGGCACGCCAGATTGGTGGAGGTCTTCACGATGTCGTTCATGTGCGCGTGGCAGTAGATCAAACAATCGTGAAGGAGGGGCTCCATCTGTTTACCAGGAAGTATTATAAATAGAAAACTTGGAAAGAATACGAAAATATATGTTAGCTGGTTTCGTGCAGTGGATCCGAGGGGAGGAAAAATAATTGGGAACCTTGTGTCAAGATATTAAGACACGTCCGTTCCCCACTTTTCGTTGAATTCTCGAAGTATTGTGTATGAGTGGCGGAATTAATCGTCGCACTTTCCACGGGTTACCAGAGCGAGCAAATGAAAATATTAAAACATTTCACTCCCCCAAATAGGATCGAACCCACAACCGTCGTGTTTACAGTAGCACGCTTGTGCCCCTGCGCTACGACGGGACGGCCTCTTAATGTTAATATCACAATAACTTATAATAATTATTAGTTTTATACGAGATGCCTTGTGGAATTTTATAATTTCAATAACTAAATTGACAACGAAAAAAATTATTACTTGTAAAAAAGATGCTGATACAAGTATCGGTACGACGTTATGAGGGTCCAGAAGTGGCCAATCAGCTACAAGGATAGTGTCCCGCTTGACCCATCGCATCAACCAATCGAAAATCTAAAAAAATATATTATTCATTATTTTCTTTGTTAATATTTTTTTAAAATATTTTTTTTTAATATTATCTATTATACAGCTAGTATCGCAGTTATCGTGTAGAATTTTTCGTATAGTCATTTTAATTAATAATTAGCTCTTGTTATTTTCTGCATTCATCATGCCTAGTGATCGTAAGACATTGAAGACAAGTGACAAAACACATAAAAATCATTATGAGTTTTATTTTTTTAGTCTTAAGACACTCCGTTTTCCACCTTCTATTTTATTTTTAATTAAGTAAATTAAAAATATTTAATAGAAAATAAACCTGAATATCACAGTGTACAGAAATATCCATATCCTCCAGTCGCTGTCCGGCGGTGACATCAGCAAAGTAGCCCATTTTAGATATTAATAGTTTTTGTGGACATTTAAAATCCTTTTTCAGGCCTTTTACTTCATCGCATACATGAATTTCTACATCGCCACTAAAAAAAAGTCAAATAAAAAGCTTCCGATACCGGGAATCGAACCCGAGCCTCCTGGGTGAGAGCCAGGTATCCTAGCCACTAGACCATATCGGATATGTAACAACGATTTAAAATTATCAATTATAAAAATTTTAAAATATATAGGTAATATTTTTTTTGTTTCTTATTTAAATATTAAATTAAACATTCATAACAATAAATTATAA
Source organism: Heliconius hermathena (assembly GCA_013403705.1). Taxonomy (NCBI): domain Eukaryota; kingdom Metazoa; phylum Arthropoda; class Insecta; order Lepidoptera; family Nymphalidae; genus Heliconius; species Heliconius hermathena. The sequence continues at coordinate 59,007 of JAAIXJ010001870.1, forward strand.
TTATATGAAAAATATTATAACTATTGAGATGATTCAGTTACACAAAAATAGATCTTTCTATATCACGATCGTTCATTAGTAACGTTCGGATACTTTAACAAAAAATATACACAAAAATTTTCATTGTGTTGGAAATCGGGGATAAATATCTTATCCCCGATCAATTCAATCAATGGGGATATCTTTGAAACTTTATGAAGAAAAATTATGTATATGAAATAAACTTAAATATCGTAATTTCAGAGATACAACTCACTCTTGTTTTTGATTGCAACGTTCTTGTGCCGCTATAACTGAAGATTTGCGACGTCCTAAACGATCTCTTGATTCTTTCTCATTAACAAAACCTTAAATAAAGTAAAAAGATTTATTTTACATTATAAAAATTAGAGGTCGTCGGGGCGCAGTGTTACAAGGCCTGACAATAAACACTCCAGTTGTGGGATCGATTATTAATAAATTATTTTCATTTCCAAAGTCTGGTAAGACAAGGTCCGCTATTGAGTTCCACCGTACAACACGTAATGTCACGAACATTACCCAAAAGATGGGAACTGACATTCCGTTAACACTTGGGTCCCTCTTTCTGCCATATGCAGCATACAGAATAAAGATAGAAAAAAGTTGCTGTGTAAATATAAGAAAAAATCTTATTTACCACCAAAGCTAGCAGGTTTCTTTACATCAGTCGATGTATTTGACGGAGTTTTTTTTATAATTGGAGCGTAAACACTTGTAGTTTTTGATGGTTTCTTATAACCTACCAAATACGGCAAAATAGAGTCCAATATACCCTCGTTGATTACCTGAATGAAAAAAAAAATAACTCTTACAGCGCCATCTCTACGTGGCCTGTATAAACGAAACCGTTAAATGAAAAAATCAATTAATTAATATAAAAAATCTATTCATTTAATTTTTTTTATTATTTTGAAGCCAGTCATGGTGCAGGGGCATAAACTGTGACTGTAAAACCGACTGGTTGTGGGTTCGATCCCCACTCGAGGAGGAGGAAATATTTGCTTAAATTTATATTTCCATTTCTTCGCTCTGGTGTCGAGTCAAAGCGCGGCGTTGAGTTCTGCCACTCAACACGCAATGCCTCTGGAATTCGGTAGAAAGAACGGAAAGAGGGGAACGGAGTGTCTTAACACTAGGTTCCCTCTGCCTACCCTGCTGTGTGCGGGATACTGCGTGAAGTTGATTTTTATAAATTATTTTACTTTTTTACATTATTAGCACTGGACAGTAAATGATAAAAATACATGATACCGGAGATTATTCAACAAAAGAAATATATTTTATTTATACATTATATTAAAATGATTAATAGAATAATGAAAACTCATACATCGTTTAGTTTGCAGTTTAAATTTGCTTCAGTCCATACACCCAGCATCTCTACTCTTGCTTCCGAAGGTAGAGATCGTCTGCGAGCTTTATCTATAGAAAATGAAATAGTCAATAAATTTCAATTTAAAATAAACCTGATTTAATTATAGTATTTACACAAATATCTTTGATTTTTACTTACTCTCTAATTCACTACAGCTGTATCTCTTCTCAGTACGTTCTGTTTCACTATTCTTCTTTTCAATAGCAGTCTCACTTTTACTAATTATAGGCTTTTGATCAGAATATGCTGTTTGGTACAGTAAATCTCTCTCCTGTTGTTCAATCACGTGATTAATAACCGTCAATTTAGTTAATTCTTCCCAATTAATTTTAGATCCCTCGTCTTCATCACCTTCCAAATGTTCGTAGACTTGATATGCAGTTTTCATAAAATCAAAGAAATCTTTAACCGTAATCACTTCTGCTGGCATATTCTTTACAATAGAATTTCTTCTAGACGATGTTTCGGATTTTGTAGGACTTCTACTTTTCTTACCATCTCCTCTGTGCAGGAACATAGAAGATAAATCTGTTTCAGGATTTGGACTTGCCATTTTAGATACGTGATAAATTTAATTATTAGGTCGAAAATATAAGCCTTCTTGATATTATGTTTTATTAGTATCGACCAAACAAAATTTGCCGGAAAATTACGTACTGTTTATAACATATCATCTGTATTTTGTAGGTTTGCTGTGGTATATAAATTTGGTTATAATTTAAAATAAAATATGTATCTAGTGTAATAATAAATAATTAATAAACAAAAACTTCAAGATAACTAAGTATATTATGCTATATTGATAAAGTTGTCAGAAATAAATCATTTTGTAACTTTTGTTTATACCTTTTGCTATAAAAGGAGGTAATAATCTTAATATTAGTTTTTCTTAAGTTGACAATGAATGTTAAGGCTTTTTTATAATTTGGGCTACATTATGTAGAAACGTCTTTACAAAAACCTACTTCATACTCTATATAGAGTATATGTTCCTTGATATGTTTCTTGCTATTATATAATCTGTATTGCTACCGTGGTGCAAAAAAAACAATTGTCTATGACCTAGTGATATGTCATATCAACATTTTAGTAATATTTGGTTGCTCAGTAAAGTTATTTAGAATGTCTCTGGCTCTATTTTATTATGGAAAGCCACCAAGCCGAATATGACAAGAACGGACTGGTGGCTGACACGTTCTGGAGGACTCCACAGCGAGCTGTCCCGGGGAGGCCGTGTCAGAGGGTCGAACGCGTCGAGGTTATGTCCGGGTCGTCGTATCAACAGTTCCAGGCGTCTGTGAACGATGCCTGGGACCTGGGTGATGACGACATCATCTCAGGCATCGCCGAGACGAAAATATCGAAAGCCATATCGCAAACCGCAGCTTTAAATGTTATTAATTCACATAGAAACAGTACTAAGAACGTAAACAAAAGTGACGTCAAAGATAGTGATAGTGTTAAGCCTAAGGAGGAGGTGTCGGTGAGGAAGAATGAGGTGCGTAAGAGTGGTGCCTCTGGTGGGTCAGCAATGCGACATTACCCGGGGCGGCCGCGGCCTGTAAGACTGTCGGCACTCACGTCCCGGGAAGAAAGCAGTGAATCTAAACTGGAGAGGTTCCAGCAAGTGTTGGAAAACCCTGTGTTAGACCTGGACGAGTTGAAACAGCTCAGTTGGTCTGGAATTCCTACTAAGGTGAGTTATTTTAATTTACAGTTATAATGTTGAGTGTTTTGTGATGAGTCACCTCTTAACTATCTTAGCATTATTAAACCAATGAACTGTGTCTTTGCACTCAAGTGTACATGATTTATAACTGTGAAGCAAAAATATTTTTAGGATGTTATTTAAATAAATTGTCAATTGCCTCACTGGCTATTTACATTTTAATTGGCTATCATGAATATTAATTTACTAGACACTAATTATAATTTTTGTAACTGTAAAATATTTTCAATTACTTTTTCCATATATAAAACTAATAATCAAAGGATTTTCCTTTGATGACATAATACTTCTGTTTTCTTTTTAGCTTCATGCATATGGCAGTGTGATATTAAAGCTAAGATATTATTTTCTCCAAACACTACCAAATTTTCTGGTAGGGGATATTTCCCTAAATTAGATGAGAACCCACAGCTGTGGTCTTTACAGTCAGAGGCTGTGCCACTAAGTTTCAATAGTACTTTTTATTGATATTTATTATTTTATTTCAATTTACCTAACATAACTAAAAAAAATTATACCTTATACTTGTTGACAAATTTACACTAAAAAATTGATCTAAGTAATGCTTATTTACAAAAAATATTAAATTTCCATAAGTGAAATAGTAAAATTATATAGGTATATGTTATATGTATTATTATAAAAATGTTTTTAATAAAAACAAGTATGGCCATATAGGAAACCTTGAGTCAACCGCGCATGCCACAAGGAATATGATACAGACTATTGTGTTACTTAATATATTTTATATAAAGTACATATTTGCATGCAAAAACCTTATTAAAAGCTAAGAGGAAGCAAATTTTTTCATATTCTTTTTATTAAAACTGAGTGTTGATATTTAATGTATATTGAATATTTAACATAATTTTAAGAGCACTGTGACAGTAAACACAAAGGTTTTGTGTCTAATTCCCACTTGGGGCAAGGAGTTATATTCATTAACTTAATAATTATTGAGAGTAGGAAAAAGAAAATAATTGCCTTATAATGGTATGAAAAGGCTTTTAAGCCTGGATTAAAGTATGAAAATAAATTAAATATAATATGTTATTTGTATTTTAGTCTTTTACATATTTTGTTTATACCAGAACTAATTGGTTGAAAATGAACATGCAAATTAAATACCATACCGCTTAATCATATATGGAATGGCATTTCATTTGTTAAAAATAACATACTAGAACTCTTATGAAATTTAGTAATAAGCACATTGTTAATACTAATTGACAACTATTTTTGAATGAGATGAAAACAACTTACCAATATTATTTCTAAGATTTATTTTTTGCTATATATTGTATCTGGCACAGCAAGGTAGGCAGGGAGGGAACCAGGGCACCTGTGTTAAGCCTTTATCATTAAGACACTTCTTTTCCATTCCACCAAATCCTGAAGCAATTGCAAGTTGGGTGGTGGAACTCAACACCGCTCTACCTATCTCATAACCAGAGTGCAGATATGAAAATATCAAATAATTCATTTCCACAAGTGAGCTTTGAACCCACTATCGGTTGTGTTTATAGTTGCATGTTTCTGCCCATGCACCATGACAAGTTTTTTACTCTCAAGATGATGAAATATTAATAATAATAATAAAAACATTTATTGCCATAAAAAACATACAATTTTATAACAATGGACATAAACATCACGATTGACATTATGGCAAAAGGTGTAACTCAGGTAATGATGCTTGAGTTTTGATTATCAAGCATTGCTGTTTTTCAGTTACACCCTGGAAATTTTGATACACACACAAAACAAAACAAACAAACTCCATCATACTCTCAAAATATATATATATAAAAACAATATAAATATATAAACATATTCAAAAAAAAAATAATTGTTATATTTAAGCTGTTTAACATTCTTGCAATAGTAATAATAATAAAAAACAAGACAAAAAAAAATAATAAAAAATTACACATTCATATGTATTTAATTCTCTCTCTCTCTCTCTGTGTGTGTACTTACTGTGTGTGTGTGTACCTGTGCGTGGATGTGTGCATGCATGCTCCTATTTTTGTGCATATATAAATTGGCTTTAGGTTTAGGTTTAAAAATAAATATAATATATAAGTTTTAAATTTTAATCATAACATATATTTGAAATTTGAGGACTAAAAATAATATTTCAATTTTTTTTTAAAAGGTACAGGTATTATATTTCTCTGCGTCAAGTTGTCGTTTTTGTAAAGCGTTTTTATATCTATTTTTAAAATTAGCTGCACTTATTTATTGATTAACAAATGTGTGTTTATGTAAACTTTAATAAAATGTAATAGGACATACCAAATTTCTATATTATATTTAAAATTCAGCATCACACTGTATCCCACACACAGTAGGGTAGGCAGAGGGAACCTAGTGTTAAGACACTCTGTTCCCTTATATATTTCTCTGCGTCAAGTTGTCGTTTTTGTAAAGCATTTTTATATTTATTTTTGTGTGTGTACTTACTGTGTGTGTGTGTACCTGTGCATATTAAAATTAGCTGCACTTATTTATTTATTAACAAATGTGTGTTTATGTAAACTTTAATAAAATGTAATAGGACATACCAAATTTCTATATTATATTTAAAATTCAGCATCGCACTGTATCCCACACACAGTAGAGTAGGCAGAGGGAACCTAGTGTTAAGACACTCTGTTCCCTATTATTATATTCACTACTGGCTTTTACTTGCGTTTTCTCCCCTGTGACCAATTGGGAATACATACTATATACTGCATACATACTATATACTATATACTGCATAAACAATCTTTTGCTTAGCTTAGTATAGATTAGATGAGTATGTGAATAACACTTTAAAATATCCATTTGTATTAATTTTACAGGCCAGAGCGGTAACATGGCGGCTCTTAGCCGGCTACCTTCCGGCGAACGCAGAACGGAGAGCGGAGACACTAGAAAGAAAGAGAGCTGATTACAAACACTTAGTGCGACAGTACTATGATGCTGAAAGGGAAGAAGACACATACAGACAGATACATATCGATATACCGAGGATGAGCCCGTTAGTGGCGTTGTTTCAGCAGATTACAGTGCAGGTATAGAAAATTGATATCCTACTATTCTACAATTTATGCATATTTTTTATATAATTTAGTTATAATATAATAATAAGTGAAAAATTGACAAATACGCATTTGGGTCGCAAGTCTAATTCGTATTTGCTGAGTTTTTTTGCGCTGGTTCTTCTCAAGTTCTTCAAGAGAACTGGTGGTAAATTATCTGACGCTCACAAAATAAATTATTATATAACTTCTTATTTTGAGTAAAATTATTTGAATTGAATATAATTTGTTATTTACTCTTGAACAGATAATAGAAAATTTTATATTTTATAGTTTTTGGAAATTACATATCACAAAAAAGACAAAAATTCTACTAATATTATAATTGTTTATAATGGCTGTTTATTCCACTTTTACGAAAAAACTACTTAACCCATTTAGATGAAACTTTACAGTAATAGAGTTTATATATCAAAATTACACCCGGCTACACTTTATATAAAAATGTTGTATAGTTTGGCTATAATATAATAATAACATTTAGCGGGCGAAGCCGCGTTTTGGGTCGCTAGTATACTATAAGGTCATTGCGTGTTAAGTGACGGATCTGAGAGAGAGACGTTTGTTTGTTTAAAAGCTAAGATTTCTGGAACTACTGGTCGGATTTACATTTTTTTTATTTTATATGAAAGCTACATTCCTCAGGAGTGCTACAGGCTGTAAATCTTAGTTAACCGTAAATAATGAAATATCAATAATAACGAACTCCATCGAATTGTTTTAAGCGCGTGTGCTGCAAAAATAGTTGAATATACACAAACATATCATTAGTTCTAAAAAAAATCCGTGACACCGTATATCTATTTATCTCTTATAAATAAGTCACAATAAGGCATTTTATGATAAAAAATAATTAAAAATTAAAAGGTGATACTTCACCGCTATTTTTTGATAATAATATTGAAACTTACGAGTGAAAGTTATTCCATTATCATGAAAATTTTACTGTACCACGAGTGGCTGGAATATATAATAATTAGGTGACAAATCACTTGCTTACCTAATATGATGTAAGAAATGGGTGAGAAAGATTTATGTAAAGTAAGAGCTCAAAGTAACAATAATATATATTACTTACTAGCGGCCTGCTCGCGGCTTTGCCCGCTTGAATTACATGATTATTCATTTAAGAAATATAGATATTACAAACAGCCTTAATTATTAATTAATTGATTTGTATAAGTACTCACGATATTCTTTGTAAAATAACTTATATTAGCTCCTGTACAGTTTTTAAATTAGTAACATATATTATTAGTTAAATATATAATTGGTATACAGAATATACATAGAAAGCACGTTTTTAGGCATTTTTATATAATCTATAAAATAATCAACATTTTCGGTCAAGTTCAAGTCGTACTCATGCCCCGAGAGTTTCGTACCAGTTTCATGAATGGAGATACACCAAAAGAATAACTAATTAAGTTGTCATTTTGTATCAAATTAAGTACAGATTAAAATTTGTACCTAATGGTTTTTTTCTGTGACACAAATACAATAAGTATTCAATTTTTGAAAAATAATTTTGGAATTTTCCTTTATACGTGCCGTAAATTTTAACTTCTTAACAAATTTCGTAATTGTATATCAACGGGAAGTACCTTATAGTTATGATAGAAAATGCGACAAAAAACGAAGCATAAACCCTCATATTTCATCGTCATTTGATTGCGATGATTTAGAAGATAGATTTTTTGTGCTCTAAGGGAATATAGACTTGAACATTGAGGTATCTAACCTTTAACCGATCTTGTACAAAATAGTCTTGACAGACGGACAGGCGGACAAACAACAAACTTATCTTATAAGAATTTTGAGGTATGTACTCTAAAATACCTTTAGCACATACATATGTTACATGCAACATACAGGTGCAATAGTGCAATGTCGGTACGTGTGCTTGTAAGTTATGAAATAATACTGCGGGATATTTTTATAAACAGTGTCAGAGCATTTTCTTGAGACACAATTTTTTAGAGGTTGCTCCCAAAAGTTATTTTTTTTATACGGTTCTTAAAAAAATATTAATAACATAAACAAATGAACGGACTGAAGAACCTACTCGAAATATTTCTTTGAATATTAAGTCATTCTTTATCACTGTGTTAAATAATTACGAATTAAGAAGCTAGACTGTAACGAAGATAATCTTCACCAACAATTCAATTTAGTTTACTTTGTAGTTAGTACTGTGAACAATTGTACTTTAAAAACGTAACGTTTATTAACGTAAAGTATATTTATCAACAGTCAAATAAATAAGACGTTTCTAAAGTCATTCTTTTGCCCATAATCTTGCCAGCGCGATTCAGAAAACGACGTTTTATGCACAGCGCCATCTATTGAACTTACAATTGAACTGTAACCATTCAAACATTGTTAGAAAATTACTTTTATGTTTATGTTAAATTTATTATATTATAAGTATAGAGTACACTTACACGACGTAATTAACGTTTAGCAAATAATAACTCAACAATATAACATTCATTATCATATGTAGTCAATAGATATCATTGCGTATGTTTCTATTTTTTTTTTCAAATATTTTTTGATAGAGTATAGCGGTAACCTTTCCAAGCTATAAAAATATTTTTTTTATGCACAGCGCCATCTATTTAAATTTCACCTAACATAAAATTATATTAACCGAAAACGATGTTGTGCCAAAGTATTAAAATGATTAATATTCCTCCCGTCGTAATTAATGTTTAGCTCCACAGAATGTTTTTTGCGTTATCAAGATTCGTTAGTACCTACTATTTGTTGTCAATAGATAGCGTTACGTGTATCGATTTTTTACTATCTCAAATATAAACTTCTTGAAAACTTAAATACTTATATCTTTTGATAGAGTGAAGCGATTACACTGAAATAAACACTAAAAGTTACTCTGATTTACTTGTAATTTTTATGTATAAAAGTTACTTAAATTTATTGTGTACTTTTTACGTGATACGTGTTTACATAAGCAAATAAACAGACAAACAGACAAAAAATCCAAAAATGTTGGAAATGGATTCTGTGAACTATCCTTTAACACCCTGGCTATTTTTTTTTAAATATTTTCAATGTACAGAAACGACTTTTCTACAGATTTATTATAAGTATAGATTATTATATTTTTAATATATATACGCAGTAATACTGATTGAAACAGACAGCTCTGTAAGTGGTTTATTTACAAAATATGTAGATTTTGAAGATAAAATTTTTATCTATGTTATAAGATATTTAGCTATATTATAAGATTAGTCTATTTTATTTACACGCTTTTATTAGCTTGGTATGTGTGTATGTATGTTTGTTTGTAACGAAAACTTTGAACGTGATTTTGACCGACTTTTTATTTATGTATTGTTATATAATACATAAATAAAAAACTGCTTGTCTCTTTAAGATGAAAGATATATTTGAAATAACTTTATAATCACTATAAATGAAAAATAAAAACCGAGAGTAATAAAAAAACAAAAATGAATAGACCAAGTAATTCCGTTGTGTTGTAAGGCCTGTATATCGCTCTCAAGTTTGAAATCGATCTTGAGATGACGTTTTCATTAATAAATTATATCCCTATTAGACTGATTTATATATACGGGTCTTAAATATGTAACTTCGGTTATAAAACTTGTTATATAAAAATTATCTCTAAATTAGCCAGACCCTGATTGGCGAGGCCAGTCGTGGCGCAGGGGCACAAAGTGTGACTGTAAACGCGACAGGTAGTGGGCTCGATCCCCACTTCTTCTTCTTCTTCTTCGTGTCAATGCTTGGAATTTCATATCATATTTTGCCAGTATTCAGCCACGTTGACTGCGGTATCTGTTGCCCAGATCAGTCATATGAGCAGGTGAATGGATCCCCACTTGAAGATATGGAATATTTATTTAAATTTATATTTCCATTTCCTCGCTCTGGTGTCGAGGCATAGCGCGGCGTTGAGTTCCGCCACTCAACACTCAATGCCTCCAGAATTCGGCGGAAAATAGAAAAAAGAGTGTCTTAACAATAAGTTTCCTCTGCATACCCTGCTGTGTGGGATAAAGCGTGAAGTTGATTTTAATTTATTTTTATTTCTAAATTAAAGGTGATGTTCGAACGTATCCTCTACATATGGGCAATACGGCACCCGGCGTCTGGCTACGTCCAGGGCATAAACGACCTGGTAACCCCATTTTTCATGGTCTTCCTCCAAGAAGCTGCTCCTGGCAAGGAACTAGATAACTTCCCTTTGGACAGTCTAACGGAATGCCAACGGGATGTGATAGAGGCTGATTCGTTTTGGTGTTTGTCCAAATTCTTGGATAGTATCCAGGATAATTATATCTTTGCTCAGCTCGGTATACAATATAAGGTGAGTATTTTAGTTATACAGAAGTAATGTTAGATATTTTGTTTAAGTTTATTTAGTTACAGTGATATAAAATGTATGTATGAATTATCCCATATTTTTTGGACATATGCTTGAGCTGAATTAGAAGCTGTATCTCTGGTATTCGTTTGTATTATCGTAAAATATGCACTCAAGTATAGGTTGTGGTGGCGCAGTGGGACAGTGTCTGATTGTAAAGGCGACGGTTGTGGGTTCAATCCCCGCTATAATGAAAGATTATATTTAATTCATTTTATGAGCTTATTCTGGTAAAGAAAACAATATGTCCATGGCCGCTTCAATGCCTTCTATTAGATAGTTTCTCGTATATGATTTGTCTATGCATAATTCTTATCAAAGTAAACTAATTATATTTAAATGTAAAGTATGTAATTTGTTATCAGTTATAAGTAATTGATAACAGCCAGGTGGATTTAATCAATCCCCACTCGAGGAAATGAAATATTTATTTACATTTATATTTTTGTTTCTTCGCTCTGTTGTCGAGGCAAAGCGCGGCGTTGAGTTCCGCCACTCAACACGCAATGCCTCCAGAACTCGGCGTAAAGTGGAGAACGGAGTGTCTTAACACTAGGTTCCCTCTGCCTACCTTTTGTGCGGGATATATAATGCTATATAGCGTGAAGCTGAAGAAAAAAAATAATAAATGAAAAATTTAATTGCAGGTAAATCAACTGAAAGAACTGATAAGACGCATCGACCTACCATTACACGAACACCTCCAACGCCACGGCGTGGACTACTTACAGTTCTCATTCCGCTGGATGAACAATCTCCTAACCAGAGAGATACCACTCCCTTGTACGATACGACTCTGGGACACCTATTTGGCCGAGTCGGATGGCTTCGCGATATTCCAGTTGTACGTCTGTGCTGCGTTCCTTTTGCACTGGCGTGAGAGGCTGCTGCTGGAGAAGGATTTCCAGGGTCTCATGATACTGCTCCAGAATGTTCCTACGCAGAACTGGTCGGACTCTAATATTAGTTTGTTGGTAGCCGAGGCCTATAGATTAAAATTCGCGTTCGCTGACGCGCCAAATCATTTGCATAACGCTGGCAAGTCGGATAGGTGACCTGGATTGTAGTTTTGATATGGTGTGAGAATGACTTGTCCATTTTGTTAGTTTATTTTTGTTTTAAACTATTAATTTCGCTTGTTTAGACAACTTTATCTGAAGCCAGTGCGTTCTCCACTTACCGCTTTTGGAACTTAACACCGCGTTTTTTATTTACCAGAGCGTAGCAATGAATATAATAACTATATAAACATATTTTTTTTTGTTTTTTTTTTGTGAGCATTGCCTTATTGAAAATAAAAATTAAATTTAAATAATTACATGTTTTAGTATATTCTCATTTTCTTAATTTTCTTCAAAGCAGAGAACGAAGTTATTCATCTTAGTAGAATGAACATAAATTGTACTTTATTTATATTAAAATGGAGTTTTGAAAAAACTTGTATAAAAATAATTGTATTTAAATAGTTGTATAATTATTATTATTTTTTATTTTGTACTGTATTGTGACTATAGTATTAAATAAATCAGCAATTTTATAAGTTATTTCAAATATTAAATGGTTGTTAGTTATTATATTTTTGTTTAATATTAAATTAGGTGTTTGAATGAACTAAGTTTTTGATATAACAATGTGGACTAAATTTTTTCTTTAAAGTTGTTTATAATGTAGGTACTAACAATATGTTGCGAATATATGTAATATGGGTATTTTGTGTAAAGAAAAAAAATACAATAAAAGTATGTAGGCCATGTGTTGTTTAGATATTTTTTCTTAAAATGAGGCTGAATTGTCAAAATGATAGAACTGTTATTAATAAATGAGTCGCAGATAAAAAATATGTTTGATAGTAGATAAAATAATTATATTTATTCTTTTTTTTAAAGAAAACCGTTTAATTTGAATTCTAAGCACAAATTGTGTCTGCTCCCTAGCAATATTAGACTTTTTAAAATATTTATTTGCAATAACTACAAGATATTATGATCTGTTATAAAAATTAGATCCACATTTAAAAAAAAACAAATTGAAGCATCAAACATTTAATAATATAACACAAAATATATTCTGTCAACACTTATTAAGATACAATTGTATTATGATTATCTTTTGATAATCTGTGACAATTATCACAGATTATCAAAATATCGCGAGATAATACTATTTGACAGATGTGAAAAAAAATTAAAAATATTTGCATATTTATATCATATAGTTAGTTGTAATATGATAAAAAAAAATAAGTTTTTTACTATTTAAATATTATTATAATACAATGAAATAACGCGGCGTTTGCAACATTTTGGTGGATTTTTAAATAGTGAAAGCCGAGTGGACCCAGAATACTCTCATGCCTATCCTAGAAATTTACATTAAAAAAATCCTTAATTAATTACACCCCTAACAATTTTATTCAAAGCTAAAGTCCAAGTCCCTCTGGAACTCTCTAGATACGCCCATGAATGTCTGGCTCTAACCGCAATGCAATGGGTTCGATTTCTAATCGAGAGAATTAATTGTTTTCTTTTCCACAATGGGAGGACGAGCGCGGCGTTGTGTTCCGCCACCCAGTGTACTATGTATCGGAATTTGATGGATATGAAATTATGTAATATCACATTTTTGCTTCGTTTTTGTGTATCAATAAGAATTAAAATACGTGGCGGGCTTATATTTAGTTTCAACTTACTTTTAATTTAGTGTTCATTAAAGAAAAAGCTTCCAGTAATTGTTTAAATGAGAGAATTTAGTTAATTGACTTAAATCATTTATATGAAAAAAGCCTCAATTGGCATCCATGTTTCTTGTACTATCTATGCTAATATTAAATTAATATTACCCTTGAATGTATCACGTCACATTTTACAATCATTTTTTGTTTCATTAAAAATTTAAAAAGACATCCAGTACGGTCGACAAGTCGTGACACCTTGATGTTAGCTGTAGATGGCTGCGCAGATTTGATTTTGGATATTTTTCTTAATTTTAATTATTTCCTTCCCGAGTTAACAATGCGCAAAAGTAGTATGTTGAAACCTCACTCCTCACTTGAGGGCGGCCACGACACGTCAACGCTACTGTACATCAATTGAAGCATGTATTTAATTTAATTTTTTCGTTTATAATAATCATTTAGTTATTAGTTTTCTTACCCAATGCAAAATTTTTACGCAATGTAAATTCATCAGAACTAGAAAGAAGATATGGTAATGGGTTCAATCCCGTGTCGCTTAAGTTTCGACTATTTGATACTTTTTATATAAATGGAAATTAATGTTAATATTATATAAATAGAATGGGATATAATGTTAATAAAAACATTTTGTAATATTTTGTGTACTCTTGGAATGGGAATATTTTAGCTAAATTAAGCCATTAGTTCTTATTACAAAAACAAGATGGCGAAAGTGCCTAAGAATTGTCAAAATAACTATTTAGCTGTTTCTTTTTTCATGATCGAATATCTAATACTGAAAATTATAAAAGCATATAATGATTTTCTTTTACAACTAACAATAAAATGTGAGAAAATCTTTTTATCTGTAATTACTATAGAGACGGTAAACTAAAATATCTAATTTTAACATTTTACTCATAGAGGCCAGTCGTGACGGAGCACAAACGTGTGACAACCTGTCGCGGTTACAGTCACACGCTTGTGTCACGCAATGCCTTCAAAATGCGGCGGAAAGCGGAGAGCGGAGTGTCTTTACACTAAGTTCCCTCCGCCTACCTTGCTACTTGCGGGATACAGCGTGAAAGTATAAAAAGTACTCATGGAATGATGAAGTAATTGGCATATATTTTTATACAAATTAATAACATAAGAAATGTGTGAAATAAAACATTTTTCTTTAAACGCCCATAAATTATGGACGGCGCAAAAAATACTAATATAATTATACAAAAAAAGTTTTTATTTTATAAAATTCTAATAATTTTATAAAACTGTATGCGCAAATAATATAATTAATAATAAAAAAATAAAACTTAATTTCATGCTAACATCATTGATAACATTGAAATGATATCATTAAAAAAAGATAAAAAATCATATTACCAAAAGCAAAAATTGGAAAAAATCATATTACCAATTTGACGTAACTCGCTAAGGCCGTATAGCTTAATTGTCTATAGTGTTTCGAAGATATGGGTAGTGGGTACATATCCTGCTATTTAATTTTTACAAAAAAAATAAGTGTCTGTAATTATTACTAATATTCAAAATATGCTTATGAAATTGTAATTATAAATGTTATTGTTTTTAATATGTGAGTGAATGTCAAAAGAGGGGCATCGGTCTAGCGTGTGACTGTAAAGGCGACGCTTGTGGGTTCGATTCCCACTCGACGTTGTGTTTCGTCTACGTTGAGTATACATAGTACGCAATGTCTTGAAAACAAGGCAGAAAATGAGCAAGGGAATGCCTTAACACTAGGTTCCCTCTGCCTTCCCTGCTATATGTGGGGATACAGCATGAAGCTGAATAAAAAATGTCTAAAAGAGGTTGGTCGGGACCGAATTTCGTATTTGGATGAATATACTCCTATACAAATAAGTCTAAGAGGCGGTGGAACGAAATATACAAGTTTTGTATTATGTTTTAGTTGTTAACTTATTTCCTTTTTGAATCAATCTTTTTAAATAAAGGATTCTAATATTTGAATTACTTTCGGGCAGAAATAATCGATACGATGAAGAAAGAGCGTTTAATGACTGAATATAACGCCGCATTTTATCTATAATAACTAAACCATTTAATTATAATTGTAAGTATTTTATTTTAAATATAATGATTTTGTGTTCTAAAAATCCCGAAGGCACAATAATCCCGATAAGAAGTTATTTTATCTGCTGTCTCTTAGACTATAATGTAAGTCTGATATTGAATGGAACGATTAGAAGGCCTATACATAAGTTTTAACTTGTAAAAAGATATTTGGTTATTATAGTTTTTTTTTGGATTTTTATTTTACGTGTATGTTTCTTTACTTTGTTTATTATTAGCACTATTTGTAATGTTACGCCTTAATAAATATATTATGAAATTATACTATGTTTTTTTTTCTTTCTGTATGGTCTTGTGTCCTAGCATAAATATATTTTTTTAATGCATAAAGTTTATAAAGAAATATCGTTTCTTCAAGAAACTATAATTGTGATTTATTAAAAAAAAATACAAATTATTTTTAATTCATTTTAAATGTTAACTGATAATGAATAAAAAACATTCATTAGAGAAGACAAGCATTGTTTTTTTTTTAATATCACGACGGCAACGAAATGTTGAGAAAGAAATGATTGAGTTAGAATTAGAATTTGATAATTAGTAGCTTCAAAGAGATTAAAAATAAAAGAGGCCAGTCGTGGCGCAGCGGCACGAGGTGTGACTGTAAAGCCGACTGGTTGTGGGTTCGATCCCCACTCGAGGAGATGAAATATTTACTTAAATTTATATTTCCATTTCTTCGCTCTGGTGTCGAGGTTAAGCGCGGCGTTGAGTTCTGCCACTCAACACGCAATACCTCTAGAATTCGGCAGAAAGTGGGGAATGGAGTGTCTTAACACTCTAGGTTCCCTCTGCCTACCCTGCTGTGTGCGGAATACAGCGTGAAGCTGATTTAATAAAAGAGGCAAATTTTTAAAAATAAAAGAGGCCGTCCTGGAGTACGAGCACAAGAGCGTGACCCCACCCTGGAATGTATTATTAATTAATAATATTTTTATTTTTTCGCTCTGGCGCATTGGCAAAGATCGGGCGTTGAATTGTGTCACTCAATACGCAATGTCTCGAAAAGGTCTCTTTGTCTACCCTGCTGAATGCGGGATACAGCGTGAAGTAAATTAATTGATGGTATGTATGCAAAAATTATAAATATTCTGTATTCTTAAATATTACTTAAGCTATGCTTAACTTAATATAAAATGTGAATTGGTGAAATAATAAAATGAAATGTTACGCTATTTAAAAACAGAATATACGTATTTTTTAAAAGGGACCCCGAAAACTGGCCCAGTGCGAGTCATATAGTCAACCGCGTATAAAAACTCGTCGCATCTATAAAAACGGGAAAAAATCATCTCTGTTATCCATATAATATTTAAGAGAGCCCCATTAAATATTTATTTTACAGTATTTTTTATATTTATTGTCATAGCGGTAACAAAAAACTGCTGTGAAAATTTCACCTGTCTCTACATATATCACGATACATGAGATACAGCCTGGTGATAGACGGACAGACAGTCTTGGGACCCTATTTCAAGTTTTGGCTACGGAACCCCAAAAACCCTGGGGTACCACACCTTCACAAATAAAAAAAATCTGCTTTTGGTAAATAAAGAAGTATATTACGATTACAATATTGAAAGTAGAAACGCTACAAAAACAAAATAAAAGTGACCTCGCACTTGCGCAGAAATACCGACCTTGGCCTAGACATTGACAGCTGACTCCTATATTCGTAAACAATTTACTACACTCCTTCGTGAAAAATACTTAAAATTTTATCATTTTCTATACAAATATTCCATCTGAATTATAATTTTAACATTCTTAATTATTAATTTTGATATTTTGTGTGAAATTTATAGTTTTATTATTATTTAAGTGTGTAAAATCGATTGAGAGGTGCCTAAACGGAGGTAGTGGCCTTGAACCAGTGAGTGTAGAAGGACACTGCAACACCAAATAAACGATCTGAGAAGATATACATGCATGTCTTAATAAGGCAAGTTTTTAATATAAACCGTTAAAAAATACAAAGTTAAGCTATTATTGAATATTGTTTCTTTATCTTTTTTTTTAGATAATATGTGTAAAAGAAAAGGAA
Source organism: Heliconius hermathena (assembly GCA_013403705.1). Classification (NCBI taxonomy): domain Eukaryota; kingdom Metazoa; phylum Arthropoda; class Insecta; order Lepidoptera; family Nymphalidae; genus Heliconius; species Heliconius hermathena. The sequence goes on from JAAIXJ010001870.1 coordinate 76,471, forward strand.
AAGAGAAAAGGGTGAGGGAAAGTTATTAAATATTTAACTTTTTTTTTTATTTAATAGCTAAACTTCACACTTACTGCTTTTTATATAGTCAGACCGAATGAGATAACATTTTAAATATTACAAACATTCACAGCGAAATAGGTTGAAAAATATTAAAAACAGTTTATTTTTTTAGAAATTTCGCAGTTAAGTATTAAACAAAATAAGTTAATTTTGAAATTAATCTCAAATATCCTAGCTTTGAAAGAGAATCGAACCTAGCACCATTTAAAGATATATTATTTAGATATTAGCATTTTATCCACATAGCAGGGTATGCAGAGGTAATCCAGTGTTAAGTTACACTCCCTTCAGGCTTGTTGAGTGGCGAAATATATTAAACATTTAATTTCCTCATATAGGAATCGAACCCCCAGTCTGTCCCGTTGACAAACACACACACGTGCCCTTGCGCCACCACTGGCCTTAAATTTAAATAAATATTATTATAAAAATGAGGCCAGTCGTGGCGCAGGAGCACAGTGTAACTATAAAATTGACTGGATGTGAGTTCGATCGCCACTCGAGGAAATGAAATATTTATTTACATTTATATTTTCATTTCTTCGCTCTGGTGTCGAGGCAAAGCGCGGCGGTGAGTTCCGCCATTCAACACGTAATGCCTCCAGAACTCGGGGGAAAGTGGGGAACGGAGTGTCTTAACACTAGGTTACCTATGCCTAACCTGCTGTGTGCGGGATACACCGTGAAGCGTGATTTTATTTTATTATTATAAAAATGACCATTCCTCATCATAACAACATTACACAAAAATATTAGCTTAAAACGGAAAACCACAAATGAAAACAAATGACATCTATTTTTATGTTTAACTGCCTGGGACTTGGGAGTTCTTATCAGTAGGTACTAATATATTAGTTTTTTTTTTAGTGATATTAAAATATATATAATATCACTAAAATTGTATATGACTACAAAATTGTACAGAGGCCAACGTGACACAGAAAAAAAGAGAGAGAGATGGAATCTACAACTTCGATTGTAGGTTCAATCCCATTTGGGGGAATGATTTATTATTTGAGGCCAGTCGTGGCGCAGTGGCACATAGTGCGACTGTAAAACCGATTGGTTGTGGGTTCGATCCCCACTCGATGAGATGAAATATTTACTTAAATTTATATTTCCATTTCTTCGCTCTGGTGTCGAGGCAAAGCACGGCGTTGAGTTCTGCCACTCAACACGCAATGTCTCCAGAATTCGGCAGAAAGTGGGGAACGGAGTGTCTTAACACTAGGTTCCTTCTGCCTACCCTGCTATATGCGGGAATTTTTTTTATTTCATTTATTACTAGCGGCTCGCCAGCGGTATCGCCCGCTTAAACTACATGATTATTGATTTAATTGATTGACAACTAAAATATTCTAATATGATGTTTTTACTACATTATCGTAATTTCTATAAGATTTTTTGATTATTTCGAACTAAAAAATATGGCCAATGTTGATATTTGATTTATAAAATATACATAAAGCTAATTATTTATTATATGTATTATATTGATTTATTTCAAACGAACGAACGAACCAAAAATTTCAAAAAAGATCAAATCGTTCTTTATTTCTGTGTTGAATTAATTACGACTTAAACTTAACTGTTATGATTTATGAAGGTAATCTCCACTAACAATTCAATCTTGTTTACTTTATTGTATAAAATATTGTATAATAGTGCTTCAAAAATATATATTTTTATCAACAGTCATATAACCCAGACGTTTCGAATGTCATTCTTTAGCCAGGAATCTTACCAGCGCGATTGCTATATAACATTCGCAGGCAAGCTAATGCCTTGAGTTCATTCAAATGACGATAACTTTTTTTTTAATGTGAAAGTTGAGTTAAAACAAAGCAATTGGTCAAACTTTTAAATAAAACGGTTCAGTACTTTCAAAGAAAAATGTGATCATACATATCGACAGACAGACAGACAAGAAATTAAAAAAAAAAATTTGCTTTCTATTATTCTTTTTAAGTATCCCTCTATCCATTTGAGTCAAAATTACTAACTGTACAGACAAAATATTTTTACTATCTTATTATATATAGAGTCTGGTAGCCTTGGACAAAAAACAGTCAGTTTCGCCACCCACCACACATTGCCTCAAAAATTTGGCAAAAAAATGGCGTGTCTTAACATTAGGTTCCCTTCTGTGCTTCAGGTTAGGGTGCCTTCTCTGCTATATGTGGATACAATGTGGAGCTTAAAAAAAGTTAAATACGAATACATTAAATATGAAATGTAAATATAAATATATATTTACATTTCCGAAATATATATTTACGTATAAAATAAAAATATCTTTTTTATGCATGGAGTATGCAGACAAGAAAAGAGTGAGAATAAAATATATTTGTTATATTGTTCCAATTTAACTCAAGTTTTCAAAATTTTACTATACTGGATATGTGTGTATATATAGGCTAACCTTTTTAATTACTCTTACTGAAACTCCTATGAAATTTTACAAGTTGTTCTAGTTTCAGTTATAATATTTTTTTTGATATAGCCTGGATGTGCCAGGATTGGCTCAACAGACGACGACTTTGCAATGGTCACTAAAGATTGTAGAGTAAGCACATGCTTGCTCTGCTTCTTGAATCTAGTGTTAAGACAACGCTTTACTCCATATCTCTACATACACTAACGCCGCGTCTTGTCTACCAAAGCAAAGAATTGTAAAATATACTAAGAACTACTCATTCCCCCAAGTGGAGATCGAACCCACAACCATGGTCCACGTCCAACTGTGTTCACAATCAGATGGAGACCAACAGTTTCTTCTTTTTTCTATTAACTTTCTTCTTTTCGACAATTTCTATGTAAAACATACAAACTGAGATACGACAACTATCATTATCATCCAATTTAAAATGTTTTGCATTCAGCCATATCTGTCGTGTACCTTTCCGGCGTCGTTTCCTGTCCGATAGGGCAAACATTATATTAAGTACTTAGTGATGTGCTTTATATGTAATTTTTTTTAATCGGCTGCGGCGAAGCCCAAAAGGAGGGTTATGTTTTAGCTCGTACGTATGTGTGTATAAAAAATATCGTACACAAATTGATAGATATCGCCATCGCGGTGCGATAGAAAGTATTTGGGGAGACACAATGGTACTAAATTGGTAGTTTACTAGAAAAAAATAACAAAGTCAAACAAAAGCGGCAATCTAGGCGCAATATCTATAAAATTAACGATTTCGACATTATGCAGGCTTTAACCTAAATAAACACTTTTGACTATAACAGACAGTATTTTATAGTGTTGCCAATATTTAATTATTTATTTCAGATTCATGCTATTAAATATTATTTTTCAACTCAACTTTCATAAACCAGTCCGGGTCAGTTCCCTATCGCGTCCAACGATATAAATAAACACAGCACTAGTCCACCAGTGCCTACAGTTGTTTCCCTAAACCGATGCGTACACAGCTGCCAATTAGCCTGCGTTTAATAACTCCGCGGCTTTCCTCTTAGATAGTGTTAGTTTAAATATCCAACGCAACTTGTACCTCTATACATTCATGGATTGGACATTGTGGTTTATATTTATGTTTATATTTTATATATACATAAGTTTCAATATGGTCGATAAGTCTGGATCACTGTGTAGTTGGATCTACAGCGTAAGTTTTAAATTTTTAATAATCTTTTCCCGTATATCTCTTCATGCTGCTCTAACTGTAAATCCGATGATCGTGGATTTTTCTGTCCTGAGAGACAAATCGCGGCGTTGAACTTCACCAGTTTTAGTTTCATTTCAGAACATTGCGTCTTAAGTGGCGAAACTCAACGTCTCGTTTGGACTTACCAGAGCCGGGATATGAGAATGATTTACATTATAATAATTCCCACGAGCACAGATTTAACTCGTAATCACTCGTTTAAAGATATAGTTTCTATATTTCATATATATTCTGTATTTCATATCTATCACGGAGAAAAGCTTTCATCAAATTCATTAAACATAATTATGTACATATTACAGACATCTGTTGCATTAATCGCTAAATCATTTGCAAATTGGCACTGCATAGTTTCATCCGTTTAGAATACCTCTATGAACTAAACTAAACTAAACTAGCTTCACGCTGTATCCATAGCGGGTTAATCAGAGAGAACGGAGCGCCAAACGCTACGGTCTCTACATACCTCATTCGCCTCGTCCACTGTCATCAACCTCTTCATACATGCCCTCCGGGGGGGTCCTCATGCTTTTTACGTGACCTTCCTCCAGTATCTTTGATACTGTGTTTTCGAAGGATAACCGAGGTCTCCCCCTACCTCTCTTACCACTCACTTTTCGAACATAAATCTTTTTTGCCATTCTTTCATCATTCATTCGTTCGACGTGCCCAAACCAGCTGAACACGTTCTTCTTCATTGCCGATTCGATTAGCTAAGCTAACTCCACATATCCTACGAAGAGATCGCATCTCCACAGCATTCATGCCGTATAACAGTGTCGGTACCTAAAATTGCATTGTGCACGGCCAAACGCGCAGCTGTGCTGACATTTCGCCGCCTCATCAATGCAGCTAAGGCTCCGTTAACCCTGTTACCGGCAGCAATACGCCTTTCCACCTCCATCTCGTATCTTCCATCTCTACTGAACATACTTCCCAAGTATGTTCAGTAGAGGTGGAAGATACGCTAAACACATATCAGTGTGAAGCTAATGTCGAGACCTCGCAGAAAATATATCTAGATAGGCCCACTTAACTTATTTAATTTTTTAATTAACTAAATGACAATATATTGTTAGTAAATTATTTTGAATTTAAAATAATGAAAATTTATATTTGGTTGTTGTTTTAAATAAACCATATTATTCTTTTCTTTTATTCGGCAGAAAGTGGGGAACGGAGTGTCTTTACACCCCTCCCTAGGTTCCCTCTGCCTACCCTACTGTGTGCGGGATACAGCGTGAAGCTAATTTAATTTAATTTATTTATATATTATTCTTTTATTTAAATTGTATTTTGGTGATGATTATTTTTTACTTGACATGTCACAACTTATAACTGTGTCTGGAATACAGACATCAAAGCTAGTATTTTCAACATATATTTAAATATATTTGTTGAGAAAATCACGCTAAATACGCAAAATTATTATGAACTCTTCACTCCTAGGAAACAAATATGACCAACTTAGATGTTAAAGAGTTTTATATAATACACTGAAGAAATGAACATACAACTGACGCCGATTGCGGCTCATCGTAAGGCAGTTTGCTTGTGTGGTCCGCCAGCTGCCTAGCGAAGGGCAACAAACGGTTACGTTGCTCTACACTCACCCTTAAGAACATTTCTAGAAGAAAGAAGGTTTATTAACAAGAGAAAAGAATCATCGAACAACACACTTCTATATATATTTCGTGTTTGGTTTTATAAGGCAAGGATATAAGACAAGGATACCTGTACGATATATTTTATTAGAGCAGATAAAAATCCTTGATTGTTTTACTTTTTACATATACAGGTTGAATTATCAAACGTGTGTTTCTGTTTTCGAAGAGAGAAGTCGCGGGATCTACGTAAATGGTACTTAACAATAATATGTTAAAAATACTGTGATTCAGTTCTAAAGGCAAGGTTTTTATATAGCCGATTTGATTTGTAAAGTTGACTCAACACAAATTATTAATAATTAACTAATTAAAAGGTCAGGCCAGTCGTGGCGCAGGGGCACAAAGTGTAACTGTAAAACCGACTGGTTGTAGGTTCGATCCCCACTCGAGGAGATGAAATATTTACTTAAATTTATATTTCCATTTCTTCGCTCTGGTGTCGAGGCAAAACCCGGCGTTAAATTCTGCCACTCAACACGCAATGCAAACTCCAAAATTCGGCAGAAAGTGGGGAACGGAGTGTCTTAACACCCCTCCCTAGTGTAATGATTTTATATTAATTAGTTTTAATATTCGCAATAATTAATATAAAAATGTAAAAATGTAAAACAATATAAAAATGTAAATCAACCTCTTTGTTGAATAAAAAGATGTTTTTAAAAATAATAAGATAGAACTGTCACGAGAGAACATTAATAAAAATGACGCTTTATGTAGTCGGAAAATTATAATAACTATATAATAATATTTTATAATAATTAGATATACTTTTAGACTTGGAGCGGAAGAATAAAGAGAATCTCTGGAATGATATATTGTATTAGAATTTAAGATAGACATTGTACAAGCTTAACAGTATTTAACTCTGGAAGAAATATAAGTTCTGTAAAAGCCTCGAGGTGTTTGATTTCTTTACATCTCAGAAGCGGGATGCGCCCTATAGTGAGGTACGTAAAAAAAAAAAATGCATGCAAACCAAACTTTACACTGCTAGCTTTAGTATGTATAGCTTTTGATTGTAAATTTAGTCACTTTAGAATTTTCATTGTATATCTTATTAGAATAGTATGAAGATTGATAAGTGGTTAGCGTACCATAGATGATACCATGGATGATACGGTGAGCGGGCCGTACATGAAGTGGTTAGTGTAGATGATACCATGGATGATACGGTGAGCGGGCCGTACATGAAGTGGTTAGCGTAGATGATACCATGGATGATACGGTGAGCGGGCCGTACATGAAGTGGTTAGCGTAGATGATACCATGGATGATGCGGTGAGCGGGCCGTCACATGAAGTGGTTAGAGTAGATGATACCATGGATGATGCGGTGAGCCAACCTCTTTGTTTATTAAAAATATGTTTTTGAAAATAAGTGATACTACTAAATGACGCTTTAAGTGGTCGGAAAATTCGGGATCTACTTTTAGACTTGGAGCGGAAGAAGAAAGAGGTCCTCTAGAATAACATATTGTATAAGAATTTAAGATAGACATTGTACAAGCTTAATAGTGTTTTACTCTGGAAGAAATATACCTAAGTTCTATAAAAGCCTCGAGGTGTTTGATTTCGTTACAATTCTTCATTGTCAATACAAATTCATTCCCAATACAAATTGAGCCGATGTAAGCCCCGTTATTTCCTGTACATATTGGAATTTCGAGAAATCTTCTCCTAGGGGAGTACCCCTACCCTGCTCCTCCTTCTCCTGTCTCCTTGCCCTCGCTAAATTTCATGTTTCTTCGCTCCCTAGTTTTGGCTGTGCGTTGTATGTTCATCTCCTAGTAACAGAGAAGTTTTATACGAGATATAAAATAAGATTTAGATTATTAATTTGTCACTGCCCACAGCTTATAACGGAATGACAAAATGAATAAAAAGATATCTTAAAAAAATAATCATAAGCTTTGAATTAGGTAAATATAAGTTGTCCATAGGTTAAAAAATTTGGTCAAAAAAAGGTACGTAATGTAAGAGTTAATATTTTTTGGTCTTGGGTTAGTAATCTGTTGTTAGTGTAGTTATTTTAGAGAAACTAGATTAACAAGAACAAACAGGGACTCACAATACAATTCTGATTATTCAACAGTAACAATAATTAAATTACAATTAAAAATAATTAAAATTACAATAGAATACAATTAGACCTTACAATTAAAAACAGTTAAAAGTTGAGGCCAGTTGTGGTGCGGCGGCACAAAGTGTGACTGTAAAACCGACTGGTTGTGGGTTCGATCCCCACTCGAGGAGATGAAATATTTATTTACATTTATATTTTCATTTCTTCGTTCTGGTGTCGAGGCAAAGCGCGGCACTGATTTCTGCCACTTAACACGCAATGCCTCCAGAACTCTGCGGAAAGTGGGGAACGGAGTGTCTTAACACTAGGTTCCCTCTGCCTACACTGCTGTGTGCGGGATAAAATAAGCCACGTAATAAATGACAACAATAAGAATTTTAAGCAATAATAACTAAGTTGTATTGAGCGGAGTTATAGTTACAGGTTAATTATCACAACTCAATTTGTGGTAATTGTTTTTTTTTTAAATTGATAAGTTTGTCATGGAAGACATCGATGTCATGGTCGGACAGATTTTTGTATATTAACATATTATTCGATAAATAAATTAAAATTTGCAAAGATTACTTTTAGAAATGTTGAATATTTTTTTTATGTTAGTCGGAGCAATCTAATTTACTGTGATAGATTTTGTAGAGTGTCACCAAATCAGTCACATGTCTCAGATTTTTTAGGGACTACTCAATTTCAACCATAACAAAACCGAAATGGAAATTGTATTCGAAGGCATAGTTTGTGTCTACAAGTATTCTACGTCATCATGGATATAGTAGAGAAGTAGAAGAGAAGATATTTAGTAATTTACATTTTAGTAAGACATATATAAATTGTAATGTAGTATACATACTTCCACTGTGATGACTATGGAGGTATTGACCTGGTCACCGCAAGGCCGCTGGCGACTTTGAGATAAACGGTTCCACTTACAGACGGTATTCATTTTATATATTAATCAATGATCTTACTTTAACTATAGTTAAAAAAATTAAATTAAAAAATTAACTTAGCTTCACGATGTATCCCGCACACAGCGGGGTTGGCAAAGGGAACCTAGTGTTAGAAACTCCGTTCTCCACGTTCCCCACTTTCACTTTTTTGGGCTCTAGCACCCAACAGGCAATTATTACTAATACAGAATAAATCTAAATTATTTACTAGCTCTTACTTTTAGATGCCAGTTGTGGCGCAGAGGCATAAGCGAGTGACTGTGAACGCGACAGGTTATTTGTTCGATTCTCACTCGAGGAAATGAAATATTTATTTTTTTATTGTTTCGCTCTGTTGGCACACGTGGCAAAAATGCGACGTTGAGTTACGCTACGCGACTCGCAATATCTAGAACTCGGCGGAAAGTGGGAATCTGAATGAAAACAGAGTGTCTTAACACTAGGTTCCCAGGTGGCTTCTACCTACCCTGCTATATGTGGGATACAGCGTGAAGCTAAAGAAACAGCTTTTCTGTCTTCAGCTGAAGGTGCCTAACCACAGGCGGTGACAGTGGGATGCAATAAAATAATTAATATAATATCTACAGGCTGCTTCGATAAATGGACTATACAATACGAAAGTAGTTTATGAGATTACCACATTTAACCAAACAATCTATTTAGCATTCCAATATTAGGATACGAGTAGATTAGAAGTATAATTTTCTCTCTGCCTAAAATGAGAAATAAAATTAAAACGTACTAATAATTATAAGTGTTGTTATTAAGTCACTTTCAGCTGGTTGAAAATATACTTAAGAAATTAAAAAAAATAATTAAATCAGCTTAACGCTGTGTCCCGCACGCAGCAGAGTAGGCAGAGGGAAGACTGAATTTTGGAGGCATTGCGTTTTGAGTCGCGGAACTCAGCGCCGCGCTTTCCCACAGAGAGCGGAGAAATGGAAATATTCATTTAAATAAAAATTTAATTTCCTTTAGTGGTATCGAACCCACGACCAGTCGCGCTTACAGTCACACTTTGTGCTCCTGCACCACGACTGCCATCAAAATATACTTAACAAACATTTTTTTCTTTCTACACAAAAATATTTAATTGAAAACTTAAATTAAGAAACATTGATATAAGTCGTTGTATTAAAAAGGGCGTCGCAATCTTTTGAATTGTAATAATAAGATACTTTCCTTAAATTTTTAGGCTTTAAGTTAAAAAAATCTAATTAGTGTGGTTATTTTGGAGAAACTGGATTTAAAAGAGATATATATATATATATATATATATATATATATATATATNTATATATATATATATATGCATTGATAAGATAAAAAAGGGACATAAATGGAGTGAAAAAAAGTTATAAAAACCATCACTATGATGCGCTCTGGACCTTGTTGCCTAACGCGCTACCTCACAGCTTAAGTTAAAATCTTTAATAACTTTTTAAAAATAACTATATACTTAAATATAGACAGATGAAGTATAAGCTTGACAGCAACCATTTATTTAACAAAATGGATAATTTTATCCCAGCATTCACACAACGGAGTCGTTGAAGTTAGTTCATCTTTGTTAACTAGGGGGTAACTCGGGTCGCGTTCAAGGCTGGCCAGTTTCCTTGTAATGCCTCGACATTAAATTCAACCAATGAATATTTATGTAGAAACGTCAAAAACAAATGTTTATTTTTTAAAATACCACCTCTTGCCTCTTGCATCGTACTTATAATGGTGACAGTTCGAAAAACATGATTTTTTTTGGGTAAATCTCGTTAAAAACCTACTATAGGGAACGTGCAAGAATTATAGACAGCACTAAATCGACAAAAGAGACACTATGCGGATAGTAAATCTTTAAATGATATGAACATATATTTTTAAGCATTTTTTTTAAAATGTTATTCCACACTTAGGAAAGAAAAATATTTATTTAGAAAACGTTTCGAAAATTTCGACGTATTGCTTAGTGGTCAGAGCACCTGGTCGGTTTTCAGGAGGCGCGGGTTGGAGTCCCGCTATGTTCAAATTTTTATACGTTTTCTAAATAAGTAGATATGAACAAAATTGTCTCTTCAAATATATATTTTCAAATATGATAAAAGTTAAAAAATATTGCTTCAGATCTATCAATAATAATCGCCAGCATGGCCAAAATATGTCAAAAGATCAAAAGCTCTTCTTACTTGCTGTATTGTAGTTTGTTGTATCCGACGTTCATGTCTTTCATATCTTTGAAATTTTTTAACCGGGAAAAATCGTAGGAACGTATGAAGGATTTTTTATTGGCACTAAAGTGAGTATATTTCTAATTGAAACCTAATAATTCGGATGTTTGCTGAAAAAAGATTGAATAATAAATAACTGACTGTGTTAATTGCAAAACTTATTTAATTTCACTACTAATATTATTGATTGTTTCTAAATACTCAAAACTCATACTTACGAATGCTTCTTTATTACATTTATTCATTTTTTGTGTTTTTCACATAACCATGGCATGAGAATATTGTGCTTCGGAAAGTACTAATAATTTTAAAAAATCAGCTTTATGCTGCATCTCGCACTCAGCAGAGTAGGCAGAGGGAACCTAGTGTTAAGACACTCCCTATTTCCCTACTTTCCGCGGAATTCTAGTGAGATTGCGTGTTGAGTGGCGAGAAAACGTCGCGCTTTGCATCAACACCAGAACGAAGAAATAGAAATATAAATTTAAATAAATATTTCACTTACTCGAGTGGGGATCGACCCCACAACCAGTCGCTTTTACGATCACACTTTGTGTCGCTGCGCCACGACGGCCTCTATAAAACAATTAATTTTAAGGCGCATTGTTCTCTACTTTCTGTCCATTTTAGATACATTGCGTGTTTGGTTGCACTACAGTCGACGAGTCGTGGCCGCACTGAAGTCAAAACTTACTTCTAAATTTTTGTGCATTGTTTATCCAGAAATATAAATTAAAATTAACAAAAGATTTAAAATCAATCATTTAGACCCCAGTCGTGGCGCAGGGGCACAAAGTGTGATCGTAAAAGCGACTGGTTTGCTATATTTTTACTGGATCTCTTTTTTACATCTATTCTATAATTGTCTACAGTTATTTATCCCTTTTTTTACCAGTCACCTTCCTTAGTGCGTTTTCCATACAACGTGACATTGGCGAAGTAAATGGGCGCGCTCAAAACGCCATAAGTGTAGAGTTCAATCAATTAAAAAATAAATTAAAAAAAAGTTTTTAGTTTCAATATAGCTATATTATACGATGCGGAAATTAAAAAAGGAGAACTTGTATTTCAGCGCCTATTGCGCCATATCTCTGAGGAAATTACTGTAAAAACACTAGAACGCAGATTTGAATTTAGGATTTTTGTTATTTTTTAATTTTTTTACCGGTTGAACAATGCGCAAAAATATAAAAAGCTTAACTTCAGGGCGGCCACAACTCGTCGACCGTACTGTACATCATGACTTATCTATACTTTATCATCATTAACCCTTTAATACACAGTTGCAAGTAAAATAAGTAACTGCCAATGCTTTTACATTGTCATGTACTTGTAATTAATAGTCATAAAAACAATCAGTCCTTATAAAATACTTATAGATATGTTTAAGAATTTTTATGATCACAAATTACATAATTAATCATTGCACATATAGCTATGTTTATTATATATAGTAAAAATCCGCATTTTTGTCTGTATTTTAAATGCATAGTTAGAAAAAGATAAGTTTGTTAACATTCTATACGTACCTACATGGATTTTGGGCACTAAGATGGTTTAGCTTCTCTGTTAGAATTCAATAAAATGTCACGTAGAATACTATATGTACAGTAGGGTCGACGAGTTGTGGCTTTTTTTTTATTTATTTTTTATGGAAAAGACAAAGCAAAAGAGCGTGCGGGTCACCTGATGGTAAGTGATCACCGCCGCCCACGGCCCCGTGCAACACCAGAGGAGCTACAGGTGCGTTGCCTGCCTGTAAGGTGGGTTGGGCTCCGGAGCCCGGCATTACCTGATGCGAAACGCAGTGGCATAAAGCCACTACTTCACGCCGGTTTTAAATGCCGGGGGTGGTAATGATCCGGTCGAGTCTGCCCATGCGTGTTGCCATTGCTGGCGACGTGACTCTACCACACGTATTTTAGTCGCCACCACCAGTACCAGGATGATCCTATTCTAGGCCAGGATCACACGGCACAAAAGCTGGCTGTCGCAAAATTGTACATGGCTGTCCCGATTTGATTTTAAATAAAAAAAAATCAGCTTCACACTGTATCCCGCACTCTGTAGGGTAGGCAGAGGGAACCTAGTGTTAAGACACTCCGTTCCCCACTTTCTGCCGAATTATGGAGGCATTGCGTATTGAGTGACAACTCAACACCGCACTAGTCCTCGACACCAGAGCGAAGAAATGGAAATATAAATCTAAGTAAATATTTCATTTCCTCGAGTGGGGATCGAACCTACAACCAGTCGGTTTTACAGTCGCACTTTGTGCCGCTGCGCCACGACCGGCCTGATTTTTTTTAAACAATAACTCATTACAAATGAATATTTAGAAATGTTTTATATTATTCTTTTTAACTCGCATTTTGATTAATCAGTCTTCCGCATTTTTTTAGCCGAGTTTTAACTGTTAATAATTTCAATGTTATACTGTAATGTCTGTAATAATAGTCTATTAAATGTGTTTATAATAAAAAATAAATATAAATTAATTAGTATCTTATTTTTTAGGGTTTTTGTCCATCAAAAGAAAAAATGGAATCCTTAGAGGATCACTTTGTTAACCGTTTGTTCGTCTTTCAAGATCATTCATCTCGAAGCTGAAAGTAATATGAAATATTGAGCTCTAGGTCCCTTGAAGAACACAAAAATCATGCTTCTAAGTCAATGAAATAAAAAGACATGAGCACTTATGCGTCGTTTTTGTTGCGTTTTGTATGGAAATCGTCGTGTAATCAAAACATACAAGGTATTTCTCGTACAATTATGAAATTTGGCACAAAAAATTTACAAGAGAAAATTTATGGGCATTTCACAGAAAAAAAACCATTACAGACACACACAAAATGAGCGCAAACTTAACAAAAACTACGACCGTAAACTTAAATTCTACAAGTTTATTCGCCAAAATTAAAATAGATTGGGTACATCTTACCATCTCCAACCTACAATTATAAAATTTGGCAAGAAGTGAAAACTTACAGTACCTATATATAAGGGAGAAAATATCTACGGTAGTTATTTTATAATAATTATAAATTGTACATCTCTTTGATCTTGAATCCTTAAATTGGTTTGTAACCCTCGATGGACAAGTCTGATTCGCACTTGACCGCTTTTTGTTTCTAACTTCAATCTACATCCTGCACAAAGCAAGGCGGGCAGATGAAACCTAGTGATAAGACACTCCGTTCCCATTAAGACACTTCCGTAAATCTTCATTCTTCTTTTATGTTAACTTATACATATGTTCACTGTACATTGTTAGGAAATACTTACCTACTGAAGGATTGCGTCCTTAGTGGTTGACATATGGTTTCAGCTTACAATTTAATATAAGAATAAGCAATTAATAATATTTCAATTATAATCTCTATATATAATAAGACAGTAAAAATATTTTGTCTGTACATTTAGTAATTTTGACTGAAATGGATAGAGGGACACTTAAAAAGAATAATAGAAAGCAAAAAGATTTTTTTTGAATTTCTTGTCTGTCTGTCTGTCTGTCTGTCGACATATTTTTGTCCGCATTTTTCTCTGAAAGTACTGAACCGATTTACTTGAAAATTTCACCAATTGCTTTGTTTTAACTCAACTTAACTACTAAAGTTTAGTTCATCAAAATCGGTTCATTAAAAAAAAAGTTATCGTCATTTGAAAGAAGTCGTAATTAATTCAACACAGAGATAAAGAACGATCTTGAAAGAAATATCAAGTAAATACAAAGATTTTTTGGTTGGTTCGTTCATATAATATATGTAACTAATTTAAAAACTGTACAGGAGTTAATATGCAATTATTACAGTTATTTTACAAAGAATATTATGAATCCTTCAAATCAATAATTTAACATTTAAGGCTGTTTCTGAATGAGTAAATTAAATTATTCACTGACATCAGCACATTTAACAGAGTATATTATATAGGTAAAAAGAACATAAAGTTACAAAAATATATACGTGTAATAAATAATTAGCTTTATGTATATTTTATAAATATCAAATATCAACAATGGTCGTATTTTTTTATTTAAAACAATCAAAAATTCTTTGACGATAATGTCGTAAAAAAATCATATTAGAAGTCATTATAGTTGTCAATCAATTCTGCTTATTAAATCAATAATCATGTATTTTAAGCGGGCGAAGCCGTGGGCGAGCCGCTAGTGTTATAATAATATACTTAAATTATATTTTGCACCAAAATTGCAAATAAAAAATTGCACAGGCCAGTCGTGGCGCAGGGGCACAAAGTGACTGTAAAATCGACTGGTTGTGAGCGTGTCGCGGCGTTGAGTTCTGCCACTCAACAAGCAAAGCCTCCGGAATTCGACAGAAAGTGGGGAACGGAGTGTCTTAACACTAGGTTCCCTCTGCCTACCCTGCTGTGTGCGGGATACAACGTGAAGCTGATTTATTTTTATTTAATTTAAATTATTTAACTTAAAGAACAATTTCTATGTGTAAAACTCTTCCATTACTGACGCTGACATGTGCGGTCTTCCGGAACATTAAGACCCGTATTTATAATCCACTTTCATCTTTGAGAACGATCTTGCTACCGATCTTGAGATGCTGTTATATATTTATAGATTTTTTTTCTGCTCCTGTTAGAATTTAGGGAAATCCTCTCTTTCAACTTTGAGATCGCTATTTAGAACAATCTTGAGATGCCGTTTTCATGTATATATCATAATTTATGAATGAGAACAGCATCCCATAATCGGTACGAAACTAGAAAGAAATAATTTATATTTTTAGTTAACTTAAACCAAGTTTTGGGCAGCCACTAGTTTTATATTATAACGAAAACTAAACACATCGCAGGAAGGATATTTCCATTTTTTACACGTGAGAAGTTACCTAAGTAAAGCTAATTAAATGACATTATTTAACATATATGCAATATTATTATATGTAAAGATAATTATTATAATATGAATAATGGTAAAAAGATGTAAATGCTCACAGTCATCTTTTAATAATTTTATTATATTTTATAATAACCACATTGTGCCTACGTTGTGACTCAATAAAATTCTATCAGAGTGATATATTAAAGCTAAAGAATACGATTTATTTAATTAAATACTAGAGGGCTTCGTCTCCATTTACCTTTCAACTCGACAACCTCTGCTAACTACTTTATTTTTTCACTTCGTTACTAACAATTTCATAGAAGTTGAGCTCAGTTGAGCAAGTTATCTATTAGGGAAATAGGAATAGGAAATTATAAAGGGTCATAAAATGGCACTGGACGAAAACGGACATCTGCGGCGCCCCTCTTTATCCGACGCCCTGGGCGGTCGCCCAACTTCGCCCTACCCTAACGCCGCTACTGAGTATTATACATTTATAACTTATGTATGTACCGTATAGCCAGTCTGAAGACTTAACTGACTTTCAGGGTAAACCAAAATATTTATTGTTTAAATATAGTGACGTTTTCCAATTAAAAAAACATTTTATATTGCTATGCTATCTATCACCATTGGAAACTTTATTTATAACTCAAATAAATGAGTAGGACAGATTATTTATATGTTCTGTCTCCATTTCGACAAAAGAGAGATCTTCGTCAAGAGATAAAATTTGTTAACGCTTAATGACATTATATTATTAGGTTTTGTCTCTCTGATGTCTACCCTGTATACGTAAACAATAAAAAATTACAATAACGTCAAATTCTACTTTTACTTACCTAATTATTGATGTAACAGCCACTACAGTATACTAAAAGCCATAAAATAAAAAATCTATCAATCACTATAATACATATTGTATAAAATGACAAAGCTTTATTCATTAGGATGAGAATGTACTTGACAACTTAATATTAATACTTATGACAAAGTATATTTTTTATACAATATATAAGAATTATTCTTTTTTAAAATTTTATTTAACAAATGTTTTTATTAATAACTTTGGCTTGTTTGGGCTTAGCAAAATTTTAAAATTACGACCAGTCTTTTAAATAAGCCTCATCAAGATCTTTTGATATCATATACGATTTCCTTATTTAGAGAAGTAAATTGAAACTGAAATAATTTATAAAATTTATTATTCGTTTAAAATAAATTATATACCCATCCATTGTCATAAATTATAAAACTTCCTTAAAACTGGGAAAAATAGTTTCAAGTTCATCCAAACAAAACAGAAACGTTAAATAATTTCAAGAAAATTCACACGATTATAGACAACACGCAGCCCGAAGCCACCGCGTCGTCAGTTTGTCATCGAATGCCGCGAAAAAACATCGCACACAGATTATCATTAAAATTTTAAAGTTCTATTTTTTTTATTTAATTTTTTAAACAAAATATTCACACTTAAATCCTATAAATCAAGTTTATTATAAATTTAATTAAATTCCATGCAGAAGTAATTTTTACATTTGTTATAAAAAACTAAATTATTTTTAGTACATATAATTTAATTAAAAAATAGCTAGATAATAACTATAAAGGGTTTTTATACCAGCTGGATGTTTCTTCCCATGCAGTTGTGTTTTGAGGATCGCGCGGAAAGGACCTTCACCATGCTCTTCTACCGGTTAGTGAGTTTTTTTTTATTTTTAAAGTACGTTTACACTCATTGTTTTAAGTCATGGTATGCAAGACGACGTTGAAAATTAATTTAGTTAAAATGAAATACAAATAATTTAAAATTTAATATAACAGTTAAAGTTAATTTAGCAAAATAATTATATAAAGAATTGTAAAAACGTAGTCTAATCTAATTGATATCATATATCAACTTCACGCTGTATCCCGCACACAGCAGGCTACCCTGCTGTGTGCGGGATACAGCAGAGGGAACCTAATGTTAAGACACTCCGTTCCCCACTTACCGCCAATTTCTTAAGGCATTGCGTTGAGTAGCGGAACTCAACGCCGCGCTTAATCTTATTGCGTGACTAAAAAATATTTGCATTATATGTTGTATTTCTTTCTTAGAGTAGATATAATATTTAACAAAATCACATACACGGACGGAATCACATACACATACAAAATGGTTCGATATGAAACCATTTTGTAAATTAATTAATTAAAATCTATTATAATTTTATTTCTTTGTTCGCTCTTTCTATGTAGTGTGTACGTTATATGGATATTGTTACAACAATAAGCATCAATGAGGCACATGTGAAATCTATGTTTTCTATTATATAACATTAACAAGAACACTAAAAATATATGAACGTGTTCAATAAAAAATCATATATCTATCAATAAGAAGATTAATTTAATTATTTTAATTATTTTGTTTTATCTTATTTTACCGATTACGTACGAGCTATTCAAAATAGATTCGTCTTAAAATGTAATTAGAAACATACTGTTAAAGTTTCCAGTTCAAATATCCACAATCTGATTTTCGTTGATTAAAAAAAAACATTATTCTTTAAGCTTTATATGTATAAGCAAATACAAAATGAACACGACATTGTAGCAGGCCTTATTTTTCTTATCTTTCCACTCAGAGGAATCATAAATTTCTTCCCCTTCTTGGGGGAATGAATTATTTTCATTTATTCTCTCCTGTAATAAAAATGTAGCGTTGAGATCCGCCGAACGTAATATCTTGGAATTAGGTTCTCTTTACCTACTCTGCTCAAGCTATATGCTCAGAAAGCATTAGTAGTGATTCTTTGGGGTCGTCATGACGCAGTGGCACAAGTATGCGTAACGCGACGGTCATGTTCGTTTCCCACTCGGGGGAATAAATTGTTATTTATTTGACATTTTTAATTCGAGGCCAGTCGTGGCACAAGGGCACCAAGTGTGACTGTCAAATCGACTGGTTGTGGGTTCGAATTCGATGAAAATCTAAAATAAAAAAGAAAAAAAGAAATATTTATTTACATTTATATTTTCATTTCTTCGGTCTGGCATTGAGGCAAATAGCGGCGTTGAGTTTGCCACTCAATACGCAATGCCTCTAGAACTCGGCGGAAAGTGGGGAACGGAGTGACTTAACACTAGATTCCCGCTACCTATCCTGCTATGTGCAGGATACAGCGTGAAGCGGATTTAATTTAATTTTTTAATTTGATATTTTCATTTCTTCGCTCTGGTAACAAGGCAAAGCGCAGCGTTCCGCCACACACACAATGCCTTGAAATATGACGGAAAGTGGGGAGCGGAGAGTCTTAACACTAGGTTCCCTCTGCCTACCCTGCTATATGCAGGATACAACGTGAAGCTGGAAAAAAAATAGACGGGCTTTTCACCCTCTTAACACCTTTCATCAGAGACCAAAAGAAAAAAAAGCATAAGCAAGTTCTTTTTGAAAGAATTGTTGAATATATGACGAGATATAAATATGATTTAGTGTAATCACGTAATATTTTAAGATTGCGCTCTGATAATAAAATTTTATACTATCGTAAATAATTTCATATTGTAA
Source organism: Heliconius hermathena (assembly GCA_013403705.1). Lineage (NCBI taxonomy): Eukaryota > Metazoa > Arthropoda > Insecta > Lepidoptera > Nymphalidae > Heliconius > Heliconius hermathena. The sequence continues at coordinate 95,564 of JAAIXJ010001870.1, forward strand.
TTGTGTGTTGTCAAATACATTTTATAACATTCTAACATATATCTTTACACAACCGTATTTCATTGTAAGAAAGTTAAATCTGAATAGAACCTAGATAAAAAGGATTCAGTGCCCAAATTTTAAAAAGCATGGCGTTGAATGATGAGTTATGAGTTAGATAAATACAGAAGAATTTACAAGTGTTTTTTCTATAATATAATATTTTTTATTTAATTAAGTAATGTATTTATTAAGGTAGGCTAAGATAACTTAATGTTAAGCACACCTTTTCCTCTTGCTTACCGACTTAAAGACAGTTCGGACAGTTCCATTTAACCATGGTTTTTTCTTTTTTTAGCTTCACGCTGTATCTCGCAAACAGCAGGATAGGCAGAGAGAATTTGTGAAACTAGTATTATGACATTCCGTTTCCATTAAGACACTTCCGATCCCCTTTCTGCCTGATTCAGCAGACATCGCGTTTTGAGTGGCGGAACTTAGCGATATGCTTTGCCTCGTCTCCAGAGCAGAGAAACGAACGAATATGAAATTTTTCATTCTCCGAATTGGAATCGAAAGCACAACTGTCGTTCTTACAATCACACGCATGTACCACTGCGCCACGACGGCCTCGTTTATAAAGATAGATAGAAAAAATAGTTAAAATTAACCACACGAATTAAAGAGATGCGTGTGGTTAATTTTAACTATTTTTTTTATTAACTAACAAAAAAGCATTGAATTAACTACTCAGTTAATCATTTACCTGTTTTCAAGTAATCAGCGTATAACTGAGGTTCCCGCCGGTTACGATTGTATTGTTCTGACACAATACCATGTTTTTTACTTATGTTATGTTGCGTTCACCGATACGTTCAATGAATGTTAAATATATTTATGACATACTTCTCACAATTATTGTCACTTATCGACCTATATGAGCATTCCTTAGAGACCCCCACTTCCTCTTAGAGTGTTAAAGGTTTTTTGTACTGGTGATAAGCAATTTGTGGTTCATAGAAATAAGTAAATTTTGAAATAATTAGAGATGCTCATGTTATTTAGATTTTTAAAACGCCTGACAAACATATATATTGGGGTTTTAATAAACTACCTGTATTATATATATAGCTTCGCGCTGTATACCGCGCACAGCAGGGGAGGCGGAGAGAACCTGGTTAAGACACTCCGTTCCCATTAAAAAACTTCCCCACTTCGGCCCCACATTCTCCGCCGAATGGAAGCATTATGTATTGATTGGGGGAACTTAACGCCACTTAACATTATATATTTCATACAAGTATATTAATAAAGATTATTTTAAACATACATCTCAATTCTGTGGTAAATGGAAATTTAAGATGGAATAAACTATTTTCATCTTGTTATAAATAAATTGTAATCTATCCTTCATTAATATAATAAAGTTAAAGAATTTTTATGGTTAAACTCACTATTTACGAGAACTAATGATCTAAATCGAGAAAATCTTTTTGTGTTGGATAGTTCAGTTTAGATGTTCCCACTGTGCGTAGCTTGAGGCAGAGTTACTTTGCACTTAGGAAATGTCATGTGTATATATACACAACTCCTAATTATGTTCATTTGCCCACCGTGAGCGTTGGAATAGAGAGCGCTGTGCCCACCCCAGAGTCTTAAAATCCAATCCCACTAGATTTTTTTTGCCAACAAAAAAAAACCTTTTCATGAATTGATCTGGGTCAAAGCTAATGTCAGGCTTCCCTGGAAAATATCTCTAAACATACCCACGTGGTCAACGTGGGTAAAGCTGCAGCAAAAATCTAATTATAATATAAAATAGAATGGTAACAAAATAATTTTATGTATAAAGTAAAGATAAAACCGTATATATTCAGTACGTCCAAATCATATGAGAACATCTCGCGACGCGTGCATAGAATACTCTAAACAAAAACGTATAAACAATATTGCTTTGCCTGTGAATGGATAGATTATATTTAATTTAGTATTGTTGGAAAATATACCAACGCTGTCATCGTCTTACCAGTGCACGATGGGTGCGAGTTCAAATAAAATTTATGTAACTATATTTTTTATAAAAAAAAAAGGATAATAATTGGCCAGTCTTGGCGCTGGGGCACACGCTTGCAGTCACACGCTACAGTCTTTACAGTCATAAACGCGACTGATTGTGGGTTCGATTCCCACTTGATGAAATAAAATATTTAATATTTTTATATCTCTGCGCTGGTGGTGAGACAAAGGGCTGCGTTGATTTTAGCAGAAAATGGGTAACGGAGTGTCTTAACATTAGGTTCCCTATGACTATTCTGCTGAGTGCACAATACAGAGTGAAAAAAATATTTTAGTAGGTGCATTTTATGGTTGTTAATAAAAAAAACAATTTATTTATTATATATCTCTCTGCCTCTTATACTCGTATGCCGAACACCTTAAAGTGGAAGAGCCGTAAACATAAGAAATAATTTTATATAACGTAGAGTCTCAGAGTGTCTTTTTACCTAACAGCATTTTACCTAATCTTCTATACGACGATGGATTGTGGATCTAATTGAGCAATATTGATATTTTAATAGAAATTAGGAATTGAAATCTTTGTAGCCTTGAAACTTGACTGCAGCTAGCACTGTATTTACAGCTTAAATGAGATTATTTTAAAAATAAACAATAGCAAACTAAAATAAAAAAAAATTGATCAAGGCTCAAAGCGTGTCCTATTGCTATTAGAAGGAATTTTAATTAATAAGATCTTTTATTTTTGCGACTAATCCGATAAAATGAGGTCAGTCGTGGCGCAGGCTTGTGACTGTAAGCGCGGTCGTGAGTTCGATTCTCACTCGCGAAAAATGAAATATTTTAGATTTTCATTTTCTCGCTCTGCTAACGAAGCAAAGCGCCACAAACAAACCGTTAATCGTCACGCAAGACCTCCAGAATTCGGCGGAATGTGTAAGAATTCACTAGATTCCCTCTGCCTACCATGCTATACGTGGTATATAGCGGGAAGCAAAAAAAAAAGTTATATATTTTTGGAAATCCGACGCAATAGTAGGCCATGGTCAAGCTCACGAGTAGACCCCCGTCTCGTGTTTTAAAGATGCAATTTAAACAAAATTTTAGTTTCATGTATTTTAGGAGCAATTTTTAAATAATATTTAACTTATAACAAACAAATAGATACTTCAAACTTGACAATCAACAGACGCGGTACGCGGTAAAAGTGGGAACAAGTATAAAAGCAAAATCTACATATAATCTGCTAAAACACGAGAGTATGCAAGTACGAAAGTGCGTCCTTGTCCTTTCATATTTCTTTGTCTTGCGGTCGCTTCGCTTTGTTTAGATTTTTTAGACGCGAGAACGCGAAGCTAGGGATTTAATTACACTCTTGTAATCGACATAGCACGAAAATGAGTAAATCGAGAGTGTGGATGGCCTCTAACGCCCAATATTAATAACCTATCTCCAACGGCAATCTTAGATTGTTTCATATATCTATCCAATCTCTAGATAGGATAGATGTATGAAACAATGTAAGATTGACGTTGGAGATAGGTTATTAATATTGGGCGTAAGAGCATCACCCCGTGAAGGTGGATAGGGAATTATTATCTCACATTTTATGATTTTTTTAACATAAACTTAATCAAACATTACAAACGTGTCTTATAACGTGGCTCATTGCTTCAATTACAACTTTTTGTTTTTTATTTAACAAAGTTAAGTTTGCGCTTTACAAAATTTAACAAAATGAGTGCATACGGGAATTGAACTATAAATTTGTAAAGATTTTATTTCTATGAAATTCTTATAAATTTCCACCTTTCGAATTTTTACGTTCATTTCTGTTGTAAGTTCTCACTTAAGGCCTAATTTAATAACTATAGGTTCACGGGAAGTATATGTTTTGTTATCCTATAATTTTTTTACGTTACGTTACGTTTACGTGGACAATTTTGTACAACAAGAAAGTGATACTACAAGGATTCTATTTTTTTTCTGTTGAGTTACGGAACTCTAAAAAGAAGTTATTATCACGTTAATAAGTAAATAAAAAAATCCGCTTCACGCTGTATCCCGCACACAGCAGGGTAGGCAGAGGGAACCTAGTGTTAAGACACTCCACTCCCCACTTTCTGCCGAATTCTGGAGGCATTGCGTGTTGAGTGGCAGAACTCAACGCCGCGCTTAACCTCGTTTCTCCTCTAATTTCATCTCCTCGAGTGGGAATCGAGCCCACTATCAGTCGGTTTTACAGTCACACTTCGTGCCGCTGCGCCACGACTGGCCTAAATAAGTAAATAAATACAAAAATCTTTAATTAGATACAAGAATCTCCATCAAAATAGAAATTGAAGGGCATTCAATTTAATAATTACGGTTAATTGAGCATGTCATTAGATTCTAGATCTATCTAAACTTACATACTAAATTTAATGAATTCTTCATTAAATCTTATCTTTTTAGTACAAACCGATTTTCTTAACCTTCATTTTGTTATTAGCGAGTCTTACTTTATACATGTATATTAAGGAAATAACTGTTTATTATTGTTTTAAAATAGAATTATGATATTTTAATTAATTTAGAAGTTATTAAGTGCAAAATATTGTGAAGGACTACAAGATTCCATACAAAAGTCAAAAGTCTGATGGTGATCCTATACTTTTTTTACGCATAAAGCAAGATGGCCAGAGGATTATGATAAGCCAAATTTTTGGGACATTTCGCGGTGAGTGGCGGAACTCAACGCAGCGGTTTGGCTTATAACCAAAGCCAGATTTTAACCAGCAAAGAAAAAAATATTAAATAATTAATTTCCCCAAGTAGGAATCAAACCCACAAAAGCAGTCACGCTATGCCACTTCACCACGACGGCCTCATCTTCTCATATATCAGTCATAAAATCTGCTAGATTGATGACTTCGTTAATGATGGTGCTTAGTCAAATTCCTGCCTCATGTGCGAATCGCCTCTTTACGTGGTGGTGTTTGTTTAAATCAATTCTTAATAATATACACATAAAATTCATCGTCAAAAATTATCGATAAGTGGGAAAGTGATACACATACCTTTTTACGGTTCCGTACCTTTTAAGGAAAACAAGAACCCTTATGAGATCACTTTGTTATCCGTCTGTCTATCTGTCTGTCAAGAGCCTTTACCTCAGGAACGTTTGAATATACATACATAGCGTTGAAATTTAAACTACATAAACTCAGATCTGCGGCCCATAAATTCCTGAAAAAATCATATTCCTACATTTATTTAGAAAACAAATATGCCAGAATATGACAGAAACGCGTATTTCGACACTATAATATAAAGGTAATCAAAATTAATAGGGAACTTCCGGTGGATCTAGAATTATAAAATTTGGCAACTAGCATCTAACAACAACAGTAACAGATTTATTCTTGAACGAGTACTACTAGTTCAAGAATAAATCTGAAAACTATACATTTGTGGTTAAATCCTAAAAAACAATAGATTTAAAAGGGGTGCCCCCCTAGTTTAGTATTAAAGCCGCTAGTTCAAGTGAGATATGAGATGAATGGGCTCTGGCTAAGCTAAGCTTGAATTTCAAAAAAAGCTCGAGACCGCCAATTTTGTACGAAACTCTCGGTAGGTGAGACCGTCTCGCACTTGTACGGTTTTTTTTCTATCTGATAACGTTGCAATCGGTCATGTAATCTTTCTATTAGATGTTTGAAGACAAAGTGCGGTGTTGAGTTCTGCTATTCCACACGCAATACCTTGAAAATTGGACGGAAAGCTAAGAACAAAGTGTTAAAAGTATCAAAATTTAAGTTAACACTTGTATCTTGTTAGAAGGAATAGGAATTAGTGAAGTAGCTTTTTTTATACAATAACAATTTTTGTATGAAGAAAGGAAACCAGTAACATATTTTCTAACATTTGAATATTTTATTAGGTCATAGACATTTAGAATGAGAAATACAGAGTAATAAATCTTAAACAATAAAAAGTTTATTTAAAAAAATTACACTAAAACGTCTAATTAATATTGATTATTTCTCATTCATTTATGTCATTCCCATGTTTTGGAATAAACTTGATTTCAACCTGTTTTAGTTTTGATTGGCGATTAAATTAGTTTCTTTTGGATCGTAATAAAATGTGTAATTTGATGTTTACTTTAGTCTTTGCTAGGGTCCTTTACGGTCAAAGCCCTTGTGTCTTCCATAAAGTCCTTTAACATTCAAGGTCAGTATGGCTAACTATGTATTTAATATTAAAATACAGAAAATTTAGTAATACAGGCCGGTCGTGGCGCAGCGGCACGAGGTGTGACTGTAAAACCGACTGGTTGTGGGTTCGATCCCCACTCGAGGAGATGAAATATTTACTTAAATTTATATTTCCATTTCTTCGCTCTGGTGTCGAGGTTAAGCGCGGCGTTGAGTTCTGCCACTCAACACGCAATGCCTCCAGAATTCGGCAGAAAGTGGGGAACGGAGTGTCTTAACACTAGGTTCCCTCTGCCTACCCTGCTGTGTGCGGGATACAGCGTGAAGCTAATTTTTTTATTTTTTTTAGGTAGGTAATTATGATACATTATTTCGTGGCCTTCTTGGCGCAGTGGTACTTTTATATACTGGATACATCGTGAAGCCAAGAGAGAATTATATTATTTAAAGTTTACCCATCATAAACCTAACCCATACCAAATAAGCTATATTGGCTTGAGCTACGATAAAGTAGAATTTAATTTATATACTTATGTCTTATTTTCAGGTTCTTTATTTTGATGTTTCTATACGTGAGTATAGCGAAAGCAGCGCCACAAGACTCTAGCGGTAGCTTTGTAAACACAGAAGTCTTCGACACAATCCCTACAACTAACCGAACGTCTCGATACGAAAATTTTCCAATTACAATAAGCAGCTTTAACAATTTAGCAAAAAACAATTCTAATACAGAATACGAAACGAAAAACGAAAATATTTTATCAAATAACGAAAATGGAGATAAAGTGGAAGTATATAACGCAAATACTAACGCATCGTTTGAAAATAACGAATTCATACGCCATGTTGGAACCGATGACGTCACTAGTGTCACTGAAACCGACCAATCAGAGATAACCTCAGACCAAGACCTAGCTACCGAAGATGACTATACAACCACAGTTACGCCTAAAACCACAACCACTACAACCACTTTGAAACCAACCCCTAAATTTCTATCAAAATTAACTAATATAAAGAAATCAAAGAAGAGCAATGTTTCCACGAATTCAATAAAACCTTACGTCGCTAAAGATAAGTCTTATAAAAGAAAATTCAAAAGCAGGTGCAGGTGTGAAAAAATAGAAAATTGTCCGAAATTGCAGATCACCGTACCGAGATGTCCCGATGAATATTTCTTGTGCTGTTTCTAATCTGAACTTAGATACATATTTTAATTTCTTTGTAAATATTTGATACAATAACTAACCAAGGTTAACACTAAAATAAATATTTATATCAATAAATAAACGTAGGTTATTTCGTTTTGAGAACGCTAGTTAGTACTAGCGTTATTACTATGATTAATTTTAATTTAATCAATGAAATTTAAATGAAATAATTAATTGATATAATATTTAAAAAATTAAGCAATGCAGTAGCTATGTTTTTTAATACACAAATTATATAAGGTTTTACTTTTTATTAAGAAAACATTAATTAATAAGTATGTATCTCTGTAAGTAGTGTTGCTAGGCTTATCATTTCCGGGACATTTTTGGGGCCACGAACGGAATCTAAATATTTTTATCTGATCCGAGGTTAAACTATAACTAACTAGAACCTATTGGATGATATTTATTTTTTGTGAAAATCTTTTTATTTGCGTAAATTGCCCTACATCAATGTAATTATTTTTTAAGTACCTCTTTAGGGATCAAATAATAATAATTAACTATTATTATTATTATTTAAACCTCAAACATTGAATAAAACTAGCATTTATGAATTCCGGGACAGCAAAGTGAAATTACTACAAAGTGAATTTCCCAGTTGTTAGGCAACCCTAGGTGTATGATATCTTTTAATCCCACCGATGTCTAAAGTATATGTATATGTACTTACGTATCGGCTAAATATCGACTTATCCATTTATAATAAAATAATACGACAAAGCTGTGTAAATTTAAGATTTATTATTGTTTTTTTTTATTCAATAAGTTCATTGACTTGATTTCATCATATAAACTGAGTATATTTTTTGCAAATGTTAATTTATAGACATACTATAATAGTTTATATTATATGTGTGTATTTTTAATCTAAAGAATACTCATTTCATTATTTTTTAAAAACATAAATAAGTTTTTTTGTACATAATAACTAATTGTCTGACTAAAACGTCAGAACCTGTTTTGGCTTGCAATAAAAGTGAAGAATTTTTGATACTACAATTATAGTATTGCAATATGCAATTTTATTCATTATGTAAATTAAAATTGAATTTTAATTTTAAGAAATTCCAAAAATGTGTGAAATATAGTATATTGTAAAATATATACAATGTAATCTACTTATGCAGTTTTACTTTGTAAAAATCGTATTTGAACTCTATGGTTTTAGGATTGAAATAAAAAAACTGAGCTGTACGAATTTTACTAAAATCATCAAACATCCTCCTTTTAAGAAAGTTTTGATGCTTAAGAAATTTTATTATTCAAACAAGTACATTTGATTATTAATAATAATATAAAAATGTTTTATAAAATTATACTTGATTTTAATATAATTTGCGTATATAAGTATACAAATTTTATAAAAAAAAATATATTAAACTTTTCCCAAAAATAAATAAAAACCAATATATAAATAATAATGTCCATTTATTAATAAAATTACAAGAAAATATATGAAGGCAGTCATTTACATTTACAAGTCTCACATTTAAAAAGCGTCTACTTTCACAATTACTTGAGAGATATGCTGTGATAATTAATTCTAAAATGTCATGGAAAATATATAATATTAATAATATGAATTAAAAAAATATAAAATCGATTTACTACGCAGGAATCAATCTAAAACGCATTTTTCAATCGATTATACAAAACAACTAAATATAATTTTTCATTATAGCCAACTAAAACAAAATATTTGAAAAGTAAAAAAGATGAAAATGTACAGTTTTTAAATTTACTAAACTTCTTATAAAGAAAATAAATTAAAAATTGCAATATTCCTAGCATTATTTTAATGAAAAAAAAATATGGGCAACATAATACTGAATCAAACTGGTTTCTTAGATTTTTTATAATATTATTTTTTAAAAATAGTTGAAGTACTAAATATTTCTAACTATTTATAAGTTTTAGTTTTTTCTTTTATTTCAATTCCTAGTTTCATACTGGTTTGGCTAGTATTTAAATTTTGTCTGTTGAACTATTTGGATGATAATTTTCATGAAAGTATTCCTTAAAGTAATGATTAAACCTAAATTAATATTGTTATTATAAACTAAATTTTATTCTGGTCACAAATAATTTACTAAAGTTGATATTATTTTATAAAAAATAATATTAATTTAATAATAAAATTTTAATTTAACCACAATATGGCAATATTCTTATATTTTATTTTAATATTTTATAGATATTTTTTTGACATGGAATTGAACCTTACAATTTTTTATATTTATCTATGCAAATATAAAAGAATTATAAAACAAAATATTAACAATTTATAAAAAATCCGCTCAATTTATAAAAAAATTAACTATGTCCATAATAAGTGTGAAATAATAACATATTAAATTTATAAACTATTAACATTCAACAAAATGTATATTACAAATAAAATATAAATCTGAAAATAGCAGCGTCACAATTAAAGCCCTAAGACTAACATTTTTTTTAAATTATTATATATATATCAAATAAAAAAACTTCCAATCAAATATAGTCTTAACATTTTAAAATAACAATTTGGAATTATATAAGAAATTAATGTTTTCTTATTAAAATGTTTGACAGTCATTTAATATGGGATTTTGTTAGCCCACAAACTACATATTAATTGTTTTTTCATTGCATCATTTTTAAAGTATTATTCCACAGATTAGGAAATGATTGGGAAAAATACTTTCTTTATCTTAGAAAACATATAAAAATTAGAAAAATTGTAGAGGTCTATATATGAACCTGCATCTCCCGGAAACCGTCGACAGGCTCTGACCATTAAGCCATACGAATATAGACAAAACCGTCCAACGGTTTTCGTCCAAATTTTTTCGTCTAAAAAAATTGGTAATTAATTAATTATGTATTTAACATTCATATAAGGAAGTTATTACTAACTAAACAACTGTATATAGAACTATAGACTAAACGAAGAAAGGAAAGAAAGTAGAATCTTTGTTAAATAGTAGTACAAGAAAAAGATATATGTATATAAAATATAATTATATGTTTTATCTGTTATGAATAGAAAAAGAGGTTTGTTATAAAAAATAATTATTATACAGAATTATGAATGAAGATATATCAGAATTTACTTTTATAACATTGGTTTCTATTGTATACTTTCTTAATGCAGTAATATAACATAAAATGATATGAAAATATAATTTTAGCCTTTTACCACTTTTTTTGATTCACTTATTATTCGAAGCTTATAAAATGTTAATACTAATATACATTGGACGACTACAAATAGAATACATACATATATTTAGATACAGCTTTTATCAAGTTTTGTTATTGTCATATATAAATAGTATTGAGCGTCTTCGCTGCCTAGATATGAAACAGGAATACTGAAACAAAATATATATAATTCACTTAAAATACAGAATTAAAACTAAACTAAAATTAATCTAGCTCCACGCTATAGCCCTAGCGGCGTAGTCAGAGAGAACGGAGTGTTAAACGCTACGATTTCTACATACCTCTTTCGCCTCGTTCACTGTCATCAACCTCTTCATACATGCCCTTCGGGGGGTCCTCATGCTTTTTACGTGACCTTCCTCCAGTATCTTTGATACTGTGTTTTTAATGGTTAACCGAGGTCTTCCCCTACCTCTCTTACCACTCATTTTTCCGTCATAAAACTGTTTTGCCATTCTTTCATCACTCATTGATTCGACGTGCCCAAACTAGCTGAGCACGTTCTTCTTCATTCTCACAGTGACGTCCTCGCTAGTACCTGCCATTCTGTGTATCTATTTATTTAAGGCCAGTCGTGGCGCAGTGGCACAAAGTGTGACTGTAATACCGACTGGTTCTTGGTTCGATCTCCACTCGAGGAGATGAAATATTTACTTAAATTTATATTTCCATTTCTTCGAGGCAAAGCGCAGCGTTGAGGCCTGCCACTCAACACGCAATGCCTTCAGAATTCGGCAGATAGTGGGGGACGGAGTGTCTTAACATTAGGTTCCCTCTGCCTATCCTACTGTTTGCGGGATACAGCGTAAAGCTGTTTTTTTTTTTCATTACGGATTCGATCAGCTAAGCTCACTCCGCATTCCTACGAATCCATCTCTACTGAACGTAGTTCCCGAATATACCACTTCATTAACTTGTTCTAATATCTTACCATTGACACAGATCTTGCATTACGTCTTTTCTTTCAAATACCAGACAGAACTTTTGTCTTATTCACATCATTTGCGTACGGCGATTTACACCCAAGTCACCTACTTTTACTCCCATGTCACTTTGTTTCACTCCTTGGAGACACAGAAGAATAAAAAATTCAAAATATTATAACAGTTTATTTATTTCATCTATATATTTTTTATCAGATTTTTTTACTACCCTAATTTCTGTCTGAATTTAAATTGATTTATTATTGATTTATTATTTGTGATACTAAACCGGGTACCCTAAGAGAGAATTGAACCCACAGCCACACAGGCTGTTTTGCGTGATTGCCTGTGATTGCTTTTAATTTAATGCGTGGTGGTTGTGAATTCCAATATCGCCAGTAAAAATATTAATATGTCAGAAAAAGAAAAAATCACTTACTTTGTTAAAAAATACCCATTGACCCAACACAGTATATATCAATCCGGGAAGAGCAAGTTCGCATCTCTACCGCAGCGCTCCTGGAAATAAATATAATATATAAATAGCAATATTATTATAGAGTTAGTTAATGTTTTGGCGTTTTTTTTTACGCATTTTGTTTGTTTCTACTGTAATAAAATTAATAAAAAATACTACTACTATACTCGATTCATTATGGCGTGAGACAAAATGTAAACAAAAAAACTCTGTTCCTCAAACTTTATTGTATTTTTTTATTTGTATTTAATTTATTTAATGTGAGGATGTCGAGGCTGGTCGTGGCGCAGCGGCACGAGGTGTGACTGCAAAATCGACTGGTTGTGGGTTCGATCCCCACTCGAGGAGATGAAATATTTACTTAAATTTATATTTCCATTTCTTCGCTCTGGTGTCGAGGTTAAGCGCGGCGTTGAGTTCTGCC
>JAAIXJ010001870.1:109879-180525 GCA_013403705.1 Heliconius hermathena
GTATTCACCGGACATAGCCCCCTCCGATTACCACTTGTTTCGGTCGATGGCGCACGGTTTAAGCGAGCAGCGCTTCCATTCTTTTGAAGAAGCCGAAAAATGGCTTGATTCCTGGATTGCCTCGAAAGATGAGTCGTTTTTCCGACGGGGGATTCAATTGCTACCAGAGAGATGGGAGAAAGTGGTATCTAATGATGGACAATACTTTGAGTAATGTCATTGTAAGCATTACATTTTTTTTTTTTTTAAACAAAAAAAAAACAGCGATAACTTATTCAAGGACCTAATAAAAACAACAAAAATAAAAATATCAACGGATTCATGAAGATTCAATGAAAATAACTGAAAATGGTGGATATAATTTGACGGATGACAAAATGTTGTAATATTAATAATATTAGAGCAATAATGTTCTAATATAAATATTAATTACGAGATATAATTTATTTTTATAGTACTAAAATTGTCTGAAGTTTGAGAAGAAGTTGAGTTTTAGGTGTTTTTACATGTACATGACATGTTTAAAAAATATTATTGAAAAAAAACCGGGTTCATACCAACATTTTTAAATTTTAAGTTAAAATATTACTGGCTTTAAATATGAAAACAATCTTTATTTATTATTATTGTTCTTTTTACTTACTACTTTTCGTTTTCGTTTCTTTTAACGTAATTACTTCTTTTTATTTACTATATATACAGTGTACAATTTTATAAAATTTGAAAATGTAAATATTTAAATTATATTATGAAAATAATTGGATATTTTAGGATAGAAAAAAATTGTAAATTCTGTAAAAAAAAATGTCTCCGCTTTACTGGTATTCTATTTCAATTATAAGATAATATTATAATAAATTTTATGGCTATTTACAGTGTTATTAGCGAATTAATACTTAAAATATATATTTTTTAATTAATATAATAACTCCATCAAACCTGTCATGTAAAAGAATCTTTTTTTGACATGTTTACCTTTTATCTCATGCCTTCGTGAATCGAGTATAACTACTGTAATAAAAAGGGTCTAAGTTTTTCCCGTAAAGCAGGATACGCTGAGGGAACCTAATGTTAAAACCTAAGCCCCGAGGAATTTTCGAGATATTGCGTATTGTGTGACGGTAGAAATGAAAATGATTTAAATATATCCCCTAATCCCCTGAGTAGGAGTCGGACCCACAACCATCAGTTTACAGTCACACGCTGTGCCGCTGGAACAAGACGACATCTACGAAACCATCGTGGTGCAGTAGACACATATACATTCGGGCCATATTTAACTCAGATATTTTTTATTTCACGCTCTCTCCGTTTTCCATCCATTTTTCAAGAGTTAAATTCCGCCAGTCGACACTTAACGTCTCCAGGCAAAAGTGAAACAGCACTAATCTTCCCTCATGTGTATTGAACCCACAACCTACTCGTAAACCATCAGGGGACTCTAAATATTTTTCTAGGTTATACATAAAGCCAATAATAAATAAACACCTGATGTTCACTCAAAAGGTATACAGGTTGCGGTTCAGTACAAAACTCGCATGGTATGAAGATGACCGGGTCACCGGTAGTTGGAGATACGTCCCTGGGATGGACGACGGTAGTCACTGGTTTGGTTTTTGAACGTCTAGGCTTGTATTGCGTTAGGTCTGGTCTGCAGCCAGTCTGGAAATAGTTCAAATATTTTTACTTCACGCTGTATAGCGCATATAACCGGGTAGGCCGAGGGCTCCTAGCCAGGAAATGAAAATATTAAACAACTCTTCCCCCGACTGAGAATCGAACACGCAACTGTCGTGTTTACAGTCACGTGATATACACGAGGATTATGACCTGGTTGTGAGCTCAATTTCTGGACTTTGGCTCAATAATTACAACTTATACAAGCATTAGTCAAATTTAGACAAAAAAATAACTACCCTCAAAATATTACCATTAACATTTATTTTTCCACTAATATAAATCTTTCTCATATTCCTACAAAATTAATACAAAATCCTTGATATATCATAAAAAATCATTTATATTAAATTGAAACAGAGAGCAATAATGATGCTTACCTGATGCTGCACCAGGTTCTCGAGAGGTACTAGCGTATCACAGAACTCGCAGGGAAGGCTCACTTCATCATCTACTGGAGATCCTCGAGCACGATTGCCACTGTAGTTAAAACTGTATGTTTAATAGTTTACTACACTGGGTATAGTATATAGGTTATATAATTAATAAATAATACATAAACATGGTTTTAAATAAGTTAATAGAAAACGTTTGTTGTTCAATTGGAAAGAATACATAGTATAGATATGGGTTTGTTTGTATATGTTACCGTAATATTATAAAAAATATTATATTACCTGCGTTAGTACATAAATACTAAAGTCACATACTTTATATCATAAATGAAGTTTCATTTTATTGACACTTTTTTAAATTCTTAGCTCTGTGGTCACAACGCTTATTGGTCGGAATTGCTGTAAAAGCGACCGATCAGGGCTAGCGCATAAAAAGTTTACAATGATTACAAAATCGAGAAAAAAAAATGAACTAACGGCGTTTATAATCTTACGGTAACCTATATGTACATATAAGGTATCCATCAGGTACTACAATATATTACAGGTTTGATTTCCATATGGGGAATATAAAACTGTACAAGCCGACAAGAAGTGATAAGAATATAAATCACCAAAATTCACTTACTTCTGACTAACATCGTTATTTGAATTGGAATTATATGGTGCTGTCACCTGAAAAAATAAATAAAATGTTAATACTACAAACAAAATAATGCATAATATAAGGTCATTAGTATCGATGGAGTACTGTCCTACTGTAAACAAGATAGTTGTTCTTTCGATACCCATGTGAAAGGAATTATTTTCATTTTCTGCCTCTGATAAGACAAAGAACGTCATTGAGTTCCGCCACACAACACAGAATGTCTCGAATTCATTTGAGGAAAATATGGTCTATTTTTTAGATTTAAAAAGTACCTCATTCAATCCTCGCCTCAATTCCCTCAGAGATGATTTAATTTGACTAAATCTGTCATCTTTAACAGGTATTGGAGGTTCCTTTCTCAATTGTAACTCATTGAACCTCGCCATAAACTCCTGTGGCGTCATCGGCTTTAAATTCTTCAAATCATTCCTTCTATCAACATCAGGTGACTTTGATTTCGATTTCCTTCTGGAAACTTCTAAATGGGAATTTTCTATGCTTGACGAACCAAGAACATGGCCAATAGGTGTGGTGTCTTTCGACATCCAAACTCTGCCTTGGAGACGGTTTTTGTAATCTTGATCATCTACTACTGGGTTTTGTAAGGCATCCATCTTTCTTAGTTTTTCTAGTTTCGCTGCTGGACTTAGGACTGGAGGTAGGCCTGTAAAATTATTTATATTATTTAAAAAATAAATTAATATTTTTATTTAATATACTATACAAATAATATATTTGCTAATGGTATATACATACATAATTTTTTAAAATTAATAATGAAATAATAATTAAGTAGACAAGTTGTGTGATTTCAAATAATATTTTTTGAATTCTGCTGTACAATTTACGTTATTGAAAACCAAAAAGAGAGTAATGTAATAGATTTCCATCTATTAACTTTGCTGATACAAAAGTAAAGAAAAGAACAAATCTTTAATTATACATCATTTAATTAAAGAATTTTCTCTAAAATCTAATATTTGTGCATGAAACAACTTTCTTTTTTCAGCTTTAAGCTGTATACCCAGCAACTTAAGCAACGTGGGGTGAAAGGAACCTGGTTCAATTCAACCCCAAAAAGATACAAGTTTGCGCGTTAACCACTAAAAAACCCCATTTGTCGTGTCGCCAGTCTTCCAAAACATTTCCCTTACAGCCGCGCTCAGTATCAGGACATTGGACCTTAGTGTTACGAGCGACTGTGGCAGTCGCTCGAAACTGGCCTAGACTTTGTGTATGAAACAACTATTATTTAAATAAAACATACCGACAGACAAATTATAAGCTGTTTGTTCCTGTCTCTGCTTCTCTTCTTCTTGTTGCCTCTCTAAGGCACTTTTTAGAGGCAAGTCCCTTTTGGGGTCAGCGGGCACTTTGGTCGGAGGCTTTGGTGCCGGGCGCTTTTTGACTGCACCTCGAGATGCCCTAAAAACGTAAAAAAAAAACAAATTCAATA
Source organism: Heliconius hermathena (assembly GCA_013403705.1). NCBI lineage: Eukaryota > Metazoa > Arthropoda > Insecta > Lepidoptera > Nymphalidae > Heliconius > Heliconius hermathena. The sequence goes on from JAAIXJ010001870.1 coordinate 114,057, forward strand.
AAGAAAATTAGAAGGTGGCATCGCGGCAGAGAGCCACAAGCCTGCGACTGTAAATGCGACGATTGTAAGTTCGATTATCACTCATTCGAAAGAAATATATATTTTCATCTTCTCGCTGTAGTAATGAGGCAAAGTGCGATTATGAGTTCCGCTACTCAACACGCAATGCCCGAAGAATTTCTCGGAAAGTGAGGAAAGGAATGTCTTAACATTATGTTCCCAGGTTACAATGCTATGTGCGTACACGTAGCAGAGTAAACTGTCTTTCTTTGTATAGAACACTGAGGGTCACCATGTAAAGCTGAACATTTTTTTTAAATATAAATATATAAGTGTGGGTGAAAATTGTTTTGCGTTAGTGTTAACTTAACTTAATTTAACTTAGCTTCACGCTTTATCCCTTGTGGGGTAGTCAGAGAGAACGGAGCGCCAAACGCTACGGTCTCTACATACCTCTTTCGCCTCGTCCACTGTCATCAACCTCTTCATACATGCCCTTCGGGGGGTCCTTATGCTTTTTACGTGACCTTCCTCCAGTATCTTTGATACTGTGTTTTCGAAGGTCAACCGAGGTCTCCCCCAACCTCTCTTACCGCTCACTTTTCCATCATAAATCATTTTTTGCCATTCTTTCATCACTCATTCGTTCGACGTGCCCAAACCAGCTGAGCACGTTCTTCGTCATTCTCACCGTGACATCCTCGCTAGTACCTGCCATTCTGTGTACCTCTTCATTGCGGATTCGGTCAGCTAAGTTGACTCCGCATATCCTACGAAGAGATCGCATCTCCACAGCATTCATCTTTTTTTCATCCTTCTTCTGTAATACCCACGTTTCGCTGCCGTATAATAGAGTCGGTACCAAAACTGCATTGTGTACGGCCAAACGCGCAGCTGTGCTGACACTTTTCCCTTTACCACATACCTCTATTGCTGCTTCCTTCATGCAATCCCTAAGGTTCTCCCAAATTACTTCAATATTTTCATTTCCAGATTCGCTGCTGTCTAGCTTCTTGGAAACTCTTTCTTGATATTCCTCTCTAACCGGTGGATCTTGAAGCTTCCAGCTTTTTATGCGATAATTCGACTCCAAGTTTGAACACCTTGTGTAGTTGCGCCAACCTGCAAACAGACCCCTTATTCTAGCTACGACTAGATAGTGATCTGTTCCCAGCTCAGGACCCCTAAACACTCGCGTGTCCATAACTTGGCTTCGAATACGCTGATCCACTAGGAATAAATCAATCATACTTTTCCCTTCCTCTCGCTCCCATGTATACATGTGAATTTGTTTGTGGTCAAACATCGTGTTTGCCACAAACATTGGGGACAACAACGCCCTGTTGGGCGGCGGTCCCCAACGCCGCACTCGTCGCCACTTGACACCAGCGGGGACGCACTGGTGCGCGTCGCCTGCGGGCGCGGGGGGACGCCCTATCAGTGTGCTCTAGCGAGTTGCACGTGGCCGATGGAACGTTGCAGCCCTCGTAAGGGCTGGCAGGGGTCGCTACGGGCAAGCCTTCCATCTTGGACCGCCGTTAGTGTTAAAAGATATCTAATTTTTTTTCGTATTAATATATTCTATATTAATAGAAAATGATATCTTTATTACTTCTTCACACTAGAAATGGTGAACATATAGAATTGAAGAAACAAGAACTCTGGCAAAATTCTTTCACAAATAAATATGGCTTATATCAACTCACCATAAATCTTTCTTCACTTTATCCACGGCATCGCCCGCCGTATTCACTTGAGGCTGATCGTTCGTTCTTTTTGTTCTGGGAATGGCGCCATTTTGGGCTGAACTTCCACTTAAAACATCATTCTTGTTCGAAGTCACAGGCCTACTCACACCGGCCGCAGAATCAACTAAGGCAGAACTTAGTCCACTTGTGGCGGGACTTAGTCCAGCTGTGGTCGAATTTAGTCTACTCGAATTAGAGCTATTATATCTAGAATCACTAGGAATTTTGTATGGATTTGATGATGAAGATGTAGAAGGATTCTGTTTATTGATAACACCATTAATTGGCTCAATTTTAGATGTAATTTCACTTGGCTTTGGCAAATTATGTAGTTTTGGCACATACGTTGGTTTGATGTCCTGTTTTATTGGCACAGGGTCTGGAATATAATTGTAGAATTATATAGTTTAAGCAAATATTAAGAATAATTGATAAGAGAATTTTAAATTGGTCTTCAGCCAAAAGTGAGAAACTGTATTATGATGACAGCTAATGTGTTCCATAAGGCTACTTCCATCATGTCATTTTCCATTTTAGAGAAATGACGTTTTGTGTGCGACAATATTTTTTATTTATTATATTTTATTCGTAATAACGAGGTGTAGAGAATACCGAGATAGAGAGGTATTTGAGGCCAGTCGTGGTGCAGGATCACAAATTTGTGACTATACTAACGCGACTGGTTGTGGGTTCGATCCTCATTTGACGAAATGAAATATTTAATATTTTCATTTCTTCGTTTTGGTGTCGAGGCAAAGCGGGCGTGGAGTTCCGTCATTCAACACGCAATGGCTGCAGAGTTCGGCGGAAAATGGGAAACGGAGTGACTTAACACTAGGTTCCCTTCGCCTACCTTGATGTATGCAAGATGCAGCGTGAAGATAAAAAAGTTACCTAAAAATCCTATGAATTTGCAATCAAATAAGGCAATATCTACAAACCATCATCCAATCTAATAAATCCATGGTTCGAATCCAAATGCAGCTGTCGATACTTATGCATGACCCACTCCCTACATTCCTCGCACTGTTCTGTCCTCGCGCCGCAGTAGCGCTCATGTGCCGGCATGGAGCCACGACGCAGTTCTAAAGCGCAAAATCTGTACCGAAATCAATTTTTTACATAACTTCTCTTCTCTATATTCCGCACACAGCAGAACCGACAGAGGGAGTAGTGTTAAGACACTCCATTACTCATTTTCAAAAGGAGGTTGAGAGTGGAGTGTGTTAGACACTTGGCTCCCTCTGTCTACCCTGCTGCATGCGGGATACAGTGTGAAACTGAAAAAAAAATAAAATTACCTTACAGCCCAATAAGAAAAGCATATTGAAAAGAAATATATACCTGCATTCTTTCATAGTGTGTGCACATGAATCACGGATGTGGTCCTCCAGATCTGTTCCACACACACTTTCCCCACATTCCTTGCATGGCACTGTAACAATTAAAAAATATTTTCTTTCTTTTTTCAGTTTCACACTGTTTCCCGCATATAGCACAGTAGACGGAGGGAATCTAGTGTTAAGACGGCTTTGCGTATTAAGAAACTCAACCAGAGTGAAGAAATGAAAATGTCACTAAATAATAATTCATTCTCCCCAGTGGAAATCAAACCGACAACTGTCGCCCTTACATTTACACGCTTATGCCCCTGCGCCACAACGGCCTTAATAAAAAATTGCAATATATATATAATAGTATTTTTTTTATATTAATTCATATATTGGGAATGAAGAAAGAATACAATGTAAATTTTCACTTTGTTCTTTATTCAAACTGACTAAACTGACAAACTAACATACTGAACTGAATCGAATTTATCTAAGCAGCTGAAAAATATTATTAGAAGCAAGAATTCAGGGAAATTTGGGAATATTTCGTTTCCTCAAGTGGGAATCAAACCCACAACCTGTCACATTCAGTCGCATGCTTGTGCCCTTCATTACATTATAAAAAATCTAAAACTCACATAGCTTATGCAGCTTATCATGGTGTTCTTGAAGTTCAGCCTGAGGTATGGGCTCCTTGCAAACTGGACACACTTTAATATTTCTCGCACAGTGCACTGTGTGTATTGTGAAGTTTACTGCTGGTATCTCTCTCTTGCTGTTGGTAAAAATATTTTTTTTTTTCTTTAGTTTTGTTTGTTATTTGTTTTATGCATCTCCCACTGATAGTGATGTAGACAGAGAGAACCTTGTGTGAAAAAACTCCATTCTTAATTTTTTTGTTTTTTGTGACATTCTTAGTATTATATATAATGGGTAACTCAACAACAAGTTGTATCTCAGCATAATAGGGAAATGGAAATTATTGCATATAACCGTTATATGTCACCTGATGTTGTTGCACTGTGTCATTATGTGTACTTTAGTTTTACTTATGAAAATAAATGAAAATCTTATTTAAAAACTTTATCACACATCTCCTATATTACCTGGGATAAGAAGATAGGACCTAATGTTGAATCATCTGTCAAAATGATCCAACATTAGATCCTGCTTCAAATACATAGTATATAGTCTTATCTATATATGAAGACACTATCTAGATATACTATGTATTTGAAGCAGGATCAGCGCTTTGCTTTAATACCAGAGCGAAGAAATGAATCAACCAATAATCAAACCCACAACCAGTTGATTGTGCACTCAAACTTTGTGATTAACATAAGCATTTACATTTACTGTTAAAAAATATTTTAATGCACTCACACTGCAAATAGCAGGGCTTGCAGAGGGGATTAGTGTTAATACACTTTGTTCCCCACTGTCTGCAAAATTCTGGAGGCATTGTATGTTGAGTAATGGAACTCAATACCGTGCTTGGCCTTTTTACCAGAGCTAGGAAATGAAAACATAAAATATTTCATTTCTTCAAGTGGGAATCAAACTTTGTGCCCCTGAGCCATGACTGGCCTAAAAGCAGCCATCCGCTGGACTAATCTTGCCTCTAATATAAAAAAGTTTCGCTTATCAATAAGATGAATAGAATTGAAATAAAAAAAGAAGTAATTATTATAACAATAATTGCAGATTATCAGCTATATTTTTTTAAGATATATATCTTGTAAGCTCTTATCTAATCAGATTTTTCAATTAAAATTATTCTAACAAATTTTTCTATTGTTCTTTCACAAAACTTTGGTAAAAATATAAAAATAGATCTTTATCTATTCATACCAGTTTTTTTTTATTTTTCAGGGTTATTTTTAAGTGGGCACAAGACTATGCTGTGATGGGCACAGTCAACCTGATCCTATGCCCATGTATATTGACTTATTGCAACCAATGCTGTGGCCTATCTCTTCAGCAACAAAGTGACAGAATAAAAAATCTTTCAATTTCAAAAATGTTTACTTGTAAAGGAAACAATGAATATTTCAAAGCATATCTGTAAACCTCTTCAAAGAAACAATACATAGTTTGAAATCGGAGACTTGTTGAATGATTGAGAGGGTAGTCATAAATCACTCATATGAATGTTTTAATAGCGGAAGAAAATGAAATGGCACTAATAATTCAATGAAAAGGTAAACAACCGCAAGATCAGCAACTGACACATGTAATTTGCTCCATTTATCCAAAAATAAACTACAACGTATGAAGTTATAAATAGATCAATTATTGACACAACACGTAGATACTTCGCAATGAAGAGAAACTTACCAGTTCTCGCAGGTTTTAGTTTCTCCTTCGTCCATTTTTTACTGGAAATTCAATTTTTTATTTTAAAAACATGAAATTATAAACACCGACAATATCTATTATAACAAGTGCTTTAAACACTAAATATCGTTTTATATATGTAATCGACCGCTTATCTTACATAACCAATTAATGCAATATGTATAAAGGAATATATTTTTTATTTAATGTCCTATTTAAACTAAGTTTTGATAGGGATAAGCGATTAGTTCAAATTGGTAAATCCCGTAAATGTTTTATTTAGACTTTGACATTTTTCTTAAAAAGTTGCCACATGCTAGATTTAAATAAAATAAAATCGATTTGCAATATCGATTTTTGATATATTTTTTTATTGTTTATTAAACGAACTTAAAATCATAATAATTATATAAATTACTTTATATATATATATATATATATATATATATATATATATATATATATATATATATATATAATTCCATACCTTGAAAGGAAAAATGTAATAATTATAGGATCACTTTGTTATCCGTCTGTCAAGACCCTCTTTCTCAGGAACTCATGACTATCACGCTGAAAAGTATATCAAATACTCAGGGCCACTGGCCTTTGGAGCTGTGAAAAATTTAACATTTAAGCCAATGTAATCATAAGATACAGCTGTTTATGCTACAAAGTTTTGAAACTCGCAAGAGAATCAATAAATTTGTTTTTATTTAACTTAGTAACATAAGCTTCATAAAAAAAAATCAATACAAAGTTATATTTGTACTTCATTTCATACAAAATGAGTGCATATGCCCGCAAATTTATGTTTATCAGCTTTTATATTGTATTTCCCGTTGATCTACAGTCTTGAAATTAGTACGAACGCCTCAGTGGACGAGTCAGACTCATTTAACTGGTGTGTATATTTTATTTTAATTAATTATAATTTTAAACGAAAAAAAATCTAAATATATGTTCATATAGCATTTTTTATATGACCAATAATTATTTATTATTTTAAACATAAATATTATTAATGGATCCGTTTAAGCATAATACATATAATTTTTGCAATTTAGCTTTATTGCAATTTTTTATCATAAAATCCGGGGGTTCCTCATCAGTTATTAAATTATTGTTGCCATATTCATTTCCCTTAGGCTTTAAATTGTAATTTGACAAAACAATAAGCGAAGTTATAACTTCTGTGTATTGTATAATAATATCGTATAATCTTATAACAAAGGAGCATCATACTCTATAGAATTAGCTTATTACTTTTAAAAACAAAAGCTTTGAAATACGAATCTTGTAATTTGAGTAATATGGATGGCGTTTGCATGAATGTAAACGTATTTAATTTTTTTTTTTTGCGGGAAACATTACATTTCACCAATTTGGCATCAAACCTTACCAATATGTGGAATTCTATTTTGGAATGATATACCATTTACAATTTACAACTATTCTTTGAAAGTTTTTATTTTTATAATTTAGTCACACACATATAAAGCATAGCTAAAACATCAAAACAATTATAAGTGTTTATTAATTCATAATAAAGACTTCTTAAAGGAAATAAAAAAAAAACAATTTTAACAATAATATTCGTTTATTTCCATATATGTAAAAGTAGTTATCATTGGAGTCATAAGAATGGTTACTACGAGTTACTCCACTGACTGTACATTTGTTAAAAAATAGTTTTTTTATTTATTTTTTAATAACATTCTTCAAACAAATGTATAGTCTGAGTGACAGTTTTGTATCTAAAGGATTCCTTACTATATTTACCATACTATTATTATATTATACTACATATTAATTATATCACACAAGCCTTAAGATAAATCATTTAACAATGAAAAAATTACAAGAATGAAGGAAAAAATATGCATAATGTTTTGAAGAAAGTTTTTAAAGTATTTTCTATAATATAGAAAATTAAATTTGTATAATTAAATAATTTATACAACAATATTATAATGAAATCATTGTAACTAACATGTACAAAAAAAAATAAAAATAAAGAGAGCAGTCATGTTAGGTTCTTTCCCACTATAATTTGAAAGAGGAGCTTAAAGTGAATTCCCGCATAGCAAGGTACGCCGCTTGAACCTTGTTTGCAGATACTTCATTCCTCACTTTGTTCATAATTTTCAAGACATTGAGTGGTGGAACAGAACGCGGCGCTTTGCTTTGCCTATCAGTAAGGAAATAAAAATAATTTACATAAAATCATCCTCCGAATGAGGATAGAACTCACAACACCCTGCTTCTAATTAGGAATTAAAATGTATTAGCAATTACAAAATAATATTACTCCTATTATATTTCTTACAGCCTATATATTATTTAAAATCTAATATCATTAGTTATTGATAAGAATTCCGTAGTACTTATTACTATAGGACTGTAAGAATCTTGATAGCATTTATGTAAGAAAGTATCAAACATTAAATATTTTTAATTTTCCAGACAAAATATTTGAATATTTTTTATGATGAGAATGTAATACTAAAGCTTAATATGAATAAGATAAGTGCGATTACTATAAATCAATAATATAAACGACAATAATGCTGAATAAATTAGTTAGTAGTATTTTTTTTTAAATTTTTGTTTCTAAATGTATTTACAGTACATCACTAATCTGGCACCCCTAACAGCAGACTTCAATTAATGGACTGAGATCCCAGGGCCCCCAAACGTTCGTCATTTAAGTAAAGCTGAAATTTTTAGGATTATGGAAAGTGTGGCCCTTTCAGAGTTAGCGCCAACTACCTTTAGTTGTACACGCTCACCTACGTTAAAGTAGAAACGCTCGTATTTAAAAATGTTTGTAATAATAATGTAAAAAATATATATTTATCATTGCCAGTCCCTCACCTAAAGATTGTTTAGAATTTTGGCGAACTACGTTACACTAGCCCGCCTCAATTTTACATATAATATTTATTGAACTATTTTAAGATAAGCACTCAAATCAATCATCTTTCCGACCAGAAATATATCTTTAGTTGGCGCTACCTGTGAAAGGGCACCACTTTCAAGTTAGTGAGAATGCATACTGTCTTAACTACATATTGGACTAATAATCTTCAAAATTTCAGCTTTGCTAAAATTACGTAGGTCTGGGGGCCTTGGGATCTTAGGCTATAAGGATTATTTGAAAACTATGTAAATACTTATTACTCATTTTACTGAAACTATGTTACAATTATAAAAAAAAACTGTAGATCATTATTAACAATCATAATTTTTACTTTTATGTAATCCAAACATTCTACTTACTGGTTTTTAATAGTACCAAATTGTTGAAATTGTACTGTACTTACATTTTATTTATAAATAATATAATAAATCTTATCATCTTGCACATTGATATGTTTTATGTCAACCATTACAGATGGATGGATCTCTTTTTTGGGTGTTTATAATCTATTAAATATTGTTTCTATGTTTTGGTAAATATTCATTAAAATTATTAAATTAGCATACTACTTTCAGAATAAGGCATAATAACATGTCTTAAATTTTTCTTATTGTACCAAAAAAAAAACAAATCTATATCAAATATATAGCAAACAACTCAACACTATAGTTCAATAAGTAAAACTAAGTATACTCTCCACTATACTTTTCATTAATATATATATGGACAAATATACACATTGTTCACACACTGTATGTTTGTCTGTTAGCACATTTATATATAACACTAGAAGTTCCCTCTTTGGAATCCAAGTCCCACACCTCTCATAGTGTGTGTGGTCGCTCGGGCCACTTCATATTGAGCTTGCATGGCTTGGAACAGTTCTTCTTGCTTCTTGTTAGGGTCGACAGTTTCGTCTACTTGTTCAGGAGCCTTGACTGCCGCTGTTGAATAGGTATTATTTTAGAAATGATGACTCATCAAATATTAAAGTATATAATATGTATATTATTAACATTTCGGCCAGTCGTGGCGCAGGGGCACAAAGCGTGACTGTAAAATCGACTGGTTGTGGGTTTGATCCCCACTCCACGAAATGAAATATTTATTTACATTTATATTTTCAATGTATGAAAGTGGTGGATTAATCAGATGCTGCTGTATTTTAATCTAAGATTGATGTGTCATAAATCCATTATTGTATCTGAACCATATATCATCATATATTATTAATTATTCACGGCCTGATGTATGCTGGCCCATGTGCCATATCAACCTCACATAAAATCTAAACTAAACAACCAACTCACCAGGCTCCTTAATGCCCATCAGCCTCATAAACTTGGACACCTGTTTGCCATCATTGTCTTGGGCAAAACGTGCACCGCTCCACTTGGCGGCCTCGGCTACGGCCACCGACTTCTCCTTGTTGGACCAGAGGAGCTTACGTTTTTGGACCTAATGAGGTTATAAAATTTTAAAATGAAACTCTTCAATCGTACTGCCCTGAATTCTTGCAAGAATTGACAGTATCTTGCTCTCTGCAGGAAATTAAGAAATCGTTGGCGGCAGTTTGGTATAATAATTGTGTTTACTGACTGAAGAGTGCCACCTCACTATACCATCACAATGGACCATGCACTATTGCAGAATGTTTTACAACATAAGATTTCTAAACAATATTTAAGTACATTTTGTTGGGTTTCGAAATGTGTATTTTTTATAATGTCAGCATATAACACTTAAAAAATAAATAATAGAACATTTCACGCAAAAGATTAATTATTTAAAAGTATAATATATCATTACTTCTTATTTCATGACCAACATGTACTGATAATGCTATAATCATAATTTAATCAATCAATGCAGATAAGAAACAAAATAAATTAAGATGATTAACTAAAATATTTAAAATGAAAAACAAGACATTGCTTCTTAATTGATGAAACTGAAACCCGCGCTATTGCTTACAAAGCAGGAAAATGAAGATAACAACAAGTATTGTCTCAACAGAAATATATTTCAAAATGATAACTAATAATAGTGATAGTAATAATTAATATTTATTACCTGGTCCAAAATCTTATTAGAATTCACAATAGTAGGATTATGGTAGGTAGGTAGACCGGGTCCACTGCCGGCCGGCGCTTCACTGGCGGCCGCGCGCAACTGCTGAGCGGTGGCCATCGAACCATCTGGCGTTTTGATTTGGAGACCTGCAACATAATAGTTAATAACAGGTTTTGTTAGCAAAATAAGGAAGGATAATAATAAAGTTCCACGTTGTATCCTGCTCACAGCAGGGTAAGCAGAAGGAACCTAGTTTTAAGAACTTCCCTCGTTTCGGCGAAATCTACTAGACATATCATATTGAGTGGGGGAACCTAACACCATATTAGTCTTCTTTAGAAATATGGTTGATGTATAAAACAGTCCAAGTTTCTCAAAATCAGCTTAGTAGTGTTTGAGATATGAGCATCCACGCATTTCTTTAGGGAACATTCATAATGTAGGTAAGCAATTGACAGGTTTATATCTATCCTGCATACTCGTATAACAGAGGGAATTTATTCCCCCTAGAGAGAATAGCACACACAACCGCGTCACGTTTACAGTTACACGCTATGCCACTACGCCACGACAGCCTCGAATCTTATAATATGTATGTTGTTGTTACTTACCCATTTTTTCCATAACTTCAAGTTTCTTATTAACTTTGTATGACGATGGTCTATAATCCCCAGATGAGGGAGAGCTACGCCTTTCATTGGAACTGCTAAAAAGGTAATAATATATATTATTGTATATTATCTTGACATAGTAAAACATAGAATTACTGTAAAAAAATTCCATGATTTTCGACCCTTGTCACAAGTAGTTCACAGTTATCACCACCTATCCCTACCTAGTGTGACGTCGTGACATATATCACAATATCATACCCATAATGGCATTCTATATCTTTTAAACTATTTTACTGATTTTTTTATATGTTTCACTAACTTACATATTGATTAATAAATTATTGTATAAATGTAGCTTTTTATATTGTATAAAATATTTACTTACCTAGAATAAGGCGGAGGGAACGCTGCACCGCGAGATCGTGACCGATGCTCCGAGACCTTGTCCCTGCTAGATCTGGAAATACAATTATAAAAACATAATTTTAATACCAAAACATGAAAAGTTAAATACTTTTTTTGTTCATTAATCATTACTTTCTATAAGCTTTAATTCAACTGCTATATCATTTATTAGGATCAAATCATACAACAACAATATTAAATAACTATAATTAAACTAAAATATTGACTATTTACATTAGATGACAATGCATAGTAAGTGGCGTCATATTAAATCCAACATGGCGGACATGACAAAATAGGGGACTAGTTATGTAATTCAAACTTTACCTGGTTTCTTCTGAACGCCTGCTGTGTCGACTCTCCCTGTCGCGGTCTCGTTCCCTCCTCTCGTCTCTCTCACGCCGCTCACGTTCAACAAATCTAAAATAAAAAAATAACATGCATAAAAATATACGATAAGCTGTCGTGGCGTAGCGGAACAACATCTGACTGTAAACATGCCAGTTGATCGATTCTCGTAATACAGAATAAATTATTTTAATTTCCTGCTCCAGTAACAGACAAAGAGCGGTGTTGAGTTCCGCCAATCAACATGTAGAATAGAATAGAAATAGCCTTTATTAACAAACTTAAATGTTTTACAATATACAATAAGATACTTATATCTAGACATCGGTAAATAGTTTGTTTTGCTTCTCAGCATAGGCCTCCCCCAGATCCTTCCACACTTGACGATCGCGTGCTTTCCTCGTCCATGTTGCTCCCACTGCTGCCTTTATGTCGTCTTCCCATCTCCGTAGTGGACGTCCTCTTTTCCGTTTTCCTTCCCTTGGATACCATTCTGTGACATCTTTAGCCCATTTGTCTAACCTACTCCGAATAATATGGCCTGCCCACTTCCATTTTAATTTTTTTACTGTGTATGTTACGTCTATTATGTTAGTCTTATTCCTTATGGATTTTAATCTTATTTTATCTTTTCTCCTTATAGACAGTATACTTCTTTCCATGTTATGTTGACATATTTTTAATTTTTGGATATTTTTATTAGTAAGAGCCCATGTTTGGCACCCATACGTCATGATAGGAAGTATACAAGAGTTATATGTTTGTCTTTTTACTTCTAATGGTATATATGCATTTTTAAAAATTTCTTTTAAAGACCAGTACCTTTTCCAAGACGAGTGTATTCGGTTTGTAATTTCCTTGTCGATCATTGCTATTGGTGAAATAATTTGGCCGAGATACGTGTATTCCTCGACGTACGCTATGGTGTAATTGTTTACAACAATGGATATTTTTTTACTGTTAGTCATTAATTTAGTTTTTGTCGTGTTCATTTGAAGCCCTACTGCATTACTTTCTTTGACTAGTTGATTCAGCATTACTTGTAGCTGGTCCGGATTGTCGGTGATTAATACCAGGTCATCGGCAAAACGTAAATGATTTAATATTGCTCCATTTATGTAGATTCCGTAACTACTCCAGTCGAGATTACTAAATACTAATTCTAATGTAGCTGAAAAGAGTTTGGGAGATAATGGATCGCCTTGTCTCACCCCATTCCTTATTTCAAACTTGTGACCTAATCTTTCTGTTTTTACTCTAGCAGTCATATTGCTGTAAATATTTTTAATCAATCGTATATATTTTTTATGTACGCCTTGGCTCAGCAATGCACTCCAGATGCTTGAGTGTTTCAGAGAATCGAATGCCTTATTGTAGTCTACAAATGCTATATAGTATGACTTTTGGTATTCACTATATTTTTCAATTATTTGCTTTACAGTATGTATATGGTCGATTGTCGAAAACCCGCTACGGAATCCCGCTTGCTCCTTTGGTTGATTCTCGTCTAGGACATTTGTTATCCGTGCCAGAATTATCTTAGAGAAGATTTTGTACATATTTGACATCATGCTTATTGGTCTATAATTATTTATGTCCTCTTTACACCCTTTCTTATGTAAAAGGATAATTATTGATGATAGCCACTGACGAGGTATTATTTCTGTGACAATTATTTCATTAAATAAGCAGTTTAAAGCGCCAAGTATAATATCCGATATGCCTTTCAAGAGTTCGTTGGATATTCCATCTTCACCAGAAGTTTTCCCACTTTTTTGTGATTGTAAAGCTTTGCTTATTTCATTATTTAAAATAGGTGGAACATCCTCTTCATAAAGATTGTCTTCTAGACTGGATACAAATGTGCCTTCGTTTTCTTTGTTGTATAGTTTTTTATAGAAATTAGTCGCTATGTCTGATATATCTGTTCTTTTTGATTTGTTTTTCTTACTTTTGTCTAGCATTTTCGGAATCCAATCTGTTAATTCTTGGAGTTCTTTCAAAGCCTTTTTCAGTCCTCCTGTGGCCTTCATATGGGATATTATTCTTGCTGTTCTCGTCTTTTGTTTATGTTTTCTAATACTTTCTTTGATATCTTTACTGATTTCTGCTATTTTATTTCTATTTCTAGGTTTCTGTTGTAGTAATTCTTGACGTTCTATTATTAATTGTCTTGCATTTTCACCTACCCTGTCGGAATTTCTTTTTATTGATAACATTGATCTTTCCGCTTCTTGAAGTTGCTTTTCTAAATAATCGTATTTACTTTGTATAGTTTCTATTTCTTTTATCTTGCCTATTGATGTTTTAATAAATGTCAAAGTTTTATCGGGCAGTGGAAGATGTATTTGTTTTTTTTTGCTTCCCAAATTTTTCCTAGATGTTTTAGGTGAAATTCCAAAGATTTTCGCACGGACCATGCGGTGGTCGGTGTTGAAATTTAATTGTTTAATTACACTAACATTCATAAATATATTTGGTTTATTTGTAATTATTAGGTCTATTTCATTTTTCACTTTGCCATTTGGAGAAATCCAAGTCCACTTCTTGTGTGTTTTTTTGTTGTAAAAGCTATTCATAATATACAAATTCTGTTCGTGTACAAAGTCAATAAGCCTTTGACCATTCTGGTTACGTTTTCCAGTTGTATATGGACCTATATATTTACTTTTGATCATGAATCAACATGTATTGAAAATTGGGTGGTGCATAGGAAACGGAGTGTTTCGACACCAGGTTCCCTCTGCATACTTGCTATATGTGGGATGAGTGTAAAGTAAAAAAAATAAGTTAAGGTGAAAATTTTAACATGTTGTGGCTGCCCTGAAGCGAACTGAACTTTTGCGCATTGTTCAAAATAAAAGAAAACGAAAATAATTAGAATAAAAGTCAAGAAAATATACTATGTACTTATAAAAGTAAATAAATGATACCTTGGCGAAACAGCATCTCTTGCGTCATGCGAACGTCCTAGCCCCGGTGGTGGCTCCCCACCATAGGGCTTCAAGTCCATTAGTGCTGGCACCTAGAAACACAATAGAATACACGGTTATGAGATAATATAACATATTAAAAAATATATATTATATTGTAAGCGGAATATCCCGCGTGTAAGCAGGACCCATACAGATTAGAGTGTTGACACTCACTGTGACGACTCTCATGATTATAAATTACCGCTCAGTCACTTTGTACAGGTCGGTTATCGTGGGTAAAGGTTCTTTTTTCAGATAGACGCTATATTAGCATGTAGCAGGGTATGCAGAGGGAGTCTAGTGTTAAGAGACTCCGCTCCCCACTTTCTGGTGGCATTGAGTGGCGGAACTCAACGCCACGCTTTGCCACGATACCAGAGCGAAAACATAAAATATAATAAATATTTAATTTCTTCGAGTGGGAATTGAACTCATGATCTGTCGCATTTACAGTCATACGCCGACAATTTCTTGAGAAAAGAAAATACTGTTCAGCTGTGTTTATACAGCAGGCGTTTGATAAAGAATGGCCTAAGGGACTATTCTATAAACTCAAAACTCTCTTACCAATTACATTCTATAATTTATATTGTAATTATAAATTATAGAACATAATTATATAATTAGTAATTTATATATAATAATATGATCATAAAATCCTATCTAGAAAAGAGAATTTTTGAATTTCCAGAAAAGAGAATTGAAACCTCTTCAAGAAAAAATCGTAGATTATTCTAGGTTACACTATATTAATCGTATCGTCGTCACTATATTAATTGTATATCAAACGTGCTATGTGTCACCCCAAAGCACGTTTGATCCAGCTATCTCTCGGATCCGACTGTATATTCTCGCATTCATAGATGCCACAATATCTAAAGGCGCGAAACATGCCAGTAAGATATCGTACGGTAACCACGTACGATCCTGATAGCCACTCTCCGCTGTAGACTATAAATTTTAGTTTTACAGCGCCGTATTGACAGTCATGACTGAGGCAGCTTCCTGCTTCTCAGAAGCTTGTTGAACCAGTCTTGTGCGCCGCTATGCGCAATCCCAGGTCACATATTTATGTGACGATCATTTCAACACCAATTTTTGCAAGCCTTTTAGTGTCCTCAAAAGTAGGTTCACATGCCAGCACAAACGTGTTATATGCATTATAAATAACTTCGACATTCCTAAGAAGTACCATACGTAAAACAACATCGTAAGCATGGTTCCATAAAAGTGGCCCTAGAACTGATCCTCGTGGGATCCCACAAAACATCCTTCTACGAATTCGTGTATAAAATGTATCTATATCGCAAATAATTCCTAATAATCGCCTGCAGACACATAGACACCTGATGGTACATTTGTGACTCTCTAAACGTATTCCCAAAGGATAGAATTAAAAGCATGGACAATATCTAAGCTTACCGCTAAAGACATTGAAAAAGTTTCTAACCTAACCTGCATTTAAAAATCGCCTAAACTATAGCAGCGATGAACAGTCTCCAGTTCACACTGGTTTCTGGTTTGTCAGAAATTCGAAAATACACGAGTACCTGTAAAGGTTAACGATGAGGGAAGAATTGAATAACTATATTAGAAAGTACAAAAAAAGACCTAACAAACACAGTAACATATTAGTTAAAGATTTACTTGACGATCAACATAATGTAAAACGCCTAAAAAGAAAGCATATATTAGTCCTTGACCACAGAAACTGAAAAGTTCAGACATCATTAGAAGTAGATATCCACTAGAATTGCACCAAAAAACATCCCACATCAGAACTAAACTGACTATGGCTAACAAGCCGATTCCAGACCTAAGGGAAAGATAAAAAATCTTCGAGTGAGAATCGAAACCACTACCGTTCAAATTTACAGTCGCCCCCTCGTGCCCCTGCGCCACGACTAGCATTACTATAATTATAAAAAGTAAAAAATACTTTACTTTATGTTATGTAAAGTAAAACAACCGAGCAAGCGCGAGTCGGGGTCGCCCACCGAGGGTTCTGAACAAAATTTGGAGGTCTCGAGCTTTTTCTGAAATTCAAGCTTAGCTTAGCTGATTACCTCACTTGAACTAGCAACTTTAATACCAAATTTTGCACTCCTTTCAAGGCAATTTTTATTTTTAGGATGTAACCAAAAATGTATAGTTATCAAATTTTTTCCTGAACTAGTACTATCTGTAGATACTAGCTGCCAAATTTCATAATTCTAGGTCAACCAGAAGTACCCTTACATTTTGATTCCCTTTAGTGTTGAAATACATTTTTTTTAAGTAGATATAGAAATACGACTTTTTCAGAAAATCAAGGGACTGTAGATCTGAGTATGTGGTTTGAATTTTACCTCGATATCTCCAAGCGTATCTAGGCAGACAGACAGACGGACTGACGATAATGTTCTTATAAGAGTTCCTTAAGTTACGGAACTCTAAGAATATAAGGAAGGTATAAAATAAATACCTTATTTTCCGTTGATCGCTCACGAGGCTTGTCACCCAACAAGCCACGTCTCGGTGCATCGTGAGGGCCGCGACTACGCTCGGATCTGGTAAATGCATTTAAAATTAGTTATTTTTTCAGCTGCACGCTGTATCACCTAGCTGTATAACCTAGTATTAAGAACCTTCTGGAGACATTGCGTGTTGAGTGGTGGAACTTAACGCCGCGTTTTGCCTCGTTTCCAAACCGTGGAAATGAAAATATTAAATGCATCGGTTACTCTAGTGGGATCCAACGCAAATCAGTAATTAAACAAAACAAATTAAGGGATTTAAAAGTGGCTAATAAAGATTAAAAAACCTTCAGTTTTTAAAAAAAATCTGAAAAATTTAATTTTGCACAATTTTAATCACTGTTGTTGTTTTGTTTAAACATGGATATAATATAATTTAGTTACAATTTTAATAAATAATTAAATAAATTTAACTTTTTTTTCAACTTTACTATATATTCCACATGTAGCAGGGTAGGCAGAAGGAGCATAGTGTAAGACGTTTACACTTATATAAAAAAAATCTATTATTTAAATATAAAAATATGAAACTTTAAAATTTAAAACTTACCTATCCTTGTTATATTTATCATCCCTTCTCGGAGAGCGGCGTTCGCGATCACGCTCATATCTCTCCTTATCGCGGCGACGATCACGCATGTCCGATGTGCGATCACGATCATGATCGCGGTCACGGTCACGATCACGGTCACAGTCGCGATCACGCAGGCGTTCACGTTCGCGACTATCATCTGTTGAATAATTATTTCTTATAGATTTTTTATTTTATTTTATAATCTCACATTGTATCCTGCATATAAAAGGGTAAACAGAGGAAAGGTGTTAAGGCACTCCGTTTCCATGCACCGGTGAAGGATGGTTAGGTGAAGCATGGCTGTTAATTAAAATAAAAAAAATTATAGATAAAAATATGAATGACTTACTTGACCCTTGTCTAGTACTTTTGGACTGCTGTACAGGTGCATGTTCTGCATCTGGCTGCTCTGACTCGGACCCGGCCCCTTGAGAATCCTGCGACAAAATATTATACCATCATCATAAGTACTATGTAGAATTTATATTGTTTGGTGAAGCATTGTAATTTAAAATACATTTGATATAATTTTACTTGTTTGTGTAAAATAACATTTTTTTAAATTAATAAATAAATACTAAGCCTGAACATACTGGTCGATAATAAAATTTTAACATATAAGTTTATCTTTATATTAAATACTTGTTGGCAGTTTTCTAAATAATTTATTCTTATACTATTCTAGTGTATTAGTAAATAATTATAGTTTTGAATTGTGGTACCTACCTACCTTAATTAAGTATCATTAGAAAAAAAGTAATACATATATGTATATAATATAAATATGTATAAAAACATAAGTTTTAAAAAATGTTGTTAATACAATTGAAATATAAATAATAAAAATAAATAAAAAATTAAATACCTTTTCACCTTTAAAAATTAATAAACAGATAATTTTTTCCACAATTTCTTTTTTTTATCTGTCTTAAACCTATGTACTCACATGCTGTTCTCAATGGACGGCCACATCAGATGCTCATCTTGACGTCGCAGCGTTGGTATTTGACTTTGTTTTGTGTCAATTTACAAATGGGTAACATATAAAATAATAAAAGTGTTAATATCATCGATGAAATTCTTTTTTTTTTGATAACTGAATTTGAAATTACTTTTAACTGCTTTTTCTTGTTTAACTATATTATATATATGTTCTTGATACATTTATTTAATGACACATAAATTATCCCATTGTAAATATTATATTTAATATTTTATATAATAACATAAATATTTATAAGTTATTGAATAGTGAAACCATATAAAAGTTCAAAAATACTTACAAACTGACAGTACTTATGATAAGAAGTTACAAATTCATAATTTTATGAAAAAAATAAAATCATTATACAATATTTTTATTGTGATATTGTTCAATAACATAATCTGCAATATTGATTTTAACTTTTAAAATATAGCAAATGACTGCAAAGAATTCTGCTTAATTAAATGATTTTCTATATTAAATTAAATCTTACCACAAGTACATACAGTTTTATAACAAACAAATAACAATATAACGCTATGCGAACTATTAGCATAATATTATGTCATCTAATAGAATAAACGTCTACTTTCATGATGGAGTTGTTAATCTAGACCCAAACGTACTTGAAATATTTTTGTTGTAATTAAATTGAACTCACCTCACTTAAATCCATGTTGACGTCGTCGTAGTTTGTATCATCCTCCTTCCGTTTTCCTCCGGCGCCCACCTAGAATATCAGTCTATTGTCAAGCAGAGAAGGCAGATTAATATAATTATTTAAATAACTACATTATAGATAGGTATAATACAATTTATGTTGTGTTAACATATATAAATTTAGGTATTGTATTCAAGGTAACATGTTTTATAATTTTATAAACTTCATTAAGTGTCTACTACCAACGAATATAAAGTCAATAAATATAATGCGAAATAAAGCTTTTGTTGTAAAGTAACATTTTAATGCTTATATTTATAGGAAAAACATTTAAATCCACAACTTACCGATGAACGAGGCCCGAAATGATCAGACTCAACTTCATCATCGCTGCCATAACTAACTAAAGAATTCATTGTGATAGATTTAGGATGTGATCTTTAAATTAATACTTAAGTATAAATCGTGGTATAAGAAGGTAAAAATTACACAATTGTATAAATTATTGGTACGGATACGCTAGTTTCCACGACAATATGGCTGCCGATTAGGACTGCAAGATGATCTCAATTTTCGATGAACATCGATTTTATCTGCTATAAAATATCAATGTGTTAACATCGATGTTGCATTATATGAATATCGTAACATCGATGTCAGCAGGGACACACAATGTCAATTGACAAAAAGTATTCGGACATATAATGTGTATATTGTGCCCTAATGTTTAAAATTCTTTATAACTTTTATTTTATTTTTGTTTTAATAAAAATTTCGTGTGATATTATAGTTTTATTTATTGATGACGATATGTGCAATAAAAATCCTCTGACAACGTTGTTTTTCTTTCAATATTTATTTAATATCGATGGTTTAGCTTCGATGTTGACATCGATGTCAACATCGATCTTTTTCTAACATCAGACATCTCTACTGCCAATATCTCATACAGTAATTCAAAAAAATTTAATTGAATAAGCAATAGTAACAATTTATATATGAATATAGAGGCTGGTCGTGGCGCAGCGGCACGAGGTGTGACTGCAAAACTGACTGGTTGTGGGTTCGATCCCCACTCGAAGAGATGAAATATTTATTTAAATTTATATTTCCATTTCTTCGCTCTGGTGTCGAGATTAAGCGCGGCGTTGAGTTCTGCCACTCAACACGCAATGCCTCCAGAATTCGGCAGAAAGTGGGGATCGGAGTGTCTTAACACTTAAGTTCCCTCTGCCTACCCTGCTGTGTGCGGGATACAGCGTGAAGCTAATTTAATTTAATTTATTTTATTTATAGATAAAATATTGTTACAGTACAAATGCTAAAAAATATTTACTGTAGTTATGAATAAAATATAAAATTTAATTCCAAAAAATATATGTTATAAACAATATTTAACAAATAACACACATTGTTAAAGTATAAATTATCAATCAATAATGTTAATTAATAGTTTGTATATGGTCTAGCCTAGCTTTAATAGATTAAAGTATATTTTAATATTTTATTAGTCCAAATATTTACAATATATAAGCATTTTGAAAATTAATCTTAATGTTCCTTAAAAAGATATTATATACGAATAATAACTAAAACTAACTTTTTAGCTTTTCTATGAAATTCGTATTATGAGTTTCATGTTAGTGGGTTGTGATGATATTTATTTTATCATTTAATGCAAGTAGGACAAAAAAAACAAAGGTGATATTTAAAGTATAGTAAAATAAAAGGAAAATAATTAAAAATACAACGTAAATAAATAAAAAATATTTTGTAAATTATGATTTATGAAATTACACATAATATTATTTTATTGTTCACTTATACACTTCTATCGGTAAACAGCACTTCATACAAACTCACAAAGTAATATAATTCTAAGAAATAATATTATATCCTTGGAAAAACATATCAAATAATGAATCGATAAGAATATGCGTACATTTGGAATCGTGTAATACTCGGATAAGATGACCAAACAAAATATCAAATGAATAAATAATGTTAATTTAATACCACCCCTTGTTAATATTTAGTAAAATTCTATTTTACTCTATTGATAAACTTTTATAATTTACGAAGTAGGTTTATAAAAATTGCATTCTTGGGTATATGTTGAGTGTTAATATACTATTTATTAGACAAGATATCATAGCAAGTATCCGACTGTACAACAGTACAAAATATATTCTTTCTCTTTTGATAATTTTTTTAATATGGCGGAAGCATTGACCGCCGTTAGGTCGTCAGATTTTTATTGAGTGTAAATTTATGATTTTCGCGTTTGTAGCTTCGTGTGTGTTGCTAAAGTGAAGATTTTTAACAGTTCTAATATCGCACTTAATATATACGTGAATCAAGACTCTGCAAACTTCATTTTGAGCTAAAAAATGGTAATGATAGTTTTTTGTTTTGATACTTTTTATGAACTCAACAATGTACAAATTTTTATTTTTCATTTAATT
The DNA here is from genome assembly GCA_013403705.1 of Heliconius hermathena. Taxonomy (NCBI): domain Eukaryota; kingdom Metazoa; phylum Arthropoda; class Insecta; order Lepidoptera; family Nymphalidae; genus Heliconius; species Heliconius hermathena. The sequence continues at coordinate 136,012 of JAAIXJ010001870.1, forward strand.
TCGTTACGTTTATTTTGGTTTTAATGCTTGAAATAGATGTTAAAGCCTAGACTAAGATACAAGAATAATAAAAAACGCCTTTTTTAGGATTTTTTTCTTTGTTTATAAGTTTTATAACCAAAAAAAAGTGTCATGAGGTGATGGCAGTTTCACATGTGATGTTAGTTAAATGATTAAATCTTAAATTTGGTGGGTGTCTGGCCGACCAAGCGCTTTAATTATGCAAGTAGGGTGTGGCTGTATTGATTTTCTTAGAAGGTTCTAGGTCTAGTACTAGAATACGTCCTAATAACTGCACTTAAACTAAACACACTACACTTGGCTGATGCATTGTGAACGTATTTCATTTATGTTTTCTTGGCTATTTCGGTTCTATTTATACATTTTATTCTATTTTTTGAATTTTAGTATAATTTTATATGTATAAGATAATGCAACTTGACTATAAGATTTCATTTACAATGAGAACTTGTGTTAAGTCCAAGTGTGGATTTTGTTTCAGTAAAGGGTTATAGTTATAATGGTAATAAAAAAGTACTATAAAACTGTTATCAGTTATGTAAGATGGATGTAAACTTGTGTTTTTGCCAAAAGAAAAAACATTGAAATAAGAAATGCTTATGTGCCAAAAACATGAAATTTTATTATTGTAACATGACTTTTTTAAGTAATTCATTCAGAATTACTAAACTAGCTATGGAAACAAAAAGTCATATTAACATGATGTTGCAATATTATAATTTGTTATTGTGTACAATTGGCATGTTTTAAGCTTTAAATATAAAAGAGTCTTAACAAGATTTTATATATCTCTAATATTTTTAATTTACATTCTGCATAAATCTTGTTTTATATATATATTTTAAATATAATGATATATTTACATTATAATTTTTAACAGAGCTGATTGATTAATGAGTACAAGATAATGCTTTTTGTTTTCAACAAAATAAACTTTTGCAATATATACTTTTTAGTAACTCAATTTTATTAAAAATATTATGAGTATTAATTTCTAGAAATCTATGCTTATAATAAAGTTGAAGAGTTTGTTTGATGAGAGCATTTACTCTAATCTTAGGAACTGCTTTGTGTTCCATAGTGTATTAATTGAGGTTATACTCTTATTTTTATTATAACTGGGTGTGTTATTGTTTTCTTTTCATTTATTTTCCATTTGACATTAGGGGCAAAACCCCTTGTAAAAGTTGCTTATAAAGTCACTCACTGAAGACAATGTAAACAATAATACAAAATTTTAAAATTAAACATTTTGTTTGAATTGTTTTTTTTAAGTTAATGGAGTTATTTACACTGTGTGTTGAATAGTGGGACTCAACACCATATTCTCTCAATTGAAAATAATCTCTCCTCACTTAAGATTGAACCTACTCTCTTTTACAGTCCCTATTGTACCACTATGGTGTACGAGTATGTGTATTTATTATTGTATATTGGGATTTCTGGTTATTTAAAACAAATTAGTCATGGCAATTACAATAACAGCAATAGTTATTAACAAATAATAATGAAATATTAGTACTACTTTCATTAATAAATTTCTATTAAAGTATCTATTTTTTTAAATATTTTTTTTTGGTAGTTTGGTATGTGTAAATATTAATTGGTAATATAATCATGGCTATTTGTGGCTATTTTAAATATTAGAAGATAAGCTTTTCATTTTATTTTATATAAAACTTTTTTAATGCCAAGAATTAATTTTTCCTTATTTTTTTTCTTATACATAATTTATTTTGTCATATTGTTACAGTCAAAACGTAAAGCATATGGAGATGACTCTCCGGCGGCATCTGATGATGACTCTGATTTTGATGATGATGAAGATCCAGACAATTTGGAAGTTCCTGGTACTATTTTTTATAATTTTTAGACTTAAATTTGACAGGAAGGAATTTCTTAATAATTTTTTTCATATTCATTTAAATTGTTTCTGTCCTGGCTTAGCACTCTCACTGTATTAACTGTTTTCTCTTCTCACCAGGGTGAACAGTTAATACACTATTCCTCACTTTCTGCCCAATTTTCAAGAGCTTTACATTTTGCTTTGTAAAGAGGAGCGAAAATGATTAAAATTTAAACATAATCATTCCCAGAGTTGAGATCAAACCTACAATCATTGCACACACTCATATAGTCAGAAATTGAGTGTTGGAACCTAAAGCTGAGTTGTGTCACTATATTGAAATTATCTAAATATATTCATTATCTGTAGATAAATAGAAGCTATAACCGTTGCATTTACAGTCTTACATTATCTACTGTGCTATAATGGACTAAAATACATATATAATTTGAAAATATATTTGAAACAAATTATTATAACACAGCTAAATTTGATGTAAAGGTGGAGGAAAAACATTGGCAGCGGCAGCCCGAATGGGTGACAAAAAGACTCCAACTACTATGCCGATTATTGTAAAAGCTACTACTAATCCATTGGCCGGTGAGTTTGTTGCCTTATTCATTTTTTGTTCGTGTCAAAAAAGCAAGCTTCACTTGTTTTCGTTTGTCATTGGTAAGACAGAGAGAACATAGTCAACACACTGTGTTCTCCGCTTTCTGTTCTAATTTGAGACACTGTGTTAAGTGGTGGATATCAATGTTGTGCTCGTTTTCTAGTCAGAAAAGGGAAATGAGAATAATTTATTTCCAAACAGAAATTTAACCCATGGCTAAAGTCATTAGAATTGAATTCTGTCCCACTGCTGCTTATATTTGACATTTATTGTGGTAAAATGCTATAAACATTTTATGTGTTTCTTTATGTGTTAATAAAATTCTATATAATTATTTAAAAATATTATAATTTTTTTACTTATAAATATAATTACTATTATACAAATATTTTAAATATTTGTGAAGTAAAGATGTAATATTTAATTATAAATTGAGGCCAGTCCTGGCGCAGTGCCACGAAGTGTGACTGTAAAACTGACTGGTTTTGGGTTTGATCCCCACTCGAGGAGATGAAATATTTACGTAAATTTATATTTCCATTTCTTCGCTCTGGTGTCGAGGCTAAGCGCGGCGTTGAGTTCTGGCACTCAACACGCAATGCCTGCAGAATTCGGCAGAAAATGGGAAACGGACGGACGGACTTAACACTTGATTCCCTCTGCCTACCCTGCTGTGTGCGGGATACAGCGTGAAGCTGATTTTTTTTATTTAAAGTTGTAATGGGGAACAGAGTGTCTTAACACTGGGTTCCCTCTGACTACCCTGCTGTAATAATAACTTTTAGAAATAGAAATGAATTACTATGTATATTATAATATAATCATAATGATCATTAAATTGACTTATATTAAGAAAATTAACTCATTTTAAGAAAATCCGAAAATTGTTACTATGTTAACATCATTATTATTACCACGGCTATATATAAAAAAATAATATTTTAAGTTCTTACGGGCTGTCTTATAAAGTTGATTTTCGCTTTCAATTTTCACATATTAATAGGGACAGCCGATATCTATGTAAATAAATTCAATTAAAGAGTTTCGTTTAAAATTTGTAAAAATTTCAAAAATCAAATACCTTATTATATTAATATCTTTAATATCTTTATATTATATTCAACGTATAAAATTGATAATTTCGTAGAACACCGAATGGTTGCCGTATTTGATATTCCACGAAATTGTCGATATTGCAAATATGTACATATATAAGCGTAACTCAGTAACAAGTAACAACAAACATTGTAACTGAAGCCTTTGGAATGTTGAACTTCGCCGAAACTGTTTCGAGATGCGAAGGGAGGATGGGGGAGAACGTACCACCTCCCTGCCTGTTGAGACTTGTACAGTAGGGTCGACGAGTCGTGGCCGCGCTGCAGTAGAGTTCTTAGCTTTCGCCCATTGTTTATTCGGGACGAAAATAAAATAATCATAAGTAAGAAAAATCCTAAAATCAAATCTACGCAGCCATTTACAGCTAACTTCGTCCGCGGCCACGATTCATCGGCCGTATTATACTGCAGTACCTATAAACTAGACGTACACTGCAATGCCTAACTTGAGATGAGCAAATATATTGAAATCGATAATCTTCGGACTAAATGTAGTACGTAGTACGGCTTTGAGTTATATTACATCTAAACTAGTTTGCGATTTGAAATTCAATTTCGAGATCCGTTTATTGGATTATGTATTTGGAAATGTATAAGGTTGAAATGGACATATTCCATGTATACATAATACCTAAAGTATACTTCTGATATATTGTGTTCGAATTCAGTATGGGAAAAATGATAAGAAAAGGCTTTACGCGCCGTTATCGCCGTAAATATCAGCAAAGGTTGTCGACAATTATATCGTAACGTAATTACGTTTTTCATATTTTTCATATAGTCACGCTTATACAAGGCAAAAATTTGCTACTAGAAATAAATTATTTATTAAGGAAAAAGTGTAAAGTTGAACATATACTGTATTACACGCAAGGCCTACAAAAATACGACTGAAAGTTCGTAACGGAGGGTCTTAACACTAGGTTATATTACCCTTCTGTACGCAAGATACAGCGTGAAGATGATTTAATTTAATTTTTTAATTTATATACTGTAATGTTCTTGTTTTTCAGCACCGTCTGGATTGGCTTTTGGACAGGCATCGAATATGAAGCCAATTAAAATATTAGGAAGTTCCCTTACAAAACCTATTACTTTGGGTATAGGTAGAGGAGGTGAGATAACAATTTAGTTTTTTTTACAAATTTAATGCAAAAACATATTTTTAATGTGATGTTATATGTAAATATCATACTTTAAATTGTTTCGATATATTATTTCTTCGCTATTTCCTATATCAGCCAATAAGTATAAAACTTAGTTTGTTTGTATTTGAAAAGTTTGAATAATGCCAGAGAAGTTTAATGGTTGTTGAGTGAAATGTTGAGTTCAGCCACTCAACACGCAATGCCTCCAGAATTCGGCAGAAAGTGGGGAACGGAGTGTCTTAACACTAGGTTCCCTCTGCCTACCCTGCTGTGTGCGGGATACAGCGTGAAGCTGATTTTTTTTTATTTTTTAGCTTGCGTGCTTTATTATTGATGTAGTGTTACCGATTTCTAAATATGTATTTTATTTTTATTTCAGTGCCATCTAGTTCTGCCTTGGCCCAAATGTCTAACATGAAACCAATTAAGATATCAGCACTCAATACCCTCACAAAACCTATGGCTGTAGGATTAGATAGAGGCGGTAAGTATTTTTTTCTTTGTTTTAGCAATTATTATAAAAAAAATTACAGGTATGAGAAGATATTTTAGTTATCATACTTGTAAAGAAAAAAAAATAAAGTTTTTAAAAGTTGCCTTTTTCGCATAAAAAGGTAGTTTATATCAAAAAACCACCATATGACATCGACGTTTATTATTAAGAAATTACTAAAAATCCTCATTCCCATAAGTTATATTTTAAAAGGATATTAGATAATCCTTAATTTTGACTGAATGAATGATATATATTTTTTTCACTTTAAATTAGTTTATACGAACGCTGGAAAGGTAAATCATTTTCAATGTATGTGTAACTGTTAGCACCGGCCGGTCCGGTGCCGCCGCTGGCCGCCGGCACCTCGGCGTATAACGCGGCTTCGCTTCTCGCTCAAAGTGAGTAAAACGTGTTACGGTTTTGCTAGTCGTAGATTTTTGTTTCTAAAGTTTAGCTGTAGCATTTTTAATTTTTAATAATTTATTTTTAAAAAATATTAGTTATTTAAATATTAGTGTCTTTTTTAAATAATTTTACTAAAATGATAGCCTTACTTACTTGCGTAGTGCTAGTTCTATAACAGTATGTTGGTAACAATTATATTTTGCTTAATTTGCTATCCTTAGTTTTTTTGTTCTTTTAAATTTTTTTTTCGCATTGGTATCCTTTAGCTGAATTAGCTTGTATTTGCGATACGTATTCACAATCATAAGTTATTATATAAACAAGAGTTTTATTTTTATAATTTTAATCCCATGGCTATTATAACCCCTTTCTTCTCTTATACAATCAAAATTCTCTTTTTGCTGTGATCAAAGTCGACGCCATTGTGAATTAGAAAATTAAGCTAATAATTTTCTAATTCACAATGGCGGCGAATTAGTTGATCGAATCCGCAATGAAGAGGTACACAGAATGGCAGGTACTAGCGAGGATGTCACAGTGAGAATGAAGAAGAACGTGCTCAGCTGGTTTGGGCACGTCGAACGAATGAGTGATGAAAGAATGGCAAAAAAGATTTATGATGGAAAAGTGAGCGGTAAGAGAGGTAGGGGGAGACCTCGGTTGACCTTCGAAAACACAGTATCAAAGATACTGGAGGAAGGTCACGTAAAAAGCATGAGGACCCCCCGAAGGGCATGTATGAAGAGGTTGATGACAGTGGACGAGGCGAAAGAGGTATGTAGAGACCGTAGCGTTTGGCGCTCCGTTCTCTCTGACTACCCCGCAAGGGATAAAGCGTGAAGCTAAGTTAAGTTAAGCTAATAATTTTAGAGATATACTCTAGTCTAAATATTTCCGGCCTATTCACCTTTTAGGAGATTGAACATTGGCTGGAAATTGCTTAATAAATATAATATATTAACCTTTTCTATACTAACTTTCATATTAAATGAAGCACATTTTTTACTATTTTAATTAGTGTTCATTTGATTCTAAATGGGTAGAATATTGGTATGTTCCGACATCCACTGCGAGCACTCCTAAGGTGTGACGTAAATTTAATATACCACGGCGATGTTCCTTTATAGTTAGCTATACTGGTTTCTGAACGGAACGCAGTACAGTATACTGTAGTCCACGTTTTTTTGGCGCGGTTTACAGATAATAAAAATATGTTTCTTTTTATCTGCCGCTATCTTTAAGTGACAATGTTCAATAATAATAATTATTTTTATGAATAGTGGAAGTTGTCCCTTTTTTGAACGCCATCAAATCACTGAGATCACCTCACCTCGGTAACACAGTACAAAATGGCGACGATTTATTACTTCATATATTTCCCTAGGTTACTGAGACTATATATTGCCAGTCTATAATGAAACGAATTTCTCCTTTAGTAAGATTTCGCCGTGTATATCGGAATATACTCTAACATATGTGATCCATGTAAGTATTTTATGTCAGTTAAAAAACTTAGCCCCAGATCCCAGGGCTCCAGACCTAGCTCATTTTAGCAAAACTGAAATTTTGAGGACTATTAGTCTAATATGTGGTTAAGACAGTGTGCATACTCAGTAACTTGAAAGTGGGGTCTTTCAGAGGTAGCGCCAAATTATCTCTGTTTGGGAGGATGATTGAGCCATCTGATTGGTGTGAGTGCTTATAATATGTAAAATTAAAGCTTACTACTATCACGTAGTTTACCCCAATTTTAAACAACCTTTAGGGCATCTTGAGTTGGTAATGGCCAATCCAAAGGTCTCTCGTAATAATAAATATATTTTTTTTTACATTATTCTTAAAAACATATTTAAATACGAGCGCTTCTACTTTAACGTAGGTGAGCGTGTACTTTAGTTCGCGCTACCTCTGAAAAGACCCACTTTCAAGTTAGTAGATATGCATACAGTCTTAACTACATATTAGACTATTAATTCTCAAAATTTCAGCGTTGCTAAAATGACATAGGTCTGGGGGCCCTGGGATCTTAGTCTGGTTAAAACATATCTGCGTGTGGCTGCCAGTGTTTAATAGCATAGTGTGGTAAAAATATTTATGTTACTATAAATATTTGATATTATTCTTATAATATGCATCAGAATTGTAGTATACACTTTTGGTAGATTTATTTGGATTTTATTATTTTGTTCTTATTAAAAAAATCTTTATTTCAACCAATTAATACCATATTGTTTTTATTGTTGTACATAACTTTCTTTTTGTGAATAAAAAATGTATTTTAATATGATCTGGTTTTCATTTTGAATCGTCTTAATTTATCTATATACATTTAAATAAAGTAAAATTTTGCAATATAAAATTTTTTTATTCGGCCCACGAGGTGTCTAATAATAGAATTATATATATATATATATATATATATATATATATATATATATATATATATATATATAATCCGAATAGTTATATAAAATTTACCATTTGAGAAAAAACTGCTTAATATTTAACGTTTTGTTTCTATATTAATCTCGGTTATATATGTATGTATATTTTTAAGTATCTAATGTAACCTATTATCGTTGGTCCAGTGGAAATGGTGGGCATGACAGGCATGAATCCATTCATGCAGCAGAATTTGAAACAGATGTGGGCGGCGGGTATGGGCGCGTCGCTGTCCGGCATGCTCGGCCAGCTCGCGCAGCTGCCCCAGTGGAACCAGATGAAGGGCATGTGGCCTATGGATAAGGTATATTATAGTGTATTTTAACATTTTACCATTTTATCTTTGGGTTCAAATCCTGCTAATTTAATTTTATTTGTAAATATTTTTCTTCCTAAGTGTTTAGATGTACCACTAAAAACCGCTATCATTTTTTTTTTCAATTTTAACAAACCATTTTTACTACTTTGGTACAAAATAGTAAAAATTATTGAAAAACAACAAGGTGGAAGAGGCAGCGCTCCCTTTACGAAAACAGCATATAGGGTAAAATATTTCAAACTAAAGAAATTATTCAAGATAACTCAACAGTTTAGACGTAGGATTTTTTTGTCATTTCACGATGTTTATGCATGGTTATCACTTGTATTTCGTGTATCGCAGTTAGTTAACGCGAATAACGTAAACGCATACTACTACAAAAATACTACTAAAGGTTAAACAACTTTGAACTTTGCCGCCATACCTACGACTCGATTTCGGATGCGGATGCGGCGGTTTCCCTTTGTTAGCATAAACCTAACCTGTTAGCACCTGTGCGTGCGTCGTTCTTGACAAATGGCGTTTTATTTTAAAACGACAATTTTATTATTTATTTTGCTTGAAAAAAATCACTTTTTCATTTTTGGGAAAAAAATATATTTTCAAATTGTATTAGGCTTTTATGGAGTAGTTAAAACTATGGTTTCATTTAAAGTGGTGTTGACACTTCCATCCTGTATATATATGTATTACTTGGTTCGTTTTAACATTATTTTGCATCTTAAAAAAAACAAAAAACTATTTTAAAATAAAAAAAACTTTTATTTTATTTTCGATTATTTTAAAATAAAAATAAATATCTAATTTGTTTTTATACCCCATATATTACAAGAAAATATTAATTTAATATATAAAATTAATTATGAGTGGAGTTGTCATTAGCCATATGCTAGAATACTAGCATATTTTTACATACCATCCTGTGAAGAAACAGAATTAAGTCAGTTTCTTTACAGAGTGATATTATATAATATCAGCTCATTGCACATGACATGTTATATAATTATATGTGCATTATTTAGTATTTTAATTTAATTAAGATTTTTTAAATATTATTTTACAGATGCCTGGTGAAGAGGAAGAGGTGGATGATGAGGAGATGGGTGTAGCTGAAACGTATGCAGATTATATGCCCACAAAATGTAACTTGTTAATTTGTTATTTCATTTTCTTCCTATTGTAATGTTCATATTAATAAGGTTTTTTTATTCATTAATTATTGTCATTTTGTATTGAATTTTTTTATTGTATTTATTTTTTTATAATACTATACAATTTAAAAAAAATAAGTCTTTTAAGTAGTTTAAGTAGATCATATTCCTCCCACAACGCAGTGGTAATGAGTAAAGGCAACGGTTGTGCGTTTGATTTCAACTTGGGGGAATGAACTATTTCATATTTTGATTTTCTTATTTTTGTAATGAGACAAAGCGCGGTGATAAGTTCCGATACTCAACACGCAATGTCCCGAAAATTCTGTGGAAAATTGAGAATGAAGTGTCTTAATACTAGGTTCCCTTTTCCTACCTTGCTATACTATATTTTTGTTTGGATTAAATGTTGTATGATTTTTAAACATTTTTAAAGTGTTATTCCACACTTAGGAAAGAAAAACTTATTTAGAAAACGTATAAAAATTTGAACGCAGCGGGACTCGAACCCGCGCCTCCTGGAAACCGACCAGGCGCTCTGACCACTAAGCCATGCGTTCTCGCCAAGCTGCGTCGAAATTTTTATACGCTTGTTACAACTTATTTATGTTGTTAGTATCTCTGTAGGGAGATTTTTACAAATTTCCGCTACCCAAAGATAATTACTAAGAATTATCGTTTGGCAAGAGAGAATACTATTTTTTAAATATTTTTTAAACATTTTTAAAGTGTTATTCCACACTTAGGAAAGAAAAATACTTATTTAGAAAACGTATAAAAATTTGAACGCAGCGGGACTCGAACCCGCGCCTCCTGGAAACCGACCAGGCGCTCTGACCACTAAGCCATGCGTTCTCGCCAAGCTACGTCGAAATTTTTATACGCTTGTTACAACTTATTTATGTTGTTAGCATCTCTGTAGGGAGATTTTTACAAATTTCCGCTACCCAAAGATAATTACTAAGAATTATCGTTTGGCAAGAGAGAAACTATTTTTTAAATATTTTTAAACATTTTTAAAGTGTTATTCCACACTTAGGAAAGAAAAATACTTATTTAGAAAACGTATAAAAATTTGAACGCAGCGGGACTCGAACCCGCGCCTCCTGGAAACCGACCAGGCGCTCTGACCACTAAGCCATGCGTTCTCGCCAAGCTACGTCGAAATTTTTATACGCTTGTTACAACTTATTTATGTTGTTAGCATAATAGCAAATTTTTATACGTTTTCTAAATAAGTATGTTGTATGATTTTTTTTCAACCGGTGCGCAGTGAAGCTGGGCCGCAAGCACCCCGACCCGGTGGTGGAGACGGCGTCGCTGTCGTCGGTGGAGCCGGTGGACGTGACGTACCGCGTGAGCCTGCCCGACGACACCGTGCGCGCCGGCCTGCTGTCCGCGCTGCAGCTGGAGGCCGTCGTGTACGCGTCGCAGGCGCACGAGCACACGCTGCCCGACGGCACGCGCGCCGGCTTCCTCATAGGTACGCACGCTGGCATTTGTGCGTGTGGTCTCGAGGCCGGTCGTGGCGCAGCGGCACAGAGTGTTCTGGGTTCGATCCCCACTGGAGGAAGTGAAATATTTATTTACATTTATATTTTCATTTCCTCGCTCTGGTGTCGAGGCAAAGCGCGGCGTTGAGTTCCGCCACCCAGCGCAATGCGCAATATATAATACGCAATGCCTCCAGAATTCGGCGGAAAGTGGGGAACGAAGTGTCTTAACACGAGCTTCCCTCTGCCTACCCCGCTGACTGCGGGATACAGCGTGAAGCAGGTTTTTTATTTAAAAATAAAATCTACAATTGAATATCAATTAAAAAAGTCAGACAATGAATTTTATTAATTCTTGTACATCCGGACATTCAATTCTCATTATGTTAACTTCCGCATGACGTGTCGTTCGGATTAATAATGAATCGTTCCATTGTATCTTCAAGAAGTTGGTAAAATTGTGTCAAATATATTTTTCTATTCCTGTACAATGATACCTGAACACTTAATAAACCGAATACAAAATTAATATATTTAAAAAATAAATATGTAACCTTGCTATCAGTACAAGTGGGGTACGCCAGTTGTCAAGAAGCAATATAAACTGGTTTAGGCTAAGTAAGTGACGTCACACCTACACTATTTATACTCTCACAATTGGAAAGCTCAGCTTTGACTTCACGAGTTGGAATATATTACATTTCTAAAAAACATGAAATGTTGACATACGTTTTCTCAATGTAAAAAAATATAAATCTAGTGTTTCACGCGCAAATTGTTTTTTTTTTTAACTTTACGCTATATCTCGCACATAGGATAGACAGAGAGGTGTTTGAAACCTAGTGTTAAAGGGAACGAAAGTGTCTTAATGCGAACGGAGTGTTCGTTCCCATTAAGACGCTACCATTCTCCAACATCCGCCTAGTCCTGGAGGCATTGCGCGTTGAGTGGCGAAACACAACACAGCGCTTTACCTCGTTACCAGACCGAGGAAATAAAAATATGAAATATTTAATTTCTGAGTAGGAATCGTAATGCTGAATAAAATCAAATATTACCGAAAAAAATATTAATTTACTAATTTGTTATTTTTACTAGGTGACGGCGCCGGTGTAGGCAAAGGTCGTACGATAGCTGGCATTATATTCGAGAATTATCTGAAGGGGCGTAAACGTGCGGTGTGGGTGTCCGTCTCCAACGACCTGAAGTATGACGCGGAGAGGGACCTGCGAGATATAGGCGCTGGGAAGATTGAAGTGCATTCGTTGAATAAGGTGGAGCTTGTGTTGCTTTTTATTTACTATATTTTTATAGTAGTAGTAGTATTATTGTAGGTAGATATGTATATTTTATTCTCCAGAGGTCTCCAGAGGTTGCCCTGACTAATATCTGTCCGATATTTGTTCTTGGGCATACGGGTACGCGACCCCGGATCCTCGATCCACCACTTGTTATAACCTCCGTCCAGTCCGTAAAAGTGGTGTCCCCTTCTGTTAATCTCTTCCTTGCAGGTGCAGGAGGTGACTCGTGAAAAGAAGGATGCCTTTAAGAAGTGGCAGCAATCCAACTCTTCTGAAGACAGACTGGAGTACATAGTAGCTAAACGTGCCAGTGAAAGAGCTGTAGCCAGAGCCCGCAGTGAGAGTTTGTCACCATTGTATGATAAACTTGAAACTGTGGATGGGCAGAAGTTCATTTATAAACTGGCACGTTCCCGGGATAAAGCGACGCAAGATATCGCAAAATGTCTTTGCGTCAGAGATTCCCAGGGCACGCTGCTCTGTAGTCATGCCTCTGTGAAGGATAGGTGGAGAAGCTACTTCCAGGAGTTGCTGAATATTCAGCACCCATGCAGTCTTCATCACGACCCACCGCATAACCTCGGACTTATTGCCCCAATAACCCTTGATGAAACTCGTAATTGCTTTCGACGCATGAAGAACGGAAAAGCGGTGGGACCTGACGACATTCCGATCGAAGCGTGGAAATCGTTGGGCTCTCCTGGAGTGCTCATGATTACTGTCCTTTTTAACCATATCTTGAACACTGGAAAGATGCCACACCAGTGACGGCTCAGCTTCAATACCCCTATTTACAAGGGAAGGGGCAGTGTTCAAGATTGTGGTAGTTATTAAGCTTATGAGTCATACCATGAAGCTCTTCGAACGCATGATCGACCTCAGGCTCCGCCGCGAGTGTACTATCTCTGAGTCTCAATATGGATTTCAGCCAGAATCGGGCACTATGGACGCCGTTATCGCCCTCAGAACATTGATGGAGGCATACAGGGAAAAAAGGAGAGCTCTGCATGTGGCCTTTTTACATCTGCAGAAGGAAGACCTTTGACTGTGTGCCTCGTCATTGTATCTGGTGGGCATTGCGATCTAAAGGGATCCCTGAGGCCTATATTGAGATTATCAGAGACATGTACCACGATTCCGGTTCTATGGTTAGGACTGCTGTTGGCGACACTAAACCCTTCCAGATTACAGTATGGGTTCACCAAGGCTCGGCTCTTAGTCCGTTCTTATTCAATGTGGTGCTCGATACTGTCTCGGCTCACATCCAAGACCAGCCTCCATGGCTGATGATGTATGCCGATGATATAGCACTCATTGACGAGAACCGACTGATGCTGGAGCGTAAAGTGAACCTGTGGAAGGGTACAGTTAAGAACGGCGGTTTTAAACAAAATGTGTCAAAGACCGAGTACATGGCCTGCGGGAATCCGGACTCGAGCACTATTCGTATAGGTCCTAAACCAGCCGTTAGGTCGGAAAAGTTCAGATACCTAGGATCCGTTATGCACGAGTCTGGAGGCATCGATCATGATGTCTATAGCCGGATAAGCGCTGCTTGGTCCAAATGGCGGGAGGTCACTGGTGTGGTCTGCGATCGCAGGATACCGCCTAAACTCAAGGGTCTGATATACAAGAGCATCATCCGACCGGTTCTTTTATACGCCAGCGAATGTTGGCCAGCACTATCTCGGCACACTCAGGAGCTTCACGTCACGGAAATGAAGATGCTGAGGTGGATGTGCGGCGTAACGCGGTCTGACCGCATACGCAACACATTCATTCGAGGTAGTCTTGGAGTCCGTGACGTAGCGGATAAGCTCCAAGAGCGTCGCCTGAGATGGTTTGGTCACGTTACGCGCCGGCCTAAGAACTATGTCGGATGCAAGTGCCTTGCTATGTCAGTCCCTGGAGTAAGACCTCCCGGACGCCCAAGGAAGCGCTGGTTGGAAGTCGTGATGCAGGACATGAGAGCCAATGGTCTAACCACCGAGGACGCTAAAGACCGTGCAAAGTGGAGTAGGTGGAGTAGGAAGGCAGACCCTGGCAAATAGCTGGGATTAATGCCAGGAAGAAGAAGAGATATGTATATTTTAATTTTTAAGTGATCACTTCTTATAGAGGAGTGATACTGAGTCATGCAATGAGAGGAGAGACAAGCGTCTGTCCGAAATATTGCTGTGGGTTAGAGTGAAAGAGGAAGAGCCAGTCTGCCGCTGCCGTATGTGAGAGAAAGGGAGGCCAGATAGACCGGCTCTGGATCGGCGCGTTACGTAATGAAGCGGTTTACGCTCCCATAAGAAGTTATCACAGAAAAATTATAGAATCACATCAATGTTATTTGATTTAAATCTACAACTGTCTAATATTATCTATTAATAATATTTTCTATTCCAGTTTAAATATGCAAAAATATCATCAGCGATCAATGGCAACGTAAAAAAGGGTGTAGTGTTCAGTACATATTCAGCCTTAATAGGGGAGACGCAAGCCAACACGAAATATCGTACTCGACTTAAACAGCTGTTGCAGTGGTGTGGGGAAGATTTTGATGGATGTGTATCCTTTACATATAAGAAATATATAAATAAATACTTATAATTTAATAGTGCCAATGATTATAAAATTATATTTTGTGTTTCATTAATTTAATTTTCAGATTAATATTATATAGAGTCTATTATTGCCTATTTTAAATTAATTGCATTAAAATATAATTTAGATTTCTAATAGAATTCCAAAATAATTTCCTTCACTTTATAAATATCAAGATTATGTATACCTATGCCAAATATTGAAAACTTAAAAAGTACCAATAACTACTTAATCCACAATCAGATCGTCTTCGACGAATGTCACAAAGCCAAGAACTTGTGTCCGGTTGGCTCCGGCAAGGCCACCAAGACAGGTCTAACAGCTCTAGAGCTTCAGAACAAGTTGCCTAAGGCCAGGGTGGTGTATGCTTCAGCTACTGGAGCCTCGGAGCCTAGGAATATGGCTTATATGGTCAGGTTGGGGATATGGGGTGAAGGCACACCATTCCCAACGTTTATGGACTTTATTAATGCAGTTGAGAAGAGGTTGGTTTGATTTATTTATAGTTTTTTTGATAGTATATAGTAACTTAAATGTGATTGGAATGTTTCGATGATTGTCTTCAAAGATTATCACAAAGCGTCTATATACACCAGTAACGCCACCAAGACAGATTTAACAGCTCAAAAACTGTAGAACAAGTTGCCCAAGGCTAGGGTGGTGCCAAGGTGCCCAGGACCATAGCTTACATGGTCTCATATTGGGTATATGAGGTGGAGGCACCCCCATTACCTATTTTTATGATATTTATTTATGCTGTTGAGAAGTAGTTGGTACTATTTTCTTAGTTCATCTGATAAAAGTTGTTTGGTTTTTAGTGTGGTTGGATAATAATACTGTATGGTGATACTGTGTGGTGGTGGATCGACGTCGTTAGTTTATTTATCACATTTCTATAATATTTTTTTACAGAGGTGTAGGTGCTATGGAAATAGTAGCAATGGATATGAAGCTCCGTGGCATGTACATCGCTCGACAGCTGTCTTTCCACGGGGTTTCTTTCAAGATAGAGGAGGTGCCGCTGTCCGACTCTTTTAGAGACACCTATGATAAGGCAGTTGCTTTGGTAAGTTTTATTGTTTTTGTTTTATAATCATTATTAATTATTTATATTGTACCTGTACCAAAAATTTTCTGTCTTATTATATAACTTTATATGAAAATATAGAACACCTTAAATTGCCTTAATAATTTATGAGACAAATAACTTTAATTATACTTATTTAGAAAATGTAGAGCTACGTTACTACTTACTCATACTTCCTCAACTCTTTATTTGATTTTTTTTATAATATATTCTAGAATATTAAAATATCCAGAATCAATGCGTAATTTTAAATTAAAATAGTATTATTTAAAATTTACAAAAATCGCTAAAACCAAACAAAATTGTAATTAATATTTAATTTCCAGTGGGTAGAAGCAATGCAACGTTTCACTGAAGCGGCTGAATTGATAGATGCTGAGCCTCGCATGAAGAAGACGATGTGGGGACAGTTCTGGTCGGCGCACCAGAGGTTCTTCAAATATTTGTGTATTGCAGCTAAGGTTAGTATTTTTTTATATATTTTCCTATATTAAATTTATTTATTTGATGCCTTCGATACAACAGTTTAGTTTAACCTACATGGCTCCTGGCATTAACGCCGGCGCATATTGCCAGGGTCTTCCTTCCTGTTAACCTGTTACATGTTTTTTTTTTCTATGGAAAAGACAAGGCAAACGAGCGTTCGGGTCACCTGATGGTAACTGATCACCGCCGCCCACGACCCCGTGCAGCACCAGAGGAGCTGCAGGTGCGTTGCCTGCCTGTAAGGTGGGTTGGGCTCCGGAGCCCGGCGTTACCTGATGCAAAACGCAGTGGCATAAAGCCACTACTTCACGCCGGTTTTAAATGCCGGGGGTGGTAATGATCCGGTCGAGTCTGCCCATGCGTGTTGCCATTGCTGGCGACGTGACTCTACCACACGTACTTTAGTCGCCTCTTACGACACCACCAGTACCAGGATGATCCTATTCTAGGCCGGGATCACACGGCAAAATCATCACATGTTGTTTAACATCCTCGGTGGTTAGTCCATTAGCTCTCACATCCTGCACCACGACATCCAAAGTCCAGTCTTAGTCCAGAGCGCAACGTGGCCAAAACTCAATTTTAGGTGACACTCTTGGAGCTTATCCGCTACGCCACGGACCCCAAGACTACCTCGAATGAATGTGTTACGTATGCTATCAGACCGCGTTACGCCGTAAATCCACCTCAGCATCTTCATTTTCCTGACGTAATGTTTGGGCGGTATTCTGCGATCGCAGACCACACCAGTGACCTCCCGCCATTTGGTCCAACCAGCGCTTATTCGGCCATGGACATCGTGATCGATCCCTCCAGACTCGTGCATAACGAATCCTGTACTGGTACTTTTCCAACTTAATGGCTGGGTCAGAACCTATAAGGGTGGTGCTGAAGCCGAGTCGTGGTCCATTTATCTAATAATTTCAATATAGGCTTCGGGGATTCTTTTGTATCGCAATGCCAAATACACTGACGAGGCACAGAGTCTGCAGATCTCAATAAGCGGCAATATGCAGAACTGTACCGTTTTTCTGTATGCCTCCATCAAAGTTCTGAGGTCGAAAACGGCGTCCAAAATGCCTGATCGTGGCTGAAATTCATTTTGAATTTCAGAAATGTCGTTCGATCATGTGCTCGAAGAGCTTCATGATATGACTGATAAGCCTGATGTCCCTATAACTACGACAACCTTGAACGCTGCTCCTTCCATTGTAAATAGGGGTAAAGAAGCTATGTCGCCACTGGTGTGTGATCTTTCCAGTATGCAAGATATGGTTAAAATGGTCACACACAGCACACCAAGAAAGCCCAACGATTACCACGCTTCAGTCGGGATATCGTCAGGTTTTCCGTTCATGCGTCGAAGGCAATTACGAGATCCGTCAAGAGTTATTGGGTATATAATACAATAAGTCCGAGGTTAGAAGATGGATCGTGAGGTAGATTACATAGGTGCTGTGTGTTCAGCAGCTCCTGGAAGTAGCTTTTCCATCGCTCATTCACAGAGACATAGCTATAGAGCAGCGTGCCCTGCGAATCTCTGACGCAAACTCCTTAAAGTACAAATAAAGGATCTCCCAACCAAAACTGTCACTACTTCATTTTGGTAAGGTGCTAAGAATCACCGCGTTGAACAAAGCTATCGATAAAAAAACCGCACCCAAATCGGTTTTTTAATGCAGGAGATACAGTGCCACAGACAGACACAGACATGTCTTTTAGCACAACACCTTTATGAGCCATGTTTCGTTTTAACTTAGAATCATGAAATTGGTACAGAACATACGATGAGCCAGTCCAGATTGAACTCTCGATTAAAACAGATGGTGAGGTTGGACGCATCTGTATACGTATGTATTTATTTGTATGTCTGTGGTATCGTAGCTGCCAAATGGATGAATTGGTTTTGATTTAGTTTTCATTATTTGTAAGGTGACTTAATGGCGAGCGTTTTTAGCCATGATTCAAAAAATGAGTAATTTGAAGATTATCGGCTATTTTCAACTTGTTTTTATTCACTTTTTAGATCTTTCCTTGTCGGAAGTTTTATATTATCAATTATTTAACTTTATAATATGGTTGTTTGTGTTGTTTCAGGTCAACCAGGCAGTGGTAACGGCTCGGGAGGCTGTGAAGTGCGGGAAATGTGTGGTGATCGGGTTGCAGAGCACGGGCGAGGCGCGCACCCTCGACCAGCTCGAGCGCGACGACGGAGAGCTCTCCGACTTCGTGTCCACTGCCAAGTGAGTGTTGTACAATAGGGTAATAAAGTTATCTTTTGCGCAAGTAAAAAAAATGCAATCTAACTTTAGGACAGCCACAACTTATCAACCATACTGTACTAGTTAGTGTCAACACACTTTTGGTATATATAAATGCTTGACAGAGTGTTATATTTATTTAATTAATTTAAAGTACATATTTAATGTATATTATTTAAAAATATATTGACTTGCTGCATTCCTCTACCATACAAAGTTTTTTTTTCATCTATTAATATATAGACCATGAATTATTAGTAGGATCATTTGGGAAAGAAATACTATTTACTAAAACTACTTAATGTAAATTAATAATTATAATTTAATCTATTTTCAGAGGTGTATTCCAAACTCTTGTAGAGAAACATTTTCCTGCACCAGACAGGGAAAGAATAAGCAGGTTACTGGGGTTAGAGGCAAAGGGCAAACAAAAATCAGAGCCTGTCACACCCTTAAATGGCAAGAATGGGGTAGATGATGCTAACTCTTCTAAGAGGAAATGTATGTATTTTTAAATAATATGGTTTCGCTAGTTTCTTTTTCATTTTAAGTTTGTCTAGTGGTCTTAGAGTGGAAAATACAAAAAAAATATAACTAAGTTAACTTATTATACAGAGAGGAAGCGTCAGCTTTCCTTTTACGGGAACATACATAACATAGGGTAAAATATTTTAAACTATTCTATCTATAAGATAAGAAATTAATCAAGATACCTCAACAGTTTAGACGTAGGATTTTTTTTTCATTTCACAATATTTATCCATAGCTGTATTTCGTGTGACGCAGTTACGCAAACATGCGAGTAACGTAAACACATACTACTACAAAAATACTACTAAAGGTTAATCAACTCTGAACTTTGCCGCCATACCTATGACTCGATATCGGAATGAGGCGTATGCGGCGGTTTCCTTTTGATAGGTTTATTTGTGAGTGCGTCGTTCTTGACAAATGGCGTTTTATTTTACAGCAATAATTTTATTATTTATTTTCTTTTAAAAATCACTTTTTCCTTTTTGGGAAAAAAATAAATAATAATAATAGTTGTAGGCTTTTTTATAATATTAAGTAGTTAAAACTGTGGTGTCCTTTAAAATGGTGCTGACAAAAATACTCTGTATACAAAATATTGAATATTATAAAAGTTAAAGGCTGAAAGCGTGCAATGGCTCTAGAATCCTGCGGAAAGTGGGAAACGGAGTGTCTTACGACTAGGTTCCCTCTGCCTACCCGACTGAGTGCGGCATATAGCATGAAGCTGATTTTTAAAGGCCAGTCGTGGCGCAGGGGCACAAAGTGTGACTGTAAATCCGACTGGTTGTGGGTTCGATCCCCACTCGAGGAGATGTAATATTTACTTAAATTTATATTTCCATTTCTTCGTGGTGTCGAGGCAAAGCGCTACGATGAGTTCTGCCACTCAACACGTGAAAATAATTTAAATATAAGCATTGTCCCGAGTGGAGATTGAACCCACAAATAGTTGTGATTTGTACTTCCCGCTCTGGTTAACCAAGTGCTGTGTTGAGTTTCGCCCTTCAACACGCAATGTCTAACGGAATGTCGTAGCACTAGGTTCTTTCTGTCTATCCTGCTATACGAAATATAGCGGGAAGCTGTTTTGTAAAAGTTAAAAGGAAAAGCAAAAAATTAGCATAATTATTTAATCTTTTTATTCCAGTGACACCCCGCCAGCAAGTGAACGCAGCATCAAAACGGATGCGAGGCGGCTCATCATCAGACGAGTTCATCAGGTCTGATGACGAAGCGGAGGAAAATGGCGACTCTGATGAGGACAAGCGAGACTCTGACTCAGATCTTAGTGACTTTAATCCGTTCCACGCGGGCAGTGATAGTGATGACGGTGGGTGGGATTATTTTGTGATAATATCCATAAATCTGATAGTAGACCTTTTGTTTTGCTATAAGCATTTTTGTTTATTTATTTAAGCATAAACATTTAAACAAAAAATATGGATGTATATAAAACATTGTTTTTAAACACTATGAGATGAGTTCTGTCACAACACTCGTGTCTCGAAATCGATCGGTGTGTGGGAAACGGAGCATCTTAACACTAAGTTCCCTCTGCCTAATACAAAAAACTATAAAAAGTAAATAAACATATTGAAACAATAAACATATTGAAACTCCTCTACAGAGCCTTGGCTAGGAAGAAAGAAGAAGGTAGCGAAAAAGAAGAAGCCAACAGTGAAGAAGAAGGCGAACACCACACAGGACAAGATCGAGACGATGTTCGAGCGCAAGTGCCTCGCGCCCGCCGCGCCCACGCTCACCGTCACGCAGGGCGGCAAGAGCCTCGTGGGCACCCCTGTCGGTACCAATGGACTGTATTTAGGTATTTACGTCTCCAATTTATTTTTTATACTACCTTGTGCCGGCGGCTTCACAAACTTGCTTGTAAATCACTAGATATTATAAGTTTCGGAAATAAGGTTTTCAACCTGATATCTCGCTATTAAGGGCGTATTATCCACGTGATTTGCAGAACTGGTCAGGAGGTCGTGTGTATACTACACGACCTCTCGCGTTAACCATAAACTTTAATTTTCTACTAATAGAGGACTAGTTCCTAGTCTCGTGAATACCGAGATTGAATACAGTCTCGAGATCGTAAATTTTAGTTGACTGCCATTCGTTTCGATTTAAGGTTAGGTTAATAAGGTGTAAGGTGTAGTTTACATCGAAACGATTGATGTGATATAATATCGTGATGTAGTTTCTCCAGTCTTTCTCGATAAGTGGTTTCTGTTTAACAAAAAGAGTCAACTAGTTCTTGAGATAAGCTTTCAAGTATAGATTATACACATGTGTGTTTAGGATCTTGAAACTAAGGCCGTATCTATAAATTACTCTCGACTTCGAGATCGATCTTGAGATGCTGTTTTCATTCATATATTATTAAAACGACATTCTCCATTGAGATAGTGATAATATTTAAATGACATTTAACTCCTTGCACATTGCATGGTTGCGCAGGCGCGCCCCGGCCGCAGGCGCCGGCGCGGTCGGCCATCGAGCGCGCGTGCAGCATGAAGGAGCAGCTGCTGAGCGCCATCGAGCGCCTGGGCCGCCGCCTGCCGCCCAACACCCTCGACCAGCTGGTGGACGAGCTGGGCGGCACCGACAATGTGGCTGAGGTACCCTCATTTTTTTACTTATTATTCATATTATTTATGCTTTTTATACACCAAGACCTCTGAATCTACTTGTCCGAATTTTTCTTTCTTTTTGTTTTGTATAATATAAAAACTGCATTCTTCGGGGTTTCTATAGGCTATATAACATTACGGTGTAAGTCTTAGTTAGTCTTAAATAATGTAATAACAATAATAAGATACGCCATCGAATTGCTTTAAGTGCGTGCGCTGCAAAAATATAAGTTGTCAGTAAATATTCAACTTTATTATAATAGTTCTAAAAAGAACTCCGCGACACCATATGTCTATCTTTTTTAAATAAGTGACAATAAGGCATTTTGTGACAAAAAAATAATTGAAAAATGTAAGGTATATTTCATCGATTTTTATTTCACATATTGAACCTTACGAGCGAAAGTTATTCATCAAGAAAATTTTATGAAGATAATCTTCAGCTTTTAAAGCTTGTCAATTCAATGTATACATATTTTTGGAGAAAATGTAAAATTAAAATGTTTCAACGTTCTGTTTACGGCCGCAAGCCTAGACTCGAGTCCCGCGGGGGGCGCCCTTGCCACCGATGACGTCCTATCATACAGTCACGTAGTGTTCATGATTGAATGTATCAACCTTGGCAAATACAGCATAATAAAAGTATTATAGGTGGTATGCGGGCGAAGCCGCGAGGGGGCCGCTAGTGACTTAATAATATTATAATCTCTTTAACTTCTAGATGACAGGCAGAAAAGGTCGAGTAGTACAAACAGAGGATGGTCAAATACAATATGAAAGTCGGTCTGAAGCAGATGTTCCACTAGAAACTCTCAACTTGACGGAGAAACAGAGGTTCATGGACGGAGAGAAAGATGTAGCTATTATATCAGAGGCGGCTTCCAGTGGTATTTCATTGCAGAGTGATAGGAGGTGGGTGGTGTGATTTTTTAATTTTGGTGTTTTCTTTTTTTTTGTTGGATAGATAATTAGTAACTTGCTCTGTGTTAAGTGAAATTTTTTGTAAACTTCCTACTGAAAAAAGTTACTTTTGAAAGTGTTGTATGAAGATCTCACAATGTTTTAGTAATTTTAATTATTAATAATAAATTATGTGGTTTTTATCGAAAGAGAGTCAAGTGCCCCCTGTACTTAAAGTGGCTTGACTCTTCACCACTAAACCAATTTAAAGCAGTGTATTTATAAAAAACTAAAAAATATTTTTCACAGAGCGAGAAATCAAAGGCGGCGGGTTCATATAACGCTAGAGTTGCCGTGGTCGGCCGACAGAGCTATACAGCAGTTTGGTGATTATATTTTAAAAAAAATACTATATTTTACTCATATTAACCGTAGCGTTTGGCGCTCCGTTCTCTCAGACTACCCCGCTAGGGATAAAACGTGAAGCTAGTTATAGTTATTTACTTATATTATACACTTAATATTTATAGATAGAATTCATAAAACATCTCTCATTAAAACAAGTTATATAATAGAAATTAGGCTGATTCTATAGTGTTGCTAACGATATTAAAAATATTTATATTATTCTATGTTTTACCAGGTCGTACCCATCGCTCCAATCAAGTGAACGCTCCAGAATACATCTTCCTTATATCAGACTTGGCAGGGGAGCGTCGCTTCGCTTCGACCGTTGCCAAGCGATTAGAGTCACTAGGTGCACTCACTCATGGTGATCGACGGGCGACTGAAACTAGAGATTTGAGCCAATTTAATATTGATAATAAATATGGTATGTACTAGTAGAAGTAAATTTGGTCTGGTTTATGTAGTATTAACTTATTAAAAAGTGGGGAACGGAGTGTCTTAACACTAGGTTACCCTACTGTGTGCGGGATGATAAAAAAAAAACTTAGTAAGAAGTTGTGCCAGCTTCCTTTCACCTTTGTCATGGTCCAGCGGTTATCGATCTTAAGCCGACTTTCAGAGGGATCAACAAATATGGTAAGTAACCGTAGGTGTGTTTTTATTTAATTGAATTTGCTTTAAATCCATATGACTTAGATTTAAAGCAAATTCAGCATCAACTTATCCTTACCTTTCCTTTCCACCGTGGCTAAGCACACAAATGCAATTTTTAGGAAATTTACAATGGAATATGATCTAGTTCAATACTGTAAATAGGTATGGTAAGCTGATGGAATGTAATAAAGTGTTTTTGTTGCATTCGCTTTGAATCTGGGTTTTATTTGCTCGGTACTAAACTAGGGAGGGAATGTTCTCCTCGCCTCCACCGGGCCTAGATGGTAAGACAAAGACTGTCATCCGGAAACTTTCAATGAGATTTGATTCAGTTCAATATTGATATTGTAGTATATGATGGTTTATGAAACAGGTCTTTTTGCCGTTTTTTTTATTCTATGTCATAATTTTCTATAATCGTGACGTAGTAAGGTAGTGTGTTATTTTATCCAGAATTATAAATTAATATTTCCATTTTTTCGCTCTGGTGTTGAGGCAAAGCGCGGCGTTGAGTTCCTCCACTCAACACGCAATGCCTCCAAAATTCGGCGGAAATTGGGAAACGGAGTGTCTTAACACTCGGTTTCCTCTGCCTACCCTGCTGTGTGCAGGATACAGCGTGAAGCTGATTTATTTTTGTTTTAATTCTAGGCTGTGGCTAATATAACGTGAATTTTTTAAAGTTTATGATAAGTGGTCAACATAGTGTCTTCACACTGGATGCGCTTTATTAACCTTATTATGACTTTTTTTCTTAAGATTTTCTTAAGAATTAGAACTATATACCTTAAGAAATAATACTATTTTTTTTTATTGGCAGGTCGAACGGCCCTAGAAGCGGTGATGAAAGCAATAATGAAATACGAGACCCCCCTCGTGCCGCCGCCGCGCGACTACACCGGGGATTTCTTCCAAGATGTGGCGTCCGCGCTGGTGGGCGTCGGCCTCATCGTGAACAGTGACAATGTACCTGGGATACTGGCCTTGGATAAGGTAAGCCAGTCGTGATAATACGTTGGAAATTGATAAACTGTACGCTGCGCGGCGTTGAGTTACTAGTAGTATTTAAGATGATAATAATTAAGATGATTTACAATACTGACTATTATTTTGGCTATTTAAAATAAAACGTCTCCAAATAAATGAGACCGCCCGTTCACCTCGTTACAAGAAGTTCCGCTACTCAGCACGCAACGCCTCCAGAATAGAAAGTATTTTAATGGTAACGTAGTGTCTTAACACTAGGTACCCAGGTTTCCTGTGCCAATAAAAAAGCGTTGGAAATCGACTGTAAAACCAAGCGCATCAAAGAGTTTCGCTATTTGTCCGTGTCTTAACTTATGCATGTTGATATCGGAGATTTGACATGTTGATATCGGAAATTTGTAAGATGTAGCCCGCGCCGGTGGATGTTGGTAAACGAAAAATGGTAAACAAAACGCGCTATATGGGTTAAGCTTAAAAGTAATGAAATAATGTGTGATTATCTCTCTCTCTCTCTCTGTCTTTTATGTTGTCACAATCTCTAACTTATGGTAGAATAAATGAAAAAAAAAAACTAATTTTATCTTCTCTTTACAGGATTATAACAACATGTCGAAATTCTTAAACAGGATATTAGGTATGCCGGTGGATTTGCAGAACAGGTTGTTCAAGTATTTCACTGATACACTCGCTGCTGTTATGGAGCAAGGTAAGCTCGATTGATAATATTATATAAACCAAGACTGCCCAACTGTTGAACAAAGTAGGCATAAATTATATATGAAAGTATTTATTTTATTGATCTAAAATAAAAAAATTAATAACGACAATGACCCTTCTCTGTCCAATATATCGACAGGGTTGAAATCCTAGCAGGATTTGTTATGCTAATATTTATTTGACATTTAAATATTTTGTAAAATATTTTTTGTTGTATGAATTTTATTTTGTGTTTATTTATTTGCTATAAAAAAAGAAAGTGACCTACATTTCACGGTAACTGATCCTGTCCTCTAGACAAGCCGATTCGAGCTTGAACTTATTGCTTGCACAAATGTTAAAATATCTCACACTATATATATATATATATATATATATATATATATATATATATATATATATATATATATATATATATATATATATATATATATATATATATATATATATATATATATATATATATATATATATATATATATATATATATATATATATATATATATATATATATATATATATATATATATATATATATATATATATATATATATATATATATATATATATATATATATATATATATATATATATATATATATATATATATATATATATATATATATATATATATATATATATATATATATATATATATATATATATATATATATATATATATATATATATATATATATATATATATATATATATATATATATATATATATATATATATATATATATATATATATATATATATATATATATATATATATATATATATATATATATATATATATATATATATATATATATATATATATATATATATATATATATATATATATATATATATATATATATATATATATATATATATATATATATATATATATATATATATATATATATATATATATATATATATATATATATATATATATATATATATATATATATATATATATATATATATATATATATATATATATATATATATATATATATATATATATATATATATATATATATATATATATATATATATATATATATATATATATATATATATATATATATATATATATATATATATATATATATATATATATATATATATATATATATATATATATATATATATATATATATATATATATATATATATATATATATATATATATATATATATATATATATATATATATATATATATATATATATATATATATATATATATATATATATATATATATATATATATATATATATATATATATATATATATATATATATATATATATATATATATATATATATATATATATATATATATATATATATATATATATATATATATATATATATATATATATATATATATATATATATATATATATATATATATATATATATATATATATATATATATATATATATATATATATATATATATATATATATATATATATATATATATATATATATATATATATATATATATATATATATATATATATATATATATATATATATATATATATATATATATATATATATATATATATATATATATATATATATATATATATATATATATATATATATATATATATATATATATATATATATATATATATATATATATATATATATATATATATATATATATATATATATATATATATATATATATATATATATATATATATATATATATATATATATATATATATATATATATATATATATATATATATATATATATATATATATATATATATATATATATATATATATATATATATATATATATATATATATATATATATATATATATATATATATATATATATATATATATATATATATATATATATATATATATATATATATATATATATATATATATATATATATATATATATATATATATATATATATATATATATATATATATATATATATATATATATATATATATATATATATATATATATATATATATATATATATATATATATATATATATATATATATATATATATATATATATATATATATATATATATATATATATATATATATATATATATATATATATATATATATATATATATATATATATATATATATATATATATATATATATATATATATATATATATATATATATATATATATATATATATATATATATATATATATATATATATATATATATATATATATATATATATATATATATATATATATATATATATATATATATATATATATATATATATATATATATATATATATATATATATATATATATATATATATATATATATATATATATATATATATATATATATATATATATATATATATATATATATATATATATATATATATATATATATATATATATATATATATATATATATATATATATATATATATATATATATATATATATATATATATATATATATATATATATATATATATATATATATATATATATATATATATATATATATATATATATATATATATATATATATATATATATATATATATATATATATATATATATATATATATATATATATATATATATATATATATATATATATATATATATATATATATATATATATATATATATATATATATATATATATATATATATATATATATATATATATATATATATATATATATATATATATATATATATATATATATATATATATATATATATATATATATATATATATATATATATATATATATATATATATATATATATATATATATATATATATATATATATATATATATATATATATATATATATATATATATATATATATATATATATATATATATATATATATATATATATATATATATATATATATATATATATATATATATATATATATATATATATATATATATATATATATATATATATATATATATATATATATATATATATATATATATATATATATATATATATATATATATATATATATATATATATATATATATATATATATATATATATATATATATATATATATATATATATATATATATATATATATATATATATATATATATNAACGCTCTTTGTCTTCAAGGTCAAAATCATTACTTTTGAAGCGCCTAAACCAGTCTCTGCACGTTGTATTCGACAAAGCATTGTCTCAACGAGAATTCTGTGTGCTTCTGCTGCAGATTTTTTCTGAATAAAGCAGTGCAATAAAATTCCCCGCAAAAACACTTTATTTGGCACAAAAGTACACATTTTCACAAAGGGAAAATAAATATGTAGTTGACACTGTAGTAAACACTATTCTACTATAATTTGAGGTTACATATAGTACTACTTTGGTGATTCGTTACCGTACGAAAATCCATGCACAGAGTGCCGCAACGCCATCTTTCAAAAAACAGCGAGAACTTATTCAACTCATTCCTAATAATAAATCTTTTATGGGTCTGCGTATACGTGTATATAATAATAAACTTCCGCAGTGTATTCAAAGTTTGCCACTACCACAATTTAAAGTAGCTTTAAAAAAATACTAACAAGTAAAGCTTATTACACTGTTCAAGAATATTTAGAGGATAAACATGGATGGAATTAATGTCTATTGAATGTGATGCAGGATAGCTGAAAGTTAATGTAATAAAATTATATATTATACCATTGACTTTGAAAAGAGCAACTGTTGAGTTGCCGGTCACTTGCCGGCTCTTCTCAGCAGAACTACCTTCCGAACCGGTGGTAGCTTTTTTTTTGTTATATGTTCATTCGACGATTCAAAAGTGTTTATAAGAGTTTATTTGAATAAAGAATATTTTGAATTTGAATTTGAATTTGCAAGCGTAAGTACTGAAACTTAATACAATGAAGTATTAAGTTTCAGGGCCAGTGATATGGTAAATAATATTCTTTAATACTATTCTATTCTTAAATATTAAAATAATCTTATGATCTAAGCCTGAATGCGAGTAAGAGAAAGGTTCTGGTGTTTGAAAGAAATGAAGAAAAGACAGAATGCAAGATCAGTCAATGTAAATGGTAAGATATTAGAACAAGTGAATGAAGTGGTATATATGGGGAGTATGTTCAGTAGAGAGGGGAGATACGAGATGGATGCGGAAAGGCGTATTGCTGCCTATCTCTGCTATTTTTGATACTGTGTGACCTTCCGTTCACGTAAAAAGCATGAGGACCCCCCGAAGGGTATAAACGAAGAGGTTGGTGACAGTGAACGAGACTAAAGAGGTATGCAGAGACCGTAGCTTTTGGCGCTCCGTTCTCTTTGACTGTGTCGCTAGGGATACAGTGTTTAGCTAGTTTAGTTTTTACTTTTATGATGTAATTATATATGTGAGTTTTGAAATTAGCTTGCAAGCTGTAAATTAATAAAAATACTGCAAATTTTTATTTACAATCACAATGTTATCACAAAAATTTTTTTTTGCTCCGTCCCTTCAGTCCCAACACAGGCCTACAAATTCGTCTGGAATCTCTCGCGGAGATCGAGAAGAAGTACCGCGTCGCCACCACCGAGGAGGCGGGCGCGGCGTGGCGCGCGCAGCACGCCGCCTCGCTGCGCACGTGCGCGCACGCGTACTGGCGCGCCACGTGCCGCAACGCGGGCGCGTGCGAGGTGGGCCTGCGCGTGCGCACCTACCACGTGCTGGCCGGCTCCGTGCTGGCCGTGTGGGCGCGCGTGGAGGCGGCGCTGGCGGCGCGCTCCGCCGGCAAGATGCAGGTGGTCCGCATCAAGACTGACGACGGCCTCAAGTTGGTTGGTGAGTAGTGATTCCACATATTAAAATTGACACAACGTCCACGGCTATAGGCGAGTCTAATTTAACATAGAAGAATGTTCTATATCACAATTTAAAAGAGTTGTGAAAAGAAGTTTGTGTGTTAAAGGTTATTACCAAATTAATGATTATATAAATGATAACACACTTTGGGAATGAAATGCTCGCTCCAGTCTATTTCAAAGTATCATTGTCAGAAACGCCGAATTGTGGTTTTGTATAATTGATTTTAAAAAAATAAGTCCCGCTGAGTTTCTTGCGCCGGTTCTTCTCAAGTTTGAGGCATTAATTTTAGTGAACTGGTGGTAAATTATTTGACGTTCAAAAAATGAAGCATGTAACTTCTTATTTTGAATAAAATTATTTGACTTTGACTTTATTATTATTGATAATTAGGCGGAAAGTGTCTGAATTCGGCTGAAAGCTAAGTTCCCTCTGCTTATCCCCCTATGTGCAAATAAATATTTGTATATTTAAAATTTTACTTACATCCGCCAGGTACGCTGATCCCAAAGAATTGCGTGGAGACGCTCAAAGAGACGCTCTCTTCTGACGCTGTATCTGTCACCGAACAGACCTTCGACCAGCCCGACCTCAAATGAGCTACCATCCAGTGGCCAGTACCTCTGTACCTTTGTTTTGCACCTCGGGACCATAAGGCGGAGAGCGGAGAGTGGAGACTTGCCAAATATATGTAGAAACTACACACCGATAACGTATAGTACTTGTGGATGTGCGTCGCGTCTCAGTAACGATTAGTTTCAAAGACTCCCGAAGAGATACGGATAAGTACGGACCAGTTCCGAAGACATCCGACAGCTGTCGATGAACTCTGAAGAGCCCCGAAGACTCAACTGTTCCCGACATTCACGATGATTGCCGATGAATTCCGATATGTTCCGAAGTTTCCGGATAAGTCCCGACCCGAGTCAATTAGCGGTGACGCGACGCGGTACGACTGATTTCTATTAAGTTTTTCGCTTACGTAATATGCATCTTTAGAAAGTTTGCTCTACAGGGTATTTTTGTTTCATTTTCAAACATCTTTCATCTCGCTCACAGCACTCACGTGTGAAAGGGACGGAAAATGGAATATCGCTTTCTTGATTTGCGCGAGTTACTTAATTTGGATGCCTAGTATGTAGCGGAATGTTTTAAGATTTGTGATAATGTTTTAATGCGAATATGGTTCCTTCTATCTGTCTATTTGTATGCACATGTGTATACTTTAGTTTTTATATTTTTTATTATTTATATTACAAGTATGTAATGTGATTGAGAGATGTGTGGAACGTTTTTTTTTTAATTTTGAGGAATTTTGACATTGACATGGTCGATATGGTTCCGACGTTAGCTCCTTTTTGTCTCCTACCACTGTAGAATAAAAAAACTATACATACAATATCTTGTATACGATTGTTCATTTTGTACAAATGTAGCGCGTCTTATTTAATTCCCCTCAATTTGTGTTTACATTTTTATGAAATATTACTAATAACTAAGACTCGACGTGTATTATAACTGTATTGACGAGTTGTAAAATAATATTTTCGTTTTGTATAGGTTTTAAATAAAAAAAAAATCTTTTTATTTTTAATATGACTGGCTCTCAAACTGTTTAGTATTTGTTCTTAGATTTTTATGAAAAAAAAATATATTTAAACTAAGTGCAATAAGTCATAAAAGACGAGATTTGTAAAAGTAGCGTTTTTATGGACATTGATTTTTTAAAATAGTTAGATGTATGTAAATAATGTCAAATTATGTATTTTTTTGAGCAATGTTTGATTGATCCGAATATTTCAAATAAATCCATAGTTTAATAGAACACCTTTGATTGTCTGTAATACAGTTTAAGATTACAATTGATGGAAAAAATATTATAAATATTCGAACCTAGTCTTTTTAGTAAAAATTGTATGTATGTCTACTCGCAAAGTACAGCTTCATAGTCTTTTATTAGTGTTGTATTTTTATAATGTACTCTCAGATACAGATTAAAAATATTAATATATATTTTTTCTGTTTCATACTAAAAAGTTTGTGAAGCTCTACTTTTTTTCTAATAACACTATTATGTGATTACAGTATCAGTATAAGAAACTTTTAATATAAAATATGAAGACAAATGTTAGTTTTAAAGTATTTTAAGATAATTTCTCAGATTTAGATCGTTTGTGTACATTCATAGTGATACAAGTTCATTTGTGTTGTCAAATCATATGTCAAATGCAAGTCTGTGTCTTTAGGCAAAAAGACTAATAAATGTATATAATAATGACGAATTTGTTTTGTTTTTAAATTAAGAAGCTGAGAATTCCTTTACATCCTTTTTTAGCGTCACACTCACACACTCATAGCAGGGTAGGCAGAGAGAACCTAGGAACTTAGTGTTAAGTCTCTGTTCTCATTAAGATACTTCCGTTCCCCACTTACTACCGAATTCTGGAAGCATTGTTGAAGCGTGGTCAACACGAGAATGACAATTCGGCGCGAGGCCTTATAACCAGAGCGAGGAACTTAAATTAAAATATTAAATATATTTCCTCGAGTGAGAATCGAACCTATAACCTGTCGCGTATAACCTCGCACTCCTGCGTCAGGACTGGCCACATATATCCATATATTATATCTTCAAAACAATTTAGTATAAATTTGATTATTATTTGATTATTTGATGTGCCAGTCGCGGCACAAAGGCATAAGTCGTACTATATTGTAAATGTCACAGGTTGTGGGGTGGGTGGATCTCACAGTGTCAATTCCAGGAAATCCTTAATCTAAAATTATGAAAATTCCAGAAAAGCATCAAGAACAAACAACAAGCTCTTTACAGACCACGAGTGGCTTGAGTGGCAAAAGAATCGTTACAATTTTCGAGTATGTTAAAAACTTATACGAAATACTTCAAGTTGCGTATCGTATGCTACAATAACAAAATGTTACTGTATTAGTTCATGCAATAAAGGGTTAAGAGCTAGGGATCAATAATTTTAAACCAATAAAATTTTTACTAGAAGCCATATAAAATTAAAATGCTACATTGGCTTGTTTTTTTATTTTTAGATTTTATGCAGTTAGGATTTTAGTTTTTTTTAATAACTAAAATTATTTATAACAAATAATGAAGAATGTAAAAACAAAACGTCTTCACATTTCCTGTGTTTCTAAAATGTCAAAGCTGTCAGTTTTAATGTCAACTTGGTTTTGTGAAAATGGTCGACTTCTTGCGGCCGATTTTATATTTATTTTCTAATAAATTGTAACTGAAAAATTGCAAGTGCACTGTCAATATGACTGAAAAAGAAATAACAATGGAGCAATTGGAAGAAACCGTGAGTTGTGTGCTTAACTTATGCATTAAATTAAGTTTATTTTAACGGGACCGTATTTGGGTCAAGCGGCCGCTATTTTGCATTTAATTATTACATTACGAGAGTCTTACCATTAATTAAGTACATGAGTAGCTTGCTTTGAATGTGTTCTTTAAATAGAAAAGTAAACGAAAATTCATATTCATATTACATTTGTTTACTTCTTGGTCGCTCCTGAGGTTGTAGCTAATAATAAATTTAACTGTTTACTTTTTAAATATATATTATAATTTATTTAGTTCAGCTCATTATAACTTTATTAGGTTTTAGATAATTTTACAAATTTAAATTGTGATACAGGTGAAGCATACAGATGAACAACTGGACCTAATGGAGTGGAAGATGGATAATATGGAGAAGCAGATGGTTGAGCCAACGAACAACCAAGATATGTGTATTGTGAATCTGCTCAAATCTGTCTCTGAGGTAGGCTCTTTAAAATTAACCTAGACACACTATGGTTACTAACAATTAAAATAGGTACACATTTCTTATAACTAATATTTATTTAAAATAATAATAACATTAATATTTAAATATTAATTTAATAAATTTGAACTTAAAATATACTTATTTCAAAGGATGTTCCTGCTATAAACAGTTTAACCAATGACTCACATTAGCACTGTTATGTTTATGAAGACTTCATTACTCACCAATTAGATAAGCACACCAGAATAAACAAACAAAATATATATATACAAATATGAAAATTTTATTGACAAATTAAAAGGAATGCAATATTTATTTTTCAGCCCCTTGCATATTAGTGTTGACAAGGTCAGAGAATAGTTAGTGTGTCTAATGTTGTCATGTCGCTGGCAGCTTGCTATTTCTTTCCATTAATTGGAATTTATTTAAAGTTTTTACTTTTACTTACATAGTAATACCTGTTTTGGGACAAAAGAAATTTCATATTAAAATTAATATTTTTTAAATTTAGTATTAGTCATCAACAATTAATAATTATTATTGTAGAAATAGCAGACTGTAGCTATCATGCTTGTTAGCTGACAAGGCTTAAATGTGGTACAAATTTAAGCCAACAAAGCCTAATGAACTGGGCCAGCTTAGTACAGGGCTTCGATAATTTGTTGCCAAACCTGAATAACTGTTGAATTTCGATTATTACATAGATGTTTATAAACATGTTTAAATATCCTATTTGTTATTTGTAAATTGTCATGCTCGCTGAAAATGATAGTAATAGAGTGCTAACTCCATTGCCAATTTATAATATGTAGAAAATTTAATATTTTAATGATATTCTCTAGAAGTCTAATAATAATCGTATATTGTTGTTTTATTGCTTTTGTATAATGTGTAACATTAAAAGTAAATAATTTGCTCTGTCAATATTCTACATTTAAATATTTTTCAAATATCCGTCAATGATCTCTGTAAGTACAGCCAGCATGATATATAGATTTTTTTAAGCTTACGTCATAGGTTGTTTATCTTCATGAAAATCGCAGTTTCACTCACACAATACTTCCAATGGGCTCTCCGTCCATTCCATCATGTATTATATTATATGTTACTTACTTTACTGTGGAACATTTGTAACATTGAATTTCCATGGAATATTTTCCAAGCCTCTCTCTCTTTCTACACTTACGTGCGAAATAGATAGAGCGCTGGAAGTGTTACTTCCACGTTTTTTTATTTTATATCTGAATGCTTATTCGAAAGCAGATAATATAAACAAAAATTATATCAAATGTTGAAAAAATATAAAATATATATATATATATATATATATATATATATATATATATATATATATATATNTATATATAATCTACTTTCGAATGAACTTTATAATCTGTGGATATATACAAAAGCCCCAAACTACACAGGTGCGTTCCGATTATCAACAACTGCGCGCGGAGTTGGTGGAGGTGCAGGCGTTGCAGAGGGAGCTGTCCACTCGCCTCCGCACTCAGTTGCGTCTTGTGCACGGAAAGTTTGCTAGGTTACGTCAACGCATAGCGGAAGCCTCGCCTCCTCATTAATATGGAAAATCTTTTTTTTTTTTCATACTTTTTTTTTGTGCAATTTTCTTTTAATATAGTTGTTTCGATATAGATTTTTTTCTTATATAGGGATGTTCGTTATGTATTCATTGTTTATTTTTATAGTCTATTTGTTATATATAAATGTTTCGTAATCAAAAAAAGTTAAATTGTTCGACTTCATATATTTTTGTATGTATAAAATGCAATATTTTTTATATTTTTATAAGTCTATTTAGATATATGTTAGTTTTGTATTATCGCTGTGTATAATTATGAGTATTCTTGTATTTATCATCTTTTAGTATTATATTACTATCAATTCAAATAATCGAACACGTGCCAACCTAGTATTAGTGAACGCACACCATTTGTCCCTCACGTTATATAAATGATCTCGTAGTTAGTTGTGAGATATATTATTAAAATATTTACTCGTTTTAGAGGAGACTAACTCGGTTTAACAATGATCGTGTGAAAGTCCCTTAGGAGTACTACACTACTAGTCCGTTCGATGTGACGTTTTAATGTAGTTTGAATAATTTGTACTTTAGTATAATGTAAGATGGTGCTACGCGTCGCCGGTGTATGGATGCTGAAAAATAAGAAAAAATGCTACCAAAATACATATATAATACTTTAAAAAAAGTCTTATCAAATAACCTGACTGATATTTGATGATGATTTTCTAAGTTATTAAATAATGAATCGGTTACCCTCACTTATTACTTATGTGAAGAAAAATTGTTAAAAACAATCTGTGAGCTAATATATGTTGTCTGTGGCTCTCTAACGCTACCTTATGAAATTATAAAATTTAAAAAAAAATACAAAGATTGTCAATTTACAGAATGGTCAAACGTTTGGCAAAACTAGATCGAATTTATAAATGTGCTAAAGAAAAGTATAAATGGAATGTTCTGTTAAATTAGCATAATTCTAAACGTAGGTCTAATCGATATTTCTATGTTCTCGATTCTAAATTAATCGTATTAAGATTTCGATGTTGAGCACTTATGATTAATTATAACTAAATCGATTTTTATGCATGAGGCTCCTATGATTAGTGTTTTGGGGAATTAGACAAAGTTTTTCTAGTAATATTTTATAATATGTAGCTAAATATATTAGTACGTAGTAGTGTTATTCGATTGCATTTATTTCATTGGTCACACATTTACTATCGTTACGCACATATCGTGATGCATGCTAGTTTGTATTAGATGTATGGAGTGAGCTGCTTCAACAAATATACGAACAAATAAATATAACAGCTTCACGCTGTATCTCGCACACAGCAAGGTGGGCAGAGGGAACCTAGTGTTAAGACACTCCGTTCCCCACTTTGCACCGAATTCTGAAGTTGTTGCGTGTGGAGTGGCGGAACTCAATGCCGCGCTTAGCCTCAACATCAGAGCAAAGAAATGAAAATACACATTTTTGTTTTAACAATTTATTTATAAATTATTCAATTCCTCGAGTGGGGATCGAACCAACACCCAGTCGCGTTCACAAGAACACTTAATGCTCCTGCGCCACGACTGGCCTCAATGGCCTCTTATGCTATTGGGCGGCTAAACCATAAATGTATTAAATTAGCATAGATAAAAAATATTTTTTAATCAACAAATAGCTAACTAGGTCTAAAGACATCCAAGCAGCTCGCTCCACAATTAACTCACTGTAGTCTTAAGAAAAATACATGTCTGAACTATGTCTAAGTCGTAATGTCTAAATTACCAAGTATACCTGATTTATTAATAGATTAGTGTCCTCGATGATTTTTGATGTGATTTTACAATTGTCCATGACCAATTTGACTTTTTTTAATATAATAATATTTTGGAAAAGGTTAAAATGGTTGTGCTCGTGTGAATGCAACTGAGTAGCGAGGTCTTGTCGATGTTCTATCGATTCTTGAACGAGTTATGTGATCTTTTGTTTCTTTAATTTTATTTTCTGGCTACTCCTGTTGGTGCTTCTAATTTTCACAGATTTAGTGCTATCTAGCGGACCTATACTTATTTAGAAAACGTATAAAAACTTGAACGTAGCGGGACTCGAACCCGCGCCTTCAGGAGCCGACCAGGAGGCGCGGGATCAAGTCCCGCTACGTTCAAATTTTTATACGTTTTCTAAATAAGTATTTTTCTTTTCTAAGTGTGGAATAACACTTTAAAAAATTTTTAAACATTTTTAAAGTGTTATTCCACACTTAGGACCTGGTCGGTTTCCAGGAGGCGCGGGTTCGAGTCCCGCTACGTTCAAATTTTTATACGTTTTCTAAATAAGTACTTTAAAAAATGTTTAAAAATATCTAGCAGACCTAATCTGTATATTATTATCAACCCAACCAGGAACCCATTAAAAAATAAATTTCATCTAAATAAACAGTTGCTTATGGTGTCAAAAAAGAAACATAGTCACAAACACATAATCACCTAAGAGCCTATAGTAGCCAGACCTTAGCTATTTAATAAATCCTGAACGAACGAATCTGGCCCTACTGTTCGAATATTGGCTCTCTTTCTCTATAAGAATTATACATGGATGATATACCTGGTGTTATTTCAAATTATCTTAATCATGCCTGAACTGTGAACCGTATAAATGATAAAAATTTTGACTAAAATTTTGAGGTGACATTGCTCGTTCAAAACTCGTCGTTGATCTCTCTGTAATTTTAGAGGCTTTACTTTTGTTCTATTGAATAAATACTTTTTACTAATACCTTTTTGGCTTTAACAATTTTATTGGGTCGCTTCATACAAAAATGCTATTCCTGCTATTCTTTTTAACGTCCTCCACGTCATCAAGGATGTTTAAAAATCACTTAGTGATTTCTTCATTTACTGACTGCGCTGGTTGCTCGTTCTGGTAAACCCAACGCCTCACTTTGTCCAACCGTTCGTTTGGTGAATAATAATATGATAACAAAATATTTTTTATAAATATATAGTCGGCGTCAGTGCAGGACCTTTTAAATTCAAAAATATGATTTTTTACTTTAAACAGTAAAAATGGCCTTGAAAGCGACGTGAATACTTTAAAAACTTATTATATTTTACTTTTTCCTACCCAACGTGCTTTATCATTGCACCACTATACGTAGGGATACCTCTACATAGTGTCGTGTCTCTCTATATACGAAAAAAAATTAATACGAAATTTATAGTTACGAAGTTCTGCACTGACGCCAACGATACATGTGTTTCTTTCAGCGGTATTTGAACCTGTTACCGCTACGTATATATATTTAAATATGTACTTCCTTGCATCGCCTCGATTCTGCAGTTCTATAATAAGCACCTCCTATAATCATTGCCGTAATGTTGTGACTTAAATACGTCCATTTTTATTCGCACATATGTAGTTCTGGAGTTATTCACTGCATTCGCTTAGTTTTTTTGTCTGTATTTTGAATTTATTTAAAATATATATTAATTTATTATAAATAAAATACATTTCAAACAACTAATGTGGACAAGATTAACTAATAGATCTACTTTACTTATTTAGAAAACGTATAAAAATTTGAACGCAGCGGGACACGAACCCGCGCCTCCTGGAAACCGACCAGGCGCTCTGACCACTAAGCCATGCGTTCTCGCCAAGCTACGTCGAAATTTTTATACGCTTGTTACAACTTATTTATGTTGTTAGNATATATATATATATATATATATATATATATATATATATATATATATATATATATATATATATATATATATATATATATATATATATATATATATATATATATATATATATATATATATATATATATATATATATATATATATATATATATATATATATATATATATATATATATATATATATATATATATATATATATATATATATATATATATATTATTGTGTTTTTTAGTTCTTATAATGGAAACAAAAATTTATAATCTGTGGAAATTTCAACTATCTAATTATCACGGTTCATGAGATACAGCCTGGTAACAGTCACACGGATCGACTGTGGAGTCTTATTAATATGGTCCCGTTTAACCCTTTTGATACGGAAGCCTAAAAAGATCTAAGATTATCTT
Organism: Heliconius hermathena; assembly: GCA_013403705.1. Taxonomy (NCBI): domain Eukaryota; kingdom Metazoa; phylum Arthropoda; class Insecta; order Lepidoptera; family Nymphalidae; genus Heliconius; species Heliconius hermathena. The sequence goes on from JAAIXJ010001870.1 coordinate 175,930, forward strand.
ATATTTAAGATATACTAGATTCTGACAAAAACTAAATATAAAGAAAACTTTGTTTGTACAAAAAAATACAGAAAAACGATTGAATGAATAAAAGTCTTCCTCCGATACACACACGTACATACATATATTATTCATCGTACTCTCGACCTATCACCTGAGGGCGTGTTTGTACGAACAGACCGTCTGTTCAGAACGTACAGTTTAGAGTAGCCTTTTGTTAGATAGTTACTGCCAGTTATTCCGAATTTCTTAGGTTATCTTTAGTTTCAAAATATATCCCACACATAGATGGGTAGGCACAGGGAACCTGGGAACCTAGGGTTAGGACTTCCGTTGCTCACTTACCGCCAAAGTCTGGAGTCAATGCGTGTTGATTATCGAAACTCAACGCTTACGCAAACGTCACCAGAGCGAAGAAATGAAAATATTAAATATGTACTTCATTTCCACGAGTGGCAATCGAACCCACGACTTGTCGCGCTTATAGTTGCACTCAGCGTCGCGATTTTCTTGATCTTTTTTCATAGTACATAATGTTCATATATATTTTATAATTTCTTTATTCACCATAGTAACAGCTCTACCTTGCTTAAATCGGATTATTAAAAAAATATAGATTATTTGTATCATAAATCAAATATTCGCCTGAAAATGGGAAACGGAGTGACTTAACACTAGGTTCCCTCTGCCCGCCCTGATATATACGTCATACAGCGTAAAGCTTAAAAAAAAACTTTTACACTAGTGATTAGAATAAACCAATGCAGTGAATATTCTTCATATTTTCTTTATTAGTTTATAACAATATTAAATAAGTTGCACGTGACTAAAGGCCGCTCTATACAGTCATCAGTTTTAATTTGAAAGGTTTCTCATACATTGTTCTTATATAGTAACAATATGAGTATTCATGTTGGTTTTTTTTTATTTTCTACTTTAATTAACTTTTAGAGATTCTATAGAGCGGTCATCTTTTTTTTTTCGCTTTCGTTCCCCATTTTCCGCCGTATTCTGGAGACAGCACTCTTGGAAATGAAAATATATTTCATTTCTTCGAGTGGAATCGAACCCACAACACAGTCACACGCTTGTGCCCCGACTGGCCTCTATATTTATAATATAATAAAATTAATAGTATAATTTTAGACGCCTTTCTATGACGTATCCATCCAATTTATTTGCTAAGTTTAGTTTCGCCCTTTACCCTAGAACGTCGTTTATAGTAACCCCAGCTTACGCAAGGCACTAATAGGGTATGATCAGATCGATACTTATATTTCTGTTTAATGCTGGTTTTCTTTTAAATATAAATATATATTTTATTTTGTTCCTTTTAGGGGTTGTTGTTGATATACCTAATGATAACGTTGAAGTGAAAATGTATCGTTAAATCACATTTTTGTTTAGTTTATTTTTGTGAACTTATTTCTAGAATGGTCCTTTGCGTGTTCATGGTTGTATAGATTGCAATTTTTGGATTATTCTTTTTTTTGTTGATTTTGAAAATTAGATATAAATAATATTCAACATTTCGATTATTGTTAATTTTTTTTATTAAATTCTTCATAAGATGTTATGTGAGAATGTGATAAACTAACGAATATATGCCTTACTTTTTTATCACTCTTAACTCATATTTTCCAGTTTTGTGCCAAATGCATTCATTTGTGTAAAGTATATCCAGCTCCAAAATTGAAAAAAAATATATAAATATAAAACATAAAAAAAATATTGAAAAAAAATTAAATATCTAGCTAATAGGAGAGATCCTTTATAATGTATTAAGCACATTATTTTAAAACACCTTTATTGATTTAACAAAAGCTAGCTTAAAGAAAATATTTTATTTACTTATAACATATATGTGTTTGCATTTTAATATACTTTAAATGATTAATAAAATATTTCCTTTTTGTTAAATATTGTGCTAATATTGTTTTAACAGGAAAAAAACATGAAATCTGTTACTAAACAAATTAATTTAAATTTTGAAAATATTTCTAGTATTTATAGACAAAATTATTGTTTAATATAGCTGGGTAATATATCATCAGTCTCCCCATTTTCACATCTCCTAATGTCCAAAATTGACAATATGCACATTTCCTATTTATAACTTTTATAAGTATTTAGTTACTTTACTGTAGTTTGGACCTCGAATTTTCTATTTTATTTTGTTTGTAAATAATGGTGATTTGTACGCGTCGTGGTGACGCGACGTTTATTTGGATCCATTTAATTTTTTTTCTAATAAATAATATTTTACGGTTGAATGTGTTTTATTTGGTGTGTCATATATAATTAAGGATTTCGAATACAAGTTCTTTGAATAAACACTTCAACTTCAAGTCGTGGTCCAGTGAGGCCAGCGTGGTGCAGGCACTAGTCACCACCAGCCAAGGAAATTAAATAGTTAATATTTTAATTTTTTTCGCTCTGGTAATGAGGCAAGGTGCGGCGTGCAGTTCCTCCACTCAACACGCAATGCCTTCAGAATTCAACGAAAAGTGGGAAGCGGAGTGTCTTAACACTTGGCTCCCTCTGCCTACTGTATACTACTGTATATGGTATAAAGCGTGAAGCTGAAAACAGTGTTTAGTTAGTGTTAACATATTTAACACTGCGGCCCGCCCGCCCGGCTTCGCCCGCCCGGCTTCGCCCGCCCGGCTTCGCCCGCTTAAACTACATGATTATTTATTTAATAAGCAGAATTGATTAACACCTAAATTTTTTATCTCTGTGTTGAATTAATTACGACTTAACTGTTATGATTTATGAAGGTACCTACCTCCACTAACAGTTCAATTTTGTTTACTTTGTTGTATAAAATATTGCATAATCGTGCTTCAAAAATATATATTTTTATCAACAGTCATATAATCAAGACGTTTCGAATGTCATTCTTTAGCCAGGAATCTTACCAGCGCGATTGCTATATAACATTCGCAGGCAAACTAATGCCTTGAGTTCATTCAAATGACGATAACTTTTTTTTTAATGTGAAAGTTGAGTTAAAACAAAGCAATCAGTCAAACTTTTAAGTAAATCGGTTCAGTACTTTCGGAGATTAGCGTACCCATACGTATAGACAGGCAGACAGACAAGAAAATAAAAAAAAATCTTTTTGCTTTCTATTGTTCTTTTTAAGTGTCCCTCTATCCATTTCAGTCAGAATTAGTAAATGTACAGACAAAATATTTTTACTGTGTTATTATATATAGAGATTAATATATAAAAACAACGTAGAAGTAAATAACATAAAAATATAGGTTATTTAAATAAAAGAAAATATAATTGAATATACTGTTTTATTCTTTGCACTTACAAACTATCGGCGTCTGGAATGCGGGAGACGGAAAACACGTTAAGCGGTTAGTGGGTTAAATCGATTGGTTAAAGTTAACTAGCAGTTAAACTAACCTCTTATAATACTTGTTATTGCAACGTTTTACAAACAAAATGTATCACAGATAAAGTAAAATGAGCATGACGTGTCTCAGATTCAAATTATTCAGATCTGTATGAGAATATTCGTATTAATACCAATTTTTCCATTTTATGTTACAATTTTGTAAAATTATCAGATCAATCGCATTTTAAAGCATGTTTATTTTTTAATACCTTTTGAATAAACCTTTTTATAAAATACTTTTTGTACATTTTAATATACATAATTTCTTTAAAAAAATTAAGTAGGCAACCAAAAAATTTTTTAAAAGAGCACAATCTGCATCGTTTTTAAATATTTTACATCACATCCTATGAAATATAACAAAAATGCAGATTCGTAAATATAATAAATACAGAGAATGTGAATGCGCCATTACATTTCATGTTAAGGCGAGAAACTTAAAATATAAAAAAAATGGCACCTGTGTCACAAAAACAGCCTTAAATATAAAATATAAAAAAGTAACTTAAACCTAGCAATGTTAATAAATTAATCGTTATTATATTATTCGAGAATGTAATCTTAAAAAATAAAAAATTATAATGCAATTTTTAAACTAAAAATGTGCCGATTTTGTCCACATCACATATTACATATACATGTACTTAAAAATATAAAAAAAAGAAACACAATAATAAAATGTGGAAAATGAGACTTAGTTATTAGTCTTTTTAAATTGTAGCAGATGAAGCATTACAGTTCAAAAAGCAAAAAAAAACATATCACGTATAAAAACCTCCATGTATACATCGTATATCAAAAATTTTTTTACAAAATTGTCTAAAAAAGAAAATTTTATAATAAAGTTTCATTTTATTACAAAACATTGATCCAGTAATAAACTGTTCATTTAAGATATGAGTTAATTATTTTGAGAAAAATAATCTGGAGTATATTAAATTATTATTTTTGTAGACTGTTGTTTATAATATAGTTTTAAACTTTTTTTAAACATTTTTAAAGTGTTATTCCACACTTAGGAAAGAAAAATACTTATTTAGAAAACGTATAAAAATTTGAACGCAGCGGGACTCGAACCCGCGCCTCCTGGAAACCGACCAGGCGCTCTGACCACTAAGCCATGCGTTCTCGCCAAGCTACGTCGAAATTTTTATACGCTTGTTACAACTTATTTATGTTGTTAG
>JAAIXJ010001870.1:181369-214670 GCA_013403705.1 Heliconius hermathena
TAAGTTGTAACAAGCGTATAAAAATTTCGACGTAGCTTGGCGAGAACGCATGGCTTAGTGGTCAGAGCGCCTGGTCGGTTTCCAGGAGGCGCGGGTTCGAGTCCCGCTGCGTTCAAATTTTTATACGTTTTCTAAATAAGTAGTTTTAAACTGATGTTTAACTTTTTAGTATTGATATTAACATTATGAACAGCCTGTATAACTTAGCCCATATCTTAAAACTTCAACAAATACAACAACTGTATACACTTCAAAATGGTTGTAAATTGCTATAAAATGCTACGTTAGTCTATTATTTTAAAGTTATTTGTTAAATTCAATATTTAGTTTTGTAAGATAATTTGTTTATTGTTTTGCATATTGGGTTCCTTATATTAAGTTTCTTTGAAATTTAAAATTGGGTGTTTTATTTAATAACCGAAAATTATATCCCATCAACTATAATAATACGTGCATTTGTAAAACGATAAGAATTTCATGAATAAAAAATTATAAGCAAAATTTCAACCCAAGTCTCTTTCACAATTTATATAATATATTATGTCAACAGACAATAAGGTTTGCTTATGGCGGCGTTGAGTTCCACCATTCAACACGCAATGCTTCGAGAATTTTAATGGGAACTGTGTCTTAACACTAGGTTACCAGGCTCCCTCTACCCCTGCCCTGCTATGTGCATGATACAGCGTGAAGCTAAAAAAGATATGCCCAATAGTAACAGAGATAGGTACTTAATTCTCAAAGTTAACATTCATAGAATTAAATTAACTACATGGTGTTTTAAAAAGCAAATTACTTAAACTGTTTTATAAGTATTTTTTATTGCTAAAGGAAATCTGTATATATTATGAATAATTTTGAAAAAATAATGTTATTTTTTATATATTCTATATTTTTGAACTAATATTTTTTTAACTAGTAATCTAATTTCTCATATTAACATTATACTATGGTTGACTGATATTAAATTATTTCGAATTATCGAATAAGGAGTGATATCATAAATTTATACGATTATAAGTTAATTATATATCTAATCTAAGCGTCGAGTAGTCTAAGAGGCGATTGTAAAAATGTTGCTTATACTTGTTGAAAGTTTATAATATTTATAACATTTTAATCAGAAAAAAATGTCTTCAATGTTTTATATGAAGTAAATATTATATTTTTGATATTTTTAAAAATTGAAAGAAATTTATTGTGTTTAATATATTATATATTTCACAATAGCCTCTGAGAGTATGTAAATTGATAAAGCCGAGCACTACGCAGTCTTGTGTGAAGGCACCACCTACTTACTGCACGTGCTACGAAGCACTCCATAACAATTACAGGCACACAAAAACATGAATCAATATTTTATTAAAAATTTAATTGAAATTGGATACAAAATAATGAAAATGTGCTGACGTAACGACTTTTAATCACTTATTACGTTCTACTATCTTTGCGTGCAGCGTAGCATACTAAAATTGAGGCAAAAATTGTCAAATTTTGTCTGATTAAGAATAAGATTTTCCGTTAGGTTAAAAATATGATTTGAAAGTTTACCTATATCTATTAATAAAACGCGCAATATTTTATGATATATACAGTACTCTGAAATAATACTAACATAGAAAATATAATTTATATTCTATTCTGGTTCATGTTAAATATCAAAACCATTAAAGTAGTCCTTCGAGGCGAATTTTTAGTAACATTTTTATTGAGTTGTGTCGAGGCAAAGCGCGGCGTTGAGTTCTGCCACTCAACACGCAATGCCTCCAGAATACGGCAGAAAGTGGAGAACGGAGTGTCTTAACACTAGGTTCCCTCTGCTTACCCTGCTGTGACCGGGATACAGCGTGAAGCTAATTTTTTTTAATTATTTTAATTGATTTTTTTTGTACAAATCCCATTGTATTATTCCCGAGCACTGCACTAAGTGATAACATTTTAATATGAAAAATATTTTAATAATTCATTGCAACTACGTATAAAAACATTGAATCAATACAAATTCGTTGGCTGTATCGAAACTTGAGTATATGACGATGTCTAATAATATTTTGACTATTACTAAAATACTAACGCTTTAAAAACGACGTATAAATTTATTTTGGCATCGGTACTTTTGTACAAAGAGCATGAACGAATTACGTTGCCATATATTATTTTGATTTAACCGTTATCAATAATAGTATGACAGATATATTATTTATAATTTTTAGACTGATTCTCAATCAATATATTTATTATTAAGGAACCATTCAAAAACTGTATAAATTTCGTATAAAGATTTGAACATTCAAACGGTACCTTGTGGTAAAGTTGAATTTTTATACAATTCCTTGAATTGACATTTTTATTAACCTTCACTATATAAAATATAAAAAAGATTAAACTGAAATGTTAACTATGAAAGATAAAACCGTAGTTCTTTAACAGGCTAATCATATTTTGTAGATTTTAAATGTCATTGACAATCTTCTAGACAATTCTCTACAAATGTCATAAAAATGGCGACGTAATTCATTCTAAACTATAAATTACATTAAATATAATAAGATTTTCAATATGGAATGATCCGAGAATCAATATTAAGCATTTTCTAGCGACCTAAAGTATCGAAGAAGATATAAATTTAAATCTAAATCTGTTTGTGGCTCGAATTTACTTATTCTACTAAATAAGTTTAGACAGGTTGGTTGAAATATCTAAATAAGATATTACGATAGATTTTTAGTTTAATTTTAGATTTACGAAATTTCACATACCTACTGTACGGTAAGAAAAGAGTACGTAGTGATTGGACACTTCTATATTTTTTCCATTTTAGACTCTTTACATGGTCGATAGCGATTAGCCAACAGTAATTGCGTCTATTTTAAAGTAAAAAAAGATTAATATTTTATTTATATCAAATAAATCATTTTGTATATCATAAGTACTATAATCCAACCTTTGTATATGTTAAACTAACGATTAAAATGGCAAGACGTAGAGACAATATAATTAAATTAATATATGTATATAAATCAAAATAAATCAATATTAAGTGTAGTATCATTAAAAATACCAAAAAGATAAAATTAAACTTTTTTTTAAAAGTATTTTTATAATTGATGATAATGCTCATACTGATTTATTTCAATAACTTTCTTATAACACAATTTTCATTTTTAATCTATGATTAACTTAAAGTTATATCATCTGTGTACTAAAAAATAATAATAAAAATATTAAATATGGACATGAAGATGGACAAATATTTGTAAATAAGCATTTATAGAGCGATTAAAGAATATAATAATATTATTTATATTATACATACATATAAAAATGTGTTAAGCTATAAGATATTGCTATAATAGTAAATGGTTTTTTTATGTAAACAATTTGACTAAACTATTTGATTTGACAAAGAAATGTTTTTATTAAATTAAATTAAAAAATTAAATTAAATTAGCTTCACGCTGTATCCCGCACACAGCAGGGTAGGCAGAGGGAACCTAGTGTTAAGACACTCCGTTCCCCACTTTCTGCCGAATTCTGGAGGCATTGCGTGTTGAGTGGCAGAACTCAACGCCGCGCTTAACCTCGACACCAGAGCGAAGAAATGGAAATATAAATTTAAGTAAATATTTCATCTCCTCGAGTGGGGATCGAACCCACAACCAGTCGGTTTTGCAGTCACACCTCGTGCCGCTGCGCCACGACCGGCCTCAAATGTTTTTATAATACAAATAAAATATGGCTAGGTCATAATTTTCAAGTGCAGCAGTGGTACAAGCGTGCGACTACTGCGTTTAAACGTGACAGGTTGCAGGTTCGATTCGAAGGAAAAAAAAAATATTTTCATTTTTCTCGCTCTGGTAACAAGTGGCGTTTAATTCCGTCACTCAATACGCAATGTCTCAAGAATTAAAGTGAGAAAGTGTCTTTATTGGAATGCATTGACTTAACATTAGGTTCCCAGGTTCTCTCTGCCTACTTTCCAATGTACGGGATACAACGTGAAGCTCGAAAAGATGACCAAGCGTTAGTAGTTCCAAGTCACTACAAGCCCTATATTTTTTATAAGCAAAATAACATTATTTATACAAAAAATAAAAGAATTAAAGGTAATTAATTTTCTTACATAATAACCAACAATTCTTATTAAAATCCAATATATCTAGATAGATAAGCTCTTATCTCGTATAATCAATATAAGAACTCCCAAAGATTATAAAAATTTAAAAAAATAAACAATAAAACCTGTCGTAAATAAATACAATATGAGGCTGAATGATGTTACACTTTCTATCAGCAAGAAAAATAAAATAAAATTCCAATTAATATATCACAATTTGTCATATCAATTATTGCAAATATAATACTAGTAAACTCTACATAACTTACCTCGATTCGAGACCCAACTCATTAAAACGTCGAAATCCTTTTATTTTGTTTTTTTTTTTTCGATTGACTGAGAAATGGACTTTTTGGTTTATATATTTATTAGACTACCTTGTTCTGATTACATTTCAATATAATCGCTTACAACAACAGGCAGGTAATCTAAATATATAAATTATAGTATATAGTATAAAGATGTTACAATGTATAGTTGATATTATTTTTAAAGTTCGTCGTTGTATAGAGTTTCTACCGTACATAATTAAATAACCCTTTCAACTGGTGAATTTTCATTGACATCATTTTTCTTATCAGTCGCCTGCAACTCTTTACTTATACGTAAATTCGCCAATTTTACATAATTACTTCTTGAAATACCGATTTCTCTACGTTTTGGTACATCTTTTACATCTTTTTTATCTATTTTTTTCTCTATAACCGGAGCCAAAGGCACAGATACTGTGTTTTGGGAGCGATTTAGATGTGTCAATTTTTTTTCTACTGCCCCCATTGGATTTTTTAATCTGTTCCGTCCTTCATATTTGTCTGTCTTGGGTTCAAATCTGCGTTCTCTACAACTGTATCTGCCTGTAAAATCGGAATTTTCAGACGGAAGATGTCTTCTAAATATCGGCGTCATAGGTTTTCCCATACTGGCGAGTTTTAGATCACTTTTTAGGACCTCCTGGTTCAAATTCGTTTTATTTTCCGGTCTTACTCTATGGTTGGACCTAGTTATGGGCGATGTCGGTCGCTGGATAAAGAATTTGCTTCTAGATTTTTCTTCTTCACTAACTGCCGCTTTGCGATCCACTTCTGCTGTATTAGGTTTAAACAACCTACTTAATTTCGGTGACAGAAGAGTTTTAGTGAAAAACTTTGGCTTTTCCTGTTTATCCACGTGAATATTATTTGGAATATTGTCAATACCTTTCGACAAAACAGTAGATTTTTTTAGATAATCTATATTAAACCTTTTACAATCTTCAGTATCGACGTTTCTTTCATTTTTGTGTCGCAATGTTACATCTGTGACTTCGTAGCTGGCTCTCTTTGGTAAAATGATATTTTTGATATTAGAGAAGCTATTTCTGGGAGATTCTGTGAAATCATCTTCTGATGATGAGGAGTCTTGATCATCAGGTATGCTATAGTGTCTGCTGAAGGGAAAACTGTCCACGTCGTTCTTGGAGCTCGTCTCCAGACCTTCTACCGATTGGTTCCGAAGGAATGAGGGTACTTCTTCATGTATTTTGCGTGTTTTGTTGTCTAGTAAATTGTTTAAATGGGTGTCAGGACTGCTCCTTTTGAGTGGCGGCGGCGGGCCCAGCCATTCTGAGATATCGTCCACCTTTTGGAAATGTTATTATTATTATCGCCCTTATTAATAGTTAATGTATTTTGACGTAGAAGATTGATATATTAATCATATGTATATGAATATAAATAGTGAATGATAAATGAATAATCTGATTCTGAATGAGAGAGAATAGAAATAATTTTGATTCGACTATTACTACTAAAATAATAGCAAATATTACTACAGCATAGACATTGTAGCGGAGGGGAGAAGTTTAACGCGACGGTTATGAGTTCGAGTCCCATTCGTACAATATTTCATTTCTCATTTTCATTTCCTCTGTGTGGTAGCAGGACAAAGCGGTCGTTATGTTCCGCTACTCAACAGGCGATGTCTTGAAACTTGGATGAAGTCTAGGAAAAATGGAGTCCCATTACAGTGCGTTCCCTCTGCTTGCTCGGATAAAGCGTTAAACTAAAGCAATAATGTATCACTACTGACCTCGGTAAAATTGATACTTTCACAATAAGTGCTAAGTATATACGCAGTGCTGCGGAAAAGAAGCTCTGGAAATGACATATTCATGTCTCCTTTCTCCTCTATTTTGTTCATATTTTTATGTTTACCGTTATATTTTTTTGGACTAGAAAGCTTCACGCTGTATCCTCCTTATAGCAGAGTAGGCTGAGGAACATAGAGTTAAGACACTCTGATATTGTTTAATACGTAACTGCCTAACCTTAGTGATGTTGATGCTGCCGCAGTGCGTGCTGAGTATGTAGGCGGCGCTGCGCGAGAGGCGCGGCGGGGCGCGGCGCGCGCGCGGCAGGTGCGACGCCGACACGCACTTGCCGAGCGCGCAGCCGCGCCGGCTCTCCGAGCTGTGGCCGCTGTCCTCCCTCGGTTGTTGGTCGTTTTCTTTCATATTTTTCATTATTTTATTTTGTGACTCTTGTGAATTTAATTGTGGCTGGAAATTTGTTACTTATTATTAGTTAGGTTAAAGTTAAAAAACCAAACTTCAAGAAGTTTTCTTTGTATTAATAAAATATGAGTTCTTTTTTATCAAAAGAACACTATATTCGTACATCCATAAATTGACAAGGAAAACACAAAAAAACAATAAAAATATACTTCACCGCACCTTAACTCCACAGTCCCCGCTACACTGGCAACACTGTCTCACAACGAATATCCCATTATTTTCGTGCTGGCAACACTCCGGTGTAGCGTGTCCTTGCGGAGACGCCCCACGCGAGTATTGCAATATGTCTGCTAACAGAGTCGGCGGTAAGGGGTAGGGAGTGGAGAGATGCATCACTAGTGACGAGAGCCATATCTCCATCACTTCGAATGATGGTCTGAAATTTAAAAATATAATATATATTTCTCTAAAATATTCCAAATTCACGTTGTATCCCCACACAGCAGGGTAGGCAATAGGAACCTAGTAAATCAGGACACACTGTTTCTCATTTTCTACTGAATTTTGGCATCTTGAGTGGCTTGAATGGCATTGCATCTTGAGTGGCGAAACTCAACGTCGCGCTTTGCCTCGACACCAGAGAAAAAATTAAATATTGCCATTTCTTTGAATGAGATCAAACCCACAACCTATCGAAGTTAATGATTAAAATTAAATTTAATTAGCTTCACGCTGTATCCCGCACACAGCAGGGTAGACAGAGGGAACCTAGTGTTAAGACACTCCGTTCCCCACTTTCTGCCGAACTCTGGAGGCATTGCGTGTTGAGTGGCAGAACTCAACGCCGCGCTTAACCTCGACACCAGAGCGAAGAAATGGAAATATAAATTTAAGTAAATATTTCATCTCCTCGAGTGGGGATCGAACCCACAACCAGTCGGTTTTGCAGTCACACCTCGTGCCGCTGCGCCACGACGGGCCTCAAGTTAAGTTAATGATTTTCTTTTATTAATCTATTTTGTATTTAAGCAACAAATTTATAAAATTAATTTTACAGTTATCCTGAGTAAGTTTCCTGAAATTACCTGAGGGCATAATATGAATATTTCCTCCTTGACAAAGACACAGATATTATAAGTTGGAAATATCTGTGTATATGTATGTCTGCCTGTGTCGTCGTAGCTCCTAATTGGATAACCAATTTTGATCCAGTTTTTATTTAGTTAAAAATAAATAATAGAGTGTTCTACTCATAATTCAAGAAAATATAATAGCTTAATGAAAAATTCCAGCGTAGACTTGAAAATAGTTGTTTGTTTACTTTCTAGAGGTTTTTACGTCGGAGGTTTATAAAAATATATAATATTAAGTATTGATTGTACTCCTCACCTAGCATCTGGATCCAAATCGCAGGCAAGAAAAGCCAATCTGTAGAAAGGTTCAGGGCAGGCCGAACAGAATTTCTCTAGAAATTGCCGTTCATTTAGACCGAAGTCAGATCTTCTTGGTAAGTAGTCTGGATCTGCTGACACTCGACCTATTATCTGAAATATAAATATTTAATATTTATTTAAATAATAATAATAAAAATCTATATGAGTCTAGCGTGGCGAAATGAGACAGCGTCCCACTGTACACCCGATGGTTGTGGGTTCGGTTCCTACTTAGTGTAACATGTCCAAGCACGACGTAGAGTCCTACCACTCTACACGCAATGGAAATGGATTTAACAGTAGGCCTTGCTATATACGGGATGCAGCCTGAAGGTACTTTTTTATACTAAGAGTTGAATATACAAACATATAGTATATTATAGTCTGTGGTCAGTTAGTGTTACAGATTGTATGAATTTCTATGTTTTTTTTAAAGTATATAGCTTCCAATTTTGAACATAATCTAATACACGTTATTAATACTAATAATATATACAGTGTTTTTGTCAGCACCACTTTAATTGAAACTAAACAGTTCTAACTACTCTATAAAAACTTAACAGTTCTAACTACTCTATAAAAATCTAATACAATTATTATCATTTTTTCAAAAATGAAAGTGATTTTTTCATACAAAATAAATAATAAGATTATCGTTGTAAAATAAAACGCCATTTGTCAAGAATGACGCACGCAGCCATAAACCTATCAAACCGCCGCATACGCCTCATTCCGAAATCGAGCCGTAGGTATTGGCGGCAAGGTTGAAAGTTGCTTAACCTTTAGTATTTTTGTAGTAGTATGTGTTTAAGTTATTTTCATCTATTCGTAACAATTACATAGGACTGCTGTATGAAAAGTGCCTACGTAGAACTTCCGTTAGTTTATATTTAATACAATAAATTGTCTATATAGAAATTGCGTAATGTTCTAAATAATAAATTTAATAAATAATATTTTTTTGTGAGAATGACCATTCCATATTCCCACATCGAAGTGGAATCATCGTTCATAGTTCGTTCGTTCATCGTTAATTTGTATTAATTTTGAATATAAATAAAGTTAGTTTTAAAATCATTTCGGTTTTTTTTCAATCATCTGTCTGTCGCTAACGTAATTGGCGCAGTCGGTAGGATATTCGCGGGAGACTTCAAGACCACGTCTCACATCGATAATCGCGTCGCGAGTCACCCGGGTTGGCTATCAAGCACCGTTCCGGATATCCTGAATCTACGGACCAGCTGCAGACCAGAGGAAGAATCCGAAAATTGATTCACGGAGAATAACCAGAAATGCTATATATGTAAGTACACTTGAATTTTTCTCGTGTTGTTGCTTTGAATCTTAAATTTTAAGATTTACCATCCTAGAGCCTCTTGATCGCGGGAGTCTGAACCGCGCCAGGCCCGCAGACAATTAGCAGATAATAATAGAGATATCATAGGATTAGATAATTTAGAATTAAATAGTTTAGAGTTAGATATCGTTAAGCAAAGAAGGTAATAATGTCGCAGTGTAACCCGGACGAAATTTTTAAGGCCCTTCGCTTAGTTCCAGAATATGATGAAAACCCTAACGTCCTTACTCGGTTCATTAAAATTTCCGATTCATTAGCTACCCAATATCTTAGTAACAACCCTGGTAGCGAATTTAGAAAATCTGTGTTTATTAAACGGAATTTTAAATAAAATAACAGGGGCAGCTGCATGCACAATAAATTCGAACGGTATACCAGAAAACTGGCTAGGCATACGAACAGCCCTCATTAATAACTTCTCTGATCAACGTGATGAGACCGCTCTCTATAATGACCTCTCCGTAGCATCAAGGTAATCGAACACCGCAAGAATTTTATAATCATTGTCAAACTTTATTTAGCACTATTATGGCATACGTAACCTTGCTTGAGACCATATCCACCACAGTCCAAGCGAAACGACAGCTTTATAAAAAGTTACCATGCAGGCATATGTACGTGGATTAAAAGAACCGTTAGGGTCCCGTATACGATGCATGCGCCCGGATACAATTGAGGAAGCTCTTGAGTTCGTTCAAGAAGAGCTTAACGTTATGTATTTACAGCAACGTGAGTCTTCTAAGATTCAAGCCACCCATAAACCAACCCCTACATTACAACCAGTAGCATTTACTCCTGCAAGACCTCATAATATCCCTGTACCTAATTGGCCGGCTCCAATGAATCAGCGCCCAATGGGACCTCCACCGCAACCTTTTAAATTCCCTGTACCTAGTCATAATCAACCACGCATGCCTACTAACACACAAAGGATGTTCTCTGCACCTCCACCGAATTACAACCCCCTCAGTAATGTATTTCGTATACCACCACGAAATAATCAAATGTACGGACAAACAGACAGATCTCAACCTATGAGTGGAGTCCAACGTTTCACTCCCAAGGTATCACCAAATACCAACATGTTGTCGGGACACGATTGGAAAAGATCCGGTAACTCACCACCTAATAACTATTTTAAAACCCGTGAAATGAACACAAACGTAGGTATTCCATATGACGACTCATATTAAGACGACTATACTTATTACTCGGAAACGGACTCTAATTACTATATTGACAACGTAATGTACGTTGTATATACTAATGAAATTTCCCCTGACTACGCCTGTAACTCGACTTATTATGTGACTGATGACAGCCAGCTACTAGATGAAAATCAACCAGGAGGATTTCAGGAGGATTCCATATAAAAAAAACTAAAATAAAATTAAACCTCCAAACCCAGAGACAACTTTCTTATATACAAATAACAAATCCCCATTAAAACTTCTTATAGACAACGGCGCTAACCAGTCATTTATCAGTCCTAAAGCCGTAAAAAATATTTTTACAACTTTCCTCTCAACTACGATCCATTTGAAGTTACAAACATACACGCGACAAGTCGTAATAATTATTCTATTACACTGCCATGCTTTAATGAATTAAATGACTCAAATAGTATGAAACTGTTTATATATCATTTTCACGATTATTTCGATGGACTGATAGGGTTAGACTTGCTAACTAGTTGGGAAGCAAGGATTGACCTAAAAGAATATTGTTTAATAACTAGAACCGCGTCAAACCCTATTATAATGTATGATTCACGTAACGTAAATTTATACGAAGACGTAATTTCCGCTAAAACATCCAAAATTGTACGTATTCCTATTAATACAATGGACGGCGATGTTTTTATTAAGGAACAGGTTATTTGCAACTGTATGGTTCATGAATGTATAACTACCGTATCAAATAATCGCGGATATATTGAAATTGAAAATCCAACATCAAATGATATAATAATTTCACTCGATCATCCAGTTTGTGCGTCAGATGAAACACAGGTGTGGATAAACATCGTAAACACTTATAAAATTAGTCGAATAGAACAGGATATCTCACCTCACAAAGAATGATGCCGAAGGAGAACACATCCACCTTCTCATCATAGACCTTGCCGTTCATCATTTCTGGTGCCATCCAGTACGGGTTCCCGACCACCTGGGTAAGAAATAATTTAAAATGATTTAACAAGAATTATTTTATAATGATTTAACAAAAATTTTTCTTAACTAAAGCTAAAAAAAGTAGAGAAAGAAGCTAAAAAAACACAAAAAAGGTACATACCGTATATCGTTTACGCCGTAGCGAGGAGTTGGGCAACGAGCTGCTGGCGGTGCGTTGTACGATACGGGCCAAACCGAAATCCGCTACCACCACCGTCAGTTCCTGAAATTACCATTACATTTTATATACAAATTACCCTTAAGTCCATCTGATTATTTGAGTCCATTGGGGCACAGTAGGACGCGTTTGACTGTTAATACGGTGGTTGCAGGCTCGATTTCCACTTGGAAGTTTGATCACATAAATAAATTATTTTCATTTTCCCTTGCGTTATATTTTACTGTACAACTCTCACTTGATTTCATCTTAAAAATAACACCGAAAAAGTACAAAATCCTTTAACTTTATACGCTATCGTGCCTAAAAATAATTTCTCATTTCGAATAAAATTACGTTATTTTAACAAAATGCACCTACCTCGCCCGGTCGTATGAGACAGTTGTGGGAGTTCAAATCCCGGTGTATAACGTTCCTGCGATGCAAGTAGCCGACCCCCGCCGCCACGTCGCGAGCGAGGCGACTCCTAGTACTCCAGCTTAGCGGTCTATTTGTATCCTGGGAAATGGTCGTTTAAAAAACATATTAAAAATGATTAAATTACTTAAGTGTGTTAAGTGTATAATGATTTTTTGTTTATTGGGATATCTTTGAAGCCGTCATGACGCAAAAGTGAGTGACTATAAGCGTAATTGATGGTTGAGAGTTCGATTCCTAATCAAGGGAATGAAATATTAAATATTATCATGTCCTTGCTCTGGTAACAAGACAAAGCGCGTCGTTGAATTCCACCACTCAACGCGTAACGCGTAACGCCTCAAGAATTTGGCGGAAGTAGGGAATGGCGCTTAACGCTAGGTTCCCATGTCTTCTTTGTCTACGTCTACGCGAGATACAGCGTAAAGCTACAGCCAAACGTCTTCAATTTTACAGTCAATTTTGTTATTGAAAGGATATAAAAAAAAGAATAGTTTTTTAAGTTCAAATTTTAGTAACATTTTAGTAATGGATACAATATTATGTTTTTGTTTATTTGTTTCGCAATGTAGCAAGTGAGTAGTACCTGCAGCAGCGCGTGCAGCGTGCCGCCGCGCACGTACTCGGTGAGCAGGTGCAGGCGGCGGTCGCGGTACAGCACGCCCGCGAAGCGCAGCACGTTGCGGTGCCGCAGCGAGCGCAGCACCGCCACCTGCGAACAACAACAACGACTCTCGAGTAGCCATGTAGTGCTTGCACTTTTACAGGGACAGAGTACCCTTTTCTCTAACCACTCGGTGTCTCTGTAAAAGCCAGCATGGCTAGCAAGATTTTTTTTATGGAAAAGACTAGGCTAACAAATATTGATGGTAAGTGATCACCGCCACCCACGACCACGTGTAATACCAGAGAAGCTACAGGTGCGTTGCTGACCTTTATTGCTTTTAAGGTGGACAAAGACGCTTATTATATAAACTATCCAGGTCGTATCACCCTGGAAATATTGCCGCAATTAGCCCATTCCACAGTTGCATAGCGCGTGGAAGGATATTTCTACGAAAGTGCACAATGCCAAGTATTCAAATTGTATGGATGATATTTTATTTTATGACGTACTGTGCGGTTAAAAAATTCGGCGTCAGGTCAAACAGTTCTTCAGAACACTCCTCATGATAAATTCGGTAGAGAATGAACAGCGAGAAGACGTCACTACGCAAAAAAAAGTGTCAAGCCTTTCACAGATCATTGGTTCCCAATTTGAACGGGTCTACGTTGTATGCGATCAAATGATTCAAGCTGATACTGGTGCACCAGCCCAGAAATGAGAACAGTACTTCATATGAGGCCGAACCTAGGCCTTATACAGGGCCAATTAGTGTTTTGACGTGAAGTACCGTCTCGCTCTGCTGATGGTCCCAGTTTCTTCGAGGCTAACTTGGCCTTGCTTTCCAGATGATAGTGACACTGGCAGTAACTCGAAATATTAAGGCCCAATTTGCTGATACTGGGCGCGGCTATAAGGGAGTGTTTAGAAAGTCTGGCGATACGACAAGTCCCCTGAAGACGTAAGTTAACCATGCGTTAACCACTAAAAAAGGGTGTTTTAGTGGGTAACTTACGTCTTCAGGGGGTTATATTGAACCAAGAACCTTTCACCCCATTAGGAGATATTCCCGAAGGATGCCTCAACAGAAGACAAAAGTTTTTTCCGGCACTGGTCAGTGTTTTCCCGAGAAAGATCTGCACCAGCATATACACCAGCGTGTATACGGCGTCCACTTTGCTATCATAGGCATAGTAAAGAATGGATAGGATTTACTAACATGCCATTGACATGCACAAAAAACTGCGCAGGGGACATCACACAGCCTTGGGGGACGTCACCGGGGACGTCGTTCACGGGGATTTATCTCGAGCAAGAAATGTCGACAGCAACCTAGTTGCTGCACCCAGTGAGAAATCTGGTGATCTACTTGCATAAATTCTCAGGAAGCACTTAAGAAAGAATTTGCAAGGAGCACCCCGTACCACACTCGATCAAAGGCCTATGCCATATCCAGACTGACTGCCAGGCCCTCTCTCTTGCTTTCAATACCCCCAGTCCAGGGGTGGATTAGGTAAACCAAAAGATCATCGGTTGAGCGACCATGGCGGAAGCCATATTGACGGTCATTTATCAATTGGTGATCCTCCTGATAAACCGAGAATTGGCTATTTATGATGTTCTCCATGACTTTTCAGAGCAGGAAGGTGATAGCGATAGGCCTATAGTTAGTTGGATCGGAACAATCGCCTTTCTTCGGGATCGTGTGGATAAGAGCGCTCTTCCACGAGTCTGGGACTACGCCGACTGAGTAAGAGTGCCGAAAAAAACATGTTAGTACCGGTGTAAGCTCAAAAGCACATGAACGAAGTACTAAAGGAGTGATGCCATCTGGTCCGCTCGACTTGTGGATGTCCAAAGAAGACGAAGCTCCTAGAAGATAGAGTTCCTAGCAGCATTTTGGCTGAACTTAATTTAAGGCATTGAGCTCTGGCATCGCGAAACGGCCATTCGACATTGTTCCTCAGTCATTCATAATAGAGTTTGTGGCATATTGGTAGTATGGACCAAGATGTCATTTCCTGTGCGTAATGGCGGAAGCGAAGGTTAGCTAAAGTTACCAAGTGCAGTCTTTGAGAGCGCCTAAAACTGACGAGCTCCGGACGGTACATGAACCAACTCCATACCCGGGTCAAATACAGCCCTCCTCTTATGGTCTAAGCCGTGAATAAGCCAAATGGCATTGTGCGCATTAAAATCGCCAGGTATCAGAACTTCAGCGGAGGGAATCTATGAGAGCATATCATCAATTATTATCGTCGAGCATTAATCTCATGTTGCAAGTGTATAAATAAATCTAATATTAACAAATTATATAAAATTTTTTTGAAATGTTAAGTGTTGGATGGAACTCATTGATATCATTTTATCAAATCACAGATATCAAAATAATTTAAATATAATCGTACCCCTAAGAGCAGATTGAACTCAAAATCATCTCTCACAATTAAGCACTATCAGAATTCCCAATGCATTATCATGGCGTATTATAAAAAACGAATTTCCACAAATCTTACATAAAACATACCTCTTTCAAAAAGTTATTTTGAGCAGCTTCATCAACCCTATATAACTGTTTTAGCACCATCACTTCTCCCGTAGCACGCTGTGTCACTTTGTAGACTTGACCAAAGAATCCTGTACCTAGTAATTCTCCCTGGAAAATAAAATTTATTGTTAGTAAATTTCATATAAATTCATGATATTATTTAGAAAGATGAATAGAAAATATTAAGAAAGCATTAAGGCATTTTATTTTCTATAATATATATTGTCATTGCTATATAGACCTAGACCTAAAAAAATCACAATATTAACGTGGAAAAGGCTCTCTTTGTTTATTTTAGTTACTTTAATAGTAATAACTCCTATGGCATTTTACTTTGGAGAAATGCAGTTGGTATTAAATCAATCTTTGTCTTGGAGAAGCGAGCTGTTCGCGGTGCCTATAAGTTAGACCTAAACGGTTCCGTAAGACAAAAATTTTAAGAAATTAATATAAAATGAAAATATTATTCATTTATGAAGAAAAATATTAATAAAATAAATAAATCAGCTTCACGCTGTATCCAGCACACTGCAGGGTAGGCAGAGGAAACCTAGCGTTAAGACACTCCGTTCCCCACTTTCTGCCGAATTCTGGAAGCATTGCGTGTTGACTGGCAGAACTCAACGCGGCGCTTATCCTCGACACCAGAGCGAAGAAATGGAAATATAAATTTAAGTAAATATTTCATCTCCTCGAGTGGGGATCGAACCCACAACCAATCGGTTTTACAGTCACAGTAGTCGTGGCGCAGGGGCACAAAAGCCCCTGCGCCCCGACTGGCCTCAAGAATATTAATGATTTTACGAAATTCAATGATATAGTAGAAACAGACTTAAACAGGATTGTAACTAGATTGAAGCTAGTCCGTTATTGTTCTACGGGACGCACTTTGTTTTACCTGTATTAAATCAGATGCGCGGAATACTTTTTGTCCCGTTGTAGTAGTTGGTTCAGTTCGGAAAGACCGAGCTCTGCTCAGATCACCTAAAACACCGTCATTTTCATTTTCATCGCCCTCTACACTGCAAATATGAAAATGATAAGTTTGTTATTTATTTATGTATATATGTCCTAAATTTTTTGTGGAAGTTATAATAGATACACAGTTTTGAAGTAATGTCATTTTTCTCATCATCATCTCTCACATTATGCCACTGCATTCCAATTTTTACTAGTACTAGCCTACTCTGCTATATGCTGAATACAGAGCGAAGCTTAAAAAAGAAATACAAAAAAAAAAGGAATTATAGCCACAACCACCGCACATACAACACAAACACCAAAAACAAAAAAATACAAACAACTTACACGTCCAACAACTTCGACATACTACTACTCCTCTCCTTGTCACCCAACAGCGGCGACGAGGGCACTTTCTTTTTCATTACACGAACTCTGCCGCCATCTTCCCCTTTCCTCTTAAAAAGCCTCTCTTTTTTCACTCTAAGTTCTTCTCTTTCATTGGAATGTTTCATTGGAATGTACTCTTTGAATAACTTCCTCTCCACGGGTGATTTTGAATCGTGGGCAGCTATTTTGTCCGGATTCTGTTTTTGGTCTGATGTGCCTCGTTTAGCATTTATTGTGTCTGGATTGTGTTCTATTGTTAACTGGAAGTGATTTGACAATAATTAAAAAAGTAAAGCTATCACATTAACTTAAAATATATATTGAATTTATTACAAATGAATTCCAAGTTTAATAGCGCCTCTTGTTCTTTTAGAACAAGAGGTGTGTGTGAAACAGACAACATGACAGAGAAAAGGCTTTAAGAACGTAATGTCTTGTACTATATATTTTTAACTTAAACTAAACTAAATTATTAATATGGACATCCCTGAAGTCATTATCTATAATTAAAAATTAAATTACAAATGTTACTTTTTTTGAGGCATCTTTTAATGAGATTTTTATATTATAGCTTAGTTTTCTAAAAATATACACCACCAAATTGAAAACAAAATTACACTCGCAAGCTTTCCCAATGAACACAATATTTTAAAAAAATAGCATCAGCACAGCGTGCACCTGTGTATGCGAAGGTTTTGGGTTCGATTTCTACTCGGGCGAATTAATTAATTTTATTTTTTTTCGCTTTGGTTTTCTTATCAAACAAAGCGGGGCGTTGAGATTCTGACACTCAAAACACAATGTCTCGAAAATTAGACGAAAAGTTTGAAACGAAATGCTTTAACAATAAGTTTACTCTGTTTACTTTGCTAAATGAGGCATACAGAATGAAACCATAAATATATTTAAAAAAAAATTAGAACCACATTATATAACCACATTATATACCTGTAAAATCTCCGGTCTAGCCAAAACTCTATCTATTTCGGACAGCGGCCTATTCCTCACCGGGGTCCCGTTCACTTCCAACACTTTGTCCCCTATGTGCAGCGTTAAGACATTGCAGCTCGAGTCGATCCTGATTTGAAGGAATTTAGTTTATAATTGTCAGAGTTAAGTGTTATAGTGCATAATTTTTATAATGTTTTAGGTCTTTCTGCCTACCCTGTGTGTGTGTTTGTGTGTATGTGTTTGCGGGATACAGCGTAAAGCTGATTTATTTATTTTTATTTTAGTTATATTAATATACATGTGAAAAAAGTTATATCTATATTCAACAGTATACATGCAGTTGGCAAAAGGTTCTCGCCATATAAAACGTGGTAAAGCAATACTGGCTATTAATAAATTGTTTTTAATATTGCGTCGTTTTTTATCCACACTTAATTTTTTTATCCTTTACTCTTACAGTAAATAATCATAACATAAACCCATAAATTATACTTAATTTCAGAATTTATTTGGACATTATAAATTGTAAAAAAAAAAAAAGTATAATCATAAAAATTAATTGAGGAAATGGATTATAATTTAAAAAGCTTAAAGCCACAACAGGCGGAAGCATACATCACCTAGAAATAAAAAACTTATCTGTCAGATAAGTTCCTGTTAATTTACTTTACAAATATTTTATGTTATATTGATATAAACCAAAGACTTACTACTTATTACTAAATTAACAGAAACTTATCAGATAGAAGTAAAACCAAAGTAAATATAAACAAAAACCATATAAGAACATTTTTTGTAATATATGGCGTGCAAGGCAAGGAAGAAAATGCGTTTCTACCTAAAAAAGATAAAACAACTACATCATATTTATATCTGTAACTAAAACAAAACATTCTACGATTAAAAGAAAATAGTAATCCCAAATATTTTTTATTAATGTATATTCCATGGCCAGTCGTGGTGCAGAGGAACGAGGTGTAACTTTAAAACCGACTGGTTGTGGGTTTGATCCCCGCTAGAGGAGATGAAATATTTAATTAAATTTATATTTCAATTTCTTCGCTCTGGTGTCGAGGCAAAGCGCGGCGTTGAGTTCTGCCACTCAACACGCAATGCCTCTAGAATTCGGCAGAAAGTGGGGAATAGAGTGTCTTAACATTAGGTTCCCTCAGCCTACCCTGCTGTGTGCGGAATACAGCGTGAAGCTGATTTTTATTTTTTTAAATTAACTGTACGGAACTCAATGCCGCGTTCTGTCTTGTTATCAGAGAGAGAGAGAAAAAATCAAAATAACTAATTTCCTTAAGAAGGTTATTCAAAAATAACTTGAAAGAGATATCAGAAATTACCAAAGAAAAGACAAGATAATAAGAAACCGAACCCGAAACCCGAAGGTATTATAACATAACAAGATTTATGTGGAGGTATCAAGCATCTGTTAAGTTAAAGTGGTTAAAAGGAAGAAAAAAGCAAAAATATTTCACAGGAATAACAAACGAGGGTACTAAAGGCAAGCAACAATCAACGAGGGTAGCAGGTTCGATACCTATGGCAAGTGAGATGCAGACACGCGCGCAGTGCGGCGCGGAGCAGCGCCTGCACCGCCACACGCACTTTGTCCAAACACCGCTCACTGGCGTTTATTGTTCATATTAGTATGTTAATATTCAAAAGAAATATATATTGGGGTTTAATACTATTCAAATTTTAGTTAAGTTGTTAATATTATATGTTATATGTATTTATTTTAATATGGCCATGATCAAAAAACCCGATGTAAACATTTTTTTGGTAAATACGGAATAAGCTTAGCTATATTTTAATAATATATTATATTTTGAACTTCTTTCTACTTCTATACTACTTCATTTTCTACTTCTATAAATTTCTAGAGATGTGCATTTGACATAATA
Organism: Heliconius hermathena; assembly: GCA_013403705.1. Classification (NCBI taxonomy): domain Eukaryota; kingdom Metazoa; phylum Arthropoda; class Insecta; order Lepidoptera; family Nymphalidae; genus Heliconius; species Heliconius hermathena. The sequence goes on from JAAIXJ010001870.1 coordinate 200,903, forward strand.
TATATTTTTAATTTATTGATTAATTTCTGTTATTTATTAAAAATAAATAAGTACCAATCTCACTACCATTTGAAACAAGTCAAATTGATTAATATTTTTTTGTTATTAGTAAAGCGATAAAATGGGTTCATTTATTGTTTATTTAGATGCCGGGGGATTAGCGCCGGGGGCAGAAACGTGTGACTGTAAACGAGACAATTGTGGATCCAATTCCCATTTAAGAAAACGAGATTTTGATATTTCGAGCAGGGCGCGGCGTTGAGCTTCGTCACTCAACACACGCCGCGAGTTCCCCGTGTACCCTGCCTGTAAGCAAATAATGAAAAGCTGTCTCACTGCGCCACGATGAAGTCCCCGCAGGCGGCGGGCGCGAGGCGCAGCGCGCGCGGCGCCGTGCGCACCACGCGGATGCAGTGCGCGTCGCGGCGCCCGCGGCGCGCCCACTCCGCGTAGCACGACCCGCTGACAAGTTATTATTGTAATTACTAGTTTTAGAATACGAACAAACATAATCCAGTAAAGTTACATCTTTCCTTCTAGTAAACCAAAGATAAAACATTACTAAATTAACAGAAACTTATCAGATAGAAGTAAAACCAAAGTAAATATAAACAAAAACCATACATGAACATTTTTTATAAGATATGGCGTGAAAACAAAAAAAAACACAAAAGAATAAAAAGCGCAGAAAATGCGTTTCTATCTAAAAAAACAAAAGAACTACATGATATTTATATATTTGTAACTAAAACAAAACATTCTACGAGTAAAAGAAAATAGTATTATAGTAGTTATTACAAAATAGTTATATATATATATATATATATATATATATATATATATATATANAATAAAGTTAGATTCAAGTCAGACAAATTCGTGACAGCGCGTATCTTCTAGTAATAACAAAATATGGTTCATACAACGTATAATCCACAAAATTCCATTTAATAACGTCATACAAGGACAATAATGCAAAAATTAATTCAGTATAGGTAGAAATAGTATCACGTAAGCCTTTTACGTCACGAGTCTAGTGTAAAAAAGGAACATGAAAGCCGCCATTTTACACTTAATTTTTTTTATATCGACATATCTAATAATTATCTGTTATTATCTCATTTTTCGGATTGCCGTTCTATAATAAAGCATGTAATGAACCCAAACACACCTTATCCGATCGTATCAAAAAAGAGCAAGATTTTATAAATTGACTACATTTATTCGCTTTGGTGTCGAGGCAACTCTTTTTAATATTTATGTGAATAAATTAATAGCTAAGCTCAGCAGCATCAGAGTCGGCTGTTACATAGACGGTGTATGTATAAATAATATTAGCTATGCTGGTGACATGGTGCTGCTGAGTGCATCTGTCTGTGGTATAAGAAAATTACTGTCTGTATGTGAGTCGTATGCTAAGTCACATGGTCTAGTTTATAATGTAAAAAAGAGCCAAATAATGGTGGGGTAAGGTAGGGTGGATAGTTTTAAATATCTTGGCCACTATTTGACTTCTGATTTAAAAAACGATACTGATATTGAACGGGAGCGGAGAGCGTTGTCGGTGAGGGCGAATATGCTTGCTCGCAGGTTTGCACGTAGTTCACCCAATGTTAAAATAACGTTACTTAGAGCATACTGTACATCTTTTTACACGTGCAGCCTGTGGGCTGGATATAGTCAAAAATCTTATAGCCCTCTCCGCGTTCAGTACAATAACGCGTTCAGGATGCTGTTGGGGCTACCTCGATGCTGCAGTGCCTCAGGGATGTGCGCTGAAGCCCGTGTTGATTGTTTTTACGCTCTCATGACAAAAAGATGCGGTTCTCTGGTGCGTCGGGTACGGGGTAGTGCCAACAGTATACTGAATATGATATTGAATAGACTAGATTGCTTATACATGAATCATTGCTGTTCCGTTGCAAACGGGACGGTGCAGCGATGATTCGTGTGCATTGTATTATAACATTTATTTAAAATGTAATAATAACTAACGTAGTCTGTAAGAAATATTATTTACTAACCAAAATGAGTCACTGTTCACTTGAATAAAGTATATTATTATTATTAAAGCGCGGCGTTAAGCTCCGCCACTCAACAAGCAATGCCTCCAGAATTAGGCGGAAAATAGAGATTATGGGAGAGAAAGCGTGTAGCTGATTCTTTTTTAACAAAGTTGATATGAGCATAACAAATTATTGTACATTTTTGAAAACTAACCTTTACTAATTTACATTCTTTATATATATACTAATCCATATTGGCACATTCTCTTACCAGTATAGTTCGGATCGGTCGAGCAACGCGTAGGGTTCCGTGTCCTCTAGATGAGCGCCACAAGACGCACACGCAAAACATTCCGGGTGGAAATGGTGTTCCCCGGCCGCCATTACTGGACCCGTTATTACCTAAAAAAATTATAATAGATATTATTATGCTACAGTTTTTGTCATATGATACCGGGTATTCTTTATTTTCAATTTTCATTAGATGCTTATGTAGGAAAAGAGACAATGTAACTTGAACTATACGAACAAATTTATTATAAAGTTAAACACAAAAATTATCGTAGCGCACGTTGTCTAAATATGAACTAGTTCGCAAATCACTTCACATAAGCACTCCAGCAGAAAGTAAAGAAGGAAACACCCCAAAGAAAGAAAAGAGAAAACATAAAAAGAAATTCAAAATTATTTATTAAATTAGATGCCAGTCGTGGCGCAGCGGCACGAAGTGTGACTGTAAAACTGACTGGTTGTGGGTTCGATCCCCGATCGAAGAGATGAAATATTTACTTAAACTTATATTTCCATTTCTTCGCTCTGGTGTCGAGGCTAAGCGCGGCGCGGAGTTCTGTCACTCAACACGCAATACCTCCAGAATTCGGCAGAAAGTGGGGAACGAAGTATCTTAACACTAGGTTCCCTCTGTCTACCCTGCTGTATGCGGGATACAGCATGAAGCTGAAATTCAAAATTAGGCCGAAAAATGGGTTAAAATGAGCTAAAATTTATAATTTAATAATAATATTCACCTGTCCACATTGTTGGCAGTTATCTCCGTACCGCCTCCAGTAATCCGCTTGACAGAACAGCATGCCGCCCTTCTCGAAGTACCACGTGGTCAGCTGGACGTCACATTCTGAGCACCTTATATGATCAACATATACAGACTACTTTAAAACCTAATCTTTAATTTTTATATGTATTTATATCATATCAGCTTCACGATGCATCCCGCATACAGCAGGGTAGGCAGAGGTTACCTAGTGTTAAGACACTCCGTTCCCCACTTTCTGCCGAATTCTGGCGGCATTGCGTCAACGCCGCGCTTAACGTCGACACCAGAGCGAAGAAATGGAAATATAAATTTAATTTACTTAAATTCTTGAAATTTATTTCATATCCTCGAGTGGGGATCGAACCCACAACCAGCCGGTTTTACAGTCCCACCACGTGCCGCTGCGCCACGACATGTATATGGATAAAAAAGAATGTAAATTCTGTTAAACTAGGTTAAAACTACTACATTTACAACGTATTGTTATTAATATGTGCAATTTAATTGATAAAGCCAACTATTTTGAAGAAAACGATGACGAATTAACTAAATTAACAAATGAACCAAAAACAATGATTTTTAATTTTTTTTGTCTGTTTGTGTGTTTGCTCATGAAAAGATTCAATTGCAGTTTTCACTATTGTACTTTGGCAAGCTTCCATTAACATTTAGTGTTTGTTTTATTTCAAAAGGTTCAAGTTATATCCTTTTTAAAGAATGCTGTTAAATAGCTATTATTTTGAATTGGCTAAGACTTTACATTTCAATATATCTATATATTATTTTATTATTAGATAAAACAAAATAAACACAGATTAGTAAATTGATAACTATGTAGCTCAAGCGAAGCCGAGAGCTAATCGCTAGTATTATATATTATAAATATAAAGTAATTTGGCCAGTCCAAAAATTAACCAACCATTATCCAGGTGGGTATATGTTCAGAAAACCTAACTTGAAGTCGGCCACGACTCGTCGACCGTATTGTATCAACAACAAATACTCTTCAAATCGATTTAAATATTACTGAATACTGAGACGAGTAAACATGACGGGATAATGATGATGTCACGTGGCGGTGACACAATTTGGATGACATTGGGTTATGGCAAATTTTCCCTACTTTAACATTATCAATCGATTTTGGGAAAATTTTAAAACGATGTATCACTGAATTATTATGCAAAATTAAAACAAGAGACGATTTTTTAGCTTTACGCTCTATCCCGCATATTGCATATAGTGATATAACCTTTTGGGTAGGCAGAGGGAACCCAGCATTAAGACACTCCGTTCCATACAATACAATACAATACAACCAAATTGTAATCAATGCGGTCATTGCTAAACTTATCTACATCCAATATCGAAAAATAATTGGTATTTTAGTGAACACAGTCTAATAACAGTATAAAAATGCATGCTTAATGATATTTTTTTTTGGCTTCACCCTGTTTCCCGCATATAGCAGGGTAGATAGAGGGAACCTACTGCTAAGACACACCTTTCCCCACATTCCACCGACTTTTTGAGGAATTTGCGTGTAGAGTGGCGGAACTCAAGGTTGCGCTTTCCCGTGTTACCAGAGCGAAGAAATGAAAATATTAACAAATAATAATTCATTCCTCCCAGCAGCTTACAGTCACACGCTTGAGCCACTGTGTTACGACGGCCTCATGTAATAATTAAATTAATGTTTTTTGTAATGGTATAGTACGGAAATAAAGGCTATTTTTATTACAAATAATTCACGATCACAGCTCAATCGACTATAATATCCATTACCCTTGTAAGATGAACTACTACAAAATAAAATTTGGCACGGTCTTATTTAGGCAAGGAAGGCAGACATATAAAAAAATAGGGTAGACTGTAGACAGTGCGGGCGTTGACTCACCTAAAGCAATCTTTGTGCCATTCCTGGCCGAGTGCCGATACGTACTCCTCATCCCCAATATCGTTTAGACAACAGGCACAACTAAGTATTTCTGCAAAAAAAGGAAATAATTAAAAAAATAAACATTTATTTTTTTGGTTCATAAAAATATATTTTTTTCCTTTGGCCTCCCAAAGGAAAAAAGGGGGAATGAGGATTTATTGATAAGATACTGTTCTACACTCTACATGAAATGGCGGTATTCAAGTCGAGGTTACACTTATTACACTGTGGAAATGAAAATAATTTTAAATATAATCAATGCTTCTAGTGCCACAACCAAGGCTCTATAGTACGATGGATGTTGAGATAAATATCTTGATTTACAAAAATACCTAAGTAAGTATTCATAAAAATGCAAGGCAAACATAAAACTAAAACAAAAAACTATAAATATGTAAATGTTATCCACTTACTGGTACTTATAAAATATGATATCCTGAAAGCGTAACTAGAAAATCACCGTAGCGGTATTTGTGATCATTGATGATTCAAATCAAAATGGGAAAATGCTTATAAGTAGGATTCTTTTTTAAGGTTCTTGATGCATCACGCATAAACAGCAGGGCAAGCAGAGGGAACCTATATTTAAGACAACATTCCCCACGCACCGCAAAACTTTTGAGACAGTGCGTTTTGAGTGGCGGAACTCAACGCGGCACTTTCTTATATATATTTTAAGATGTATTTTAAGGTGTTGATTTTAAGATGATATGACCTTCATCTAATTGTTCTCTAAAGATTAGAGAAAACTGTGGAACAAAGTGCTATTATAACAAAGTGACTTATCACTAGGTTATTTCTTCTTTTGTAAACAAAAAGTACAGGTATGCGGGAAAAGTTGTTAGCACACGACATGAGTAATAGTGTACATAACACAGAAACACTTAAAACACCGCTCTGAATAATATCATTGTACCTACAACTGATTATTGTAATTTTTTTTTCAGCTTCACGCTGTATCCCGCACACAGCAGGGTAGGCAGAGGGATCCTAGTGTTAAGACACTCCCGTTCCCCACTTTCTGCCGAATTCTGGAGGCATTGCGTGTTGAATGGCAGAACTCAACGCCGCGCTTAACCTCGACACCAGAGCGAAGAAATGAAAATAAAAATTTAAATAAATATTTCATCTCCTCGAGTGAGGATCGAACCCACAACCAATCGATTTACAGGCACACTTTGTGCCCCTGCGCCGACGACTGGCCTCAATATTGTAATGTTTTATTTAATACTCAAAAAGAACTTGCAATCCTCTGCTATAAATTTTCAGTCAAATTTTGAGATGGAGTATGTTGGGCAACGATACTAAACGCTGCACTTTGCCAAACCTAGGCCCAAGAGATGCCGAAAGTATAGTATTTCACATTCTCGATTTATACTCTGCATAGCAAGTATGGGAAATAATAGAAAATAGGACAAGAAAATATGGCATAGAAAATATGGCAAGTAGGGAAAAACCTAATGTCGAAAAACTATTTCTTTCCAATTTCTTGCTTCCCGCCTCAATTCAAGATATTGTGTTGAGTGGCGGAAATCAACGCCTCGCCTTGTCTCGCCAGAATGAAGAAATGAAATTTTTATTAAAATTTCAATATTATTCCCCCAATTGAACTGTCTCAATATGAACTGTCTCAATGTGCAACTATGGCCTCATCTATATTATTAATACTAATATTCCCTCATTGGTATATTTTAATCAGAAACCATTGTCTTACGTCAGGCACGTCATAACTGCGCCATAGAGGCGTCAAGACATAACATTAGCAATAAAAAAATACCGTTTATACCATATTAGTAATAGCTGAACGAGTCTTATTTATAAATGCATATAAGAAGTTACATAATATGTACATACTGTATAGTATTATAGAATGTTTGTGATATTTGAACTAGCTTTATAACGTATCTGATGATAGAGGAAAAATATGTTGAATGAGTCAGATGTATTGTGAATATTTATTTATGTGGAGATTATGAGAAATGTGGAACTTTGATTAAATATTTATTGCTATTTTTATTAAGTAACATTACATCAGAATGACTATTAAATATTACAGTTGTTGTTTAAACTTAAATGGTAAAATTAAAAGAATATATAATTATGTTTCTATATCTGTAGCATTGAGTTGAATATTTCATTCTGCAAGTCATTAAATTTCATGTGAAAAATTAAAATAATTTATGAGAATAAAGTAACAATACATTTAGATTCTATAAATTATTAAGTCTTATTTAGAAAACATATAAAAATTTGGACATAGCGGGACTACAACCCGTCCTGGAAACCGACCAGGTGCTTTGACCACTAAGCCATACATTCTCTGTGCTTTTCGTTCCTAAGTGTGGAATAACACTTCATGCTGTCACAGTTACACAGAGGATAGGCAGAGTACCTACAGTCAACTTACTTACTTCATCTTTCATGTCCTACCAATTCAATTCAAGATATATGATTTGAGTGGTTGAGTGCAGTGTCAAGCATTTTTTTTGCCTGGTCAAGGAAATATTAAATATTTTTTTCTTTTAGCAGGGCAGGCAGAGGGAACCTAGAGTTAATTCACCCCCCATTGTTGCATCACAGTGACAATTCTGCGATGTTTAGGAATATTAATTATTAAATAGTTGTGGTGCAGGGGCATGTGACTGTAAATGCGACAAGTTTTAAGTTTGTTTCCCACTCAAGATAATGAACTGTTTAATATTTTTATTTCTTCACTATGTTGTCAGCAACATACAATAATATGTTAAAACACTCCTTTCTCATTAGAACATTTCCATTCCACACTTTGCATTGCATTTTCGAGGCTTTGTGTTTTGAGTAGCAGAATTCAACACTATTCTTTGCCTCATGCCAGAGCAAGGAAAATATTAAATATTTTATTTCCCCGAGTGAGAATCAAACCCACAACTGCTGGATTTACAAACGCTCATGTGCACCACAGCTGCCTTAACTGATTTTTTTTTTACTAAAAAATTTATCTACTTCAAAAAAGGTACATACCTAGTTTAAAATTAATTTAAATTTTATAATAAAATGTATTTGAATATATATGTACCAACAACTTATAAAAAAACTATTATAATTAATTTAAATTCGTATATATATGATTATAAATATTTATAGGGACCAAATAAACATTATAAATAAATGATAGAATTAGAATTGACCTCGTCGAATTAAACTGGTTGGTTCTTATTTAATACCTTTATTATGTTAAACATTATAATAGGAATTAAGTGCCATTAAAATAACACGGAAGTCAATTATTAAAACGTACAATTTTAAAAACAAAATAAATGCGATTTTGTGAAATACCCAACGCATGTACTTATTTTGACAAAGCTTGAAAATATATAAGCTGTCGATTAATATATTCATATAAGTTAACTTAAGTTGCAAACAAAAGATACTTATTTTATTATATGTGTTTCGCCCACTCGTTATTGTTAATGGCAAAAACAACAACAACTTTGAACAAAATACTGGAAAACAAAAGAAATTAGGCAATAATAACTTACCTTTAGAGTTCGCTCCCTCCATTTCATTGCAAAATACACTTTTTTTTCAAATAAAAATACAAATTAAAGGAATGTTGTGTTCAATGTTCAAGATTTCATTGACATGAATGACTAATTTTCACAGATGCAAAGAAAGAAAAGTCAAATTTGACGTTTGGTAATGTTGCCAGATTTTATTAGGCTAATAAAAAAAATATATAAAAAGATACCGTAAAGCTTCAGCCTTCTCAGCTGCCTCTGCTCTAAAAAGTTCCTTGTCCACTTTATATTCAATATTTATTGATATAAATGTTTCGCCATGTATAAAATTTATGTAAACAGTGTGAAGTTTATAATTATATCATAAATATGCCTGTGGCATGCCTAATAAAATTATGTTATATAAATTGTTTGATTCTGAATGTCTGTAGCTTTTTTATATTCAAAAAAGAAACAAGTAGCGTCGTGCACTCTTTTCTCCTACTATAAATTAATAGCTATGTAACACATCGCACTTAAGTCCGATATGTACGTATCGTATCATGCTGCAATATTAGTAAGAATTTCATATTTACTTACGTAGAACACAACGGACAGTAATAAATTCCAAAAATAAGAAAAGACTAGCCATAAACACTAAATAGTGCAAAATCATATTCTAAATTTCTTGGCAACAAATGCAATTGACGCCATGGAATCCCTACCCACCCACTCGGAGGTAGAGATCATGTCTATATAATATACTTAAATAATTACACATTTAGTGAAATTTCTCACATGCAATATTCCTAACGATCAGTAAATGCAAATGAGACTGTTAACACTAGACTCTAGAACAGGAGTTACCATCCTTTTCCTGATCAAGGACCACTTTTATATCATTCTTGGTAGCAGGGACCACTATGCATGTAGGTATAATATAAAGTAACTGCAATAATCAAACAGAAACTTCACCTCACCATCTCCAGTCAAAAAATTAAAATCGTTTGCGGACCATATTTAGGCTTAGGACCACCGGTTGGGAACCGGTGCTCTAGAGCCTGTTAACACTACGTTCTTTATTTACTTTGCTGAATATGTGAGGTGTTTGAATCTGAAAAAACAACATCATGTTGTGTACTGTGCTATTTACAAGCTTTTTTATATTACATTGTTCGCGTATCTATGATCAAATTGATTGCTTTAATAAATTATATTATGTACACAATAATTCTGATAATATTTATTGTAATTAATATAATCCTACTTACTTACGTTACTTGTTTTCATTCTAATTTTAATGATTGCGAATTTATAAAAATGGATTTGATATGTTTATTATCAAACCATTGTGTAAAGCTGTTAGGCAAAAACCAAAAGATAATAAAAATCAGAATCATAATGAATAAGTATATATAAAAATACTAAGTTAGTAATGAATAATAAACAACATTTTAAAATTAACTATTAATTTAAAAACCCTTTTAAAAATCAGCTTTTATTAATTTTACGGTGTATTGTGTTTTACAATTAATCAGCGCTTTTATTTGATACCTATATTAAGTGGGTTTTTTTATGGAAAAGACAAGGCAAACGAGCGTTCGTGTCACCTGATGCTAAGTGATCACCGCCATCAGAGGGAGCTATAGGTGCGTTGCCGGCCTTTATGGTTGAGATAGATGCACTTTTTGAAGGTACCCAGGTGGTATCGACTGCTGGAAACACTGCTGTAAGTAGACCATTCCACAGTTGCGCGTGGAAGGAAGTTCCTATGAAACCGCACAGTAGTGAAGAGAAATGAAGTTATACTAATTTCAGCTTAAATGAGAGATGGGTCAAACTGAGCTTGCAAGATTTCACACACTCATTAACTAACACGGTGAGTTAAATAAAATCTTTTAAAAATAATTTATATATTATATTAAATATCCATTTAAGTAAATTTAAGGTAATAATAGTTTTTCCTTTTTATCAATTTTTATCTTTTTTTTCTGTCCGTATTTGCTGAGCTTAACCTTCACTTTAACATTTATTTCCAATTTCTTTAACAGTTCAGAGAGTTCCTTATCATCATCGTCTTCTCCGTCTTCTTCTTTTTCCTCTTCATTATCTTCTTCTCCTCCGTCTTCTTTTTCTTCTTCCTTATCTTCTTCTTCTTCCTCAGGTTGAGGTGTTGTTTCGGGAGGTCTCACGGTAGTGGGTTCTGGAGTAGGAGGTTCAGGCGTAGATGGTGCTTCAGTAGAAGGCACTTCAGTGGTTGGTGACTCGGTGTTCCATTCATCACTTTCATCCAGGTTTCTAAAGTCTATACCCGTAATTTGCTCATACCAATCGAAGAAAGGCGCAGGACGTATGAAAGCTGCAAATATATTACAAATATAAGATTAAAAGTTGTAAAATGATAACAAAACATATATCTAATGTTTTTTTTGCAGTTTGCAATTGCAATTTATTTTTGATTGAGAATATAAACTAGGTATGTTATTAAAAAGCCATTTTTTAGGGTTCCGTACTTTTTAAGGAAATAAACCCTTATAAGGTCACTTTGATGTCTGTCTGTCTATCCGTCAAGAACCTTTATTTTATCTCAGGAATGCATGGAGTTGAAATTCAAACCCAGATCTTTCAATCAAGGGACCGCCCTTGATTTCTTGAAAAAAAATGTATTTTTTTATTTACTTAAAAGAAAGATATGACCGTTTATATTGCAAAAATGCATATTTCAACACTATTTTAGGGGAATCCAAATAAATAGGGTACTTCCGGTTGACCTAGAATTATGAAAATTGACAGCTAGCATATACAGATACTACAGATTGAAGAAAACTATACATTTGTGGTTATATTTTAAAAAATATTGGGCTTAAAAGGAGGACAATATTTGGTATCAAAGCCGCCACGTCAAGTGAGGTATCAGACAAAAGGGCTTGGTGTGCATACATATTTTATACATTTTTTACGACGCACTAATTTTACGGAACCCTTGGTGGGCATTCCCAACTCACGCTTGTCCGGTTTTTTTCTTTATTAAAATAAAAGTTAGACACATATACGATATTTATTATATCATATTTTATAATACTACCAGCATATAAAGTAATTATTAAGAGGACTTACCGGCAGGGAAACCAGAGTGACAACCGTGTGGATTTCCAGGCACGAAGGAACTGATACCAATGAGGATTGGTTCTCCCTCGGGAGACTCGTGAACAAGAGGACCACCACTATCGCCCTGATAAAGCATTTAAAAAATAAATAAAAAAACTTTTTCTATGGCTTTGCCCGCATATTCAAATGGAAATACCTAATAGTTGTGGACGGCATGTCACAGATTCTAAGTGCCCAAGGTCCATAATCTCTGGCACAGGTATACTAGGTTACATCCTGGCTTGTAGTTCCCGTTACCAGATTCAACTTAACAAACGCTTCGGCTTTATAACATTAGTAAGATAAGTAAACATAAATATCAAGTCCAGAGGACAGTCGTGGCGCAGGAGCAAAAGCGTGTGACTGTAAACTCTACAGGTTATGGGTTCGATTCTCACTCGAAGAAAAGAATTATTTAATAACTTCATTTCTTCACTCTGGTGTCGGGGCAAAGCGCGGCATTGAGTTTCACGCCACTCAATATACAATGCTCCAGATTCGACGGAAAGTGAAGTGTCTAAACACTAAACTCCCTCTGCTTACCCTGCCACATTCAGGATACAGTGTGAAGCTGGAAATAAAAAATAATTATTATCATACGTTGCATATAGATTGTGACGTCTGGTTGAAGTGTTGGGCGCAGATGGTGTTGGCGGTCACAAGTGCAGTACCGTACACTCTTGAGCAATCTAAGTTGGACACACCACGGAGATACACCCACTGGAGTATTTCTGGTCTTGAGCCTGTATAAAAAGTTGGAAAAGTATATATATACCTAATATAAAAATATATATACCTAATATAAAATATTACATTTTCATTGAGGCCAGTCGTGGCGCAGCGGCACGAAGTGTGACTGTAAAACCGACTGGTTGTGGGTTCGATCCCCATTCGAAGAGATGAAATACTTACTTAAATTTATATATCCATTTCTTCGCTCTGGTGTCGAGGTTAAGCGCGGCGTTGAGTTCTGGCACTCAACACGCAATGCCTCCAGAATTCGGCAGAAAGTGAAGAAAGGAGTGTCTTAACACTAGGTTCCCTCTGCCTACCCTGCTGTGTGCGGGATACAGCGTGAAGCTGATATTTTCATTTCCTCGTTCTCTAGTAACAAAACAAAGCGGGGCGTAGAGTTTCGTCACTCAACACTGTCAACAATGTCTTGAAAATTCGCCGGAAAGTGGAAAACAGAGTGTTTTAAAACTAACCTTTGCCTACATTGCTATATACGTGGTAGAACGTGAAACTAAAAATATATTAGGTACACGACGGCTACATTAGATAAGATAAAAAAGTTAGTTTTACAATTAATGTCTTGTATTATTTTGTAAATATCTATTTTTTATCATTTATATGGATATCTAATATCTAGAATTGATTTTTTGCTTCTGTTGAAAACAATATTGTGTTAAAACTTTTGCGGCCGTCGTGGCGCAGTGGCACAGCGCCGTGCAACCAACGCTTCGGTTATGTGTTGGGGTTTATCCACACTCCGGGGAATGACTAAATTTAATTTATTTTCATTTGTCAGCTAATGAAAACAGGTTTTAAAAATCTTGAAAATTCGGGGTGCAGATCGGAGTAAGCTCTAGGGTCAGCTCCCCTCTCTTTACCCTGTCATGTGGGAAATAAGTAAACAGATAAATTTCGTTTTAGCTTACCGCCAGTCATAGTTAGACCGAATCCACTGGCGTAGGTCAATTCATTTTGGTAGTTTCTGAACGCATCCGACTGCGGTTGGATGCGAATCGATTGTATGTTTTCTGAAAAAGAGAATCTATGTAGAATATATCCACAAAACTAATGTCAGTTGTGTCAGTTTAAATAAAAAGTTACATACGGTTATATTCAAGAGGTCTCGAGAGTTTCACCAGGGCCACGTCGTTGATTTGTACAACTCCAGCGTTTGCCGGGTTGAATGTAGGATACATATAGTATTCTTGGGAGTCGATCGACACGTCGGGAGCAGAAAAGTATGTAATACCAGCCCTCACGATAATCTGAACGCGGCTAAAAGTAATTTAGTAAAATATAAATTAAAATATCCTTATTTAAGTTAGATATCTACGTTTTTTTTTTTTTTTTAATTAATGGCTTGATTTTGCGAAGAAAAAACACGAATGATATGAAGCAGTAAATTTTGAGT
>JAAIXJ010000893.1:0-123154 GCA_013403705.1 Heliconius hermathena
TGTATTAACTCACAAGTTTTAATTGATTTTGTATCACTGTTTTATTTTTGTGGCACTACAAACGCATTTTTTACTTTTCTCTTGTTAAACCAACACTCATTTTTAGCATGTTTACAAAATTATTAGCATTTTTTCTCACTTTTCTTAACAAAATTACTACATTTTATGTCCACATTACATTCAGTCATTATCAATGACCCATTTTAGTACACTTAAAACATTTAATATTTCTTTTATGTGTAGCATTTCTTTTTTTGCAATAAATGCAGATGATGATGACTCAATTTCACCTCGTAGTAGTATTATGGTTTGGAACTTCCATGCATTCCAATTTTTTTAATCAGTTTTATTACTGTGCTGTTTCGTTTCATCGTGATTGTTTTTTTGCTTGTTTTTCTTTCTTATTCCTTCCCGGCAACTTAACCTCCAATACCAACGCCATTTTTTACTCAGTTTTATTACTGTGCTGTTTCCTTTCATCATGAATGTTTTTTTGCTTGTTTTTCTTTTTTATTCCTTCCCGGCAACTTAACCTCCAATACCAACGCCGACCGCGTAGCACGTGAAGTAACGCTGTTTTAATCTCGCCGGTATTTCTAATTTTCTATGATTGATGCAAACTCCTTTATTTTTTATTATTACGATATGGTCTGGGCCCATAACCCTTTGTATTTATATGGTTTAGTAAATAACATTCAACTATAGTCCGACACAACTACTATTGCATATGAGAAGCACGCGTGGTAGAATTACGCAGAACGCATATTTTGATATATGCACATAGACACCCCCTCTCACGCCGCACCGATTCCTCGCTAGGGCTCGCGGTTGCGTCATTCGAAGGTTGGCCCTCTTTGTGCTTCGCGCCAGTGCTGCTATATCGTGCAGGAATGATTGCTTAATATAACACTATAATTCATAATAAGTGTAGATTATACTTTTACGTATGATTTGAAACTAAAATAATTAATAAAATTATCAATGCTATTTACAAATAATTACTAAATAATAATTTATTTCAAATTGAGTTTTCCTAGGTTCCCGTGTAACATTATAAGACTCGTTTGTTACTAATTATTTAATTTTTATACTATTTTCTATCAAAATAATTAAACGAATATAATTATTAATAAAAATGTTGTAATAATAAAAAAAATTAAAAGTATGTTCGAGAAGTATTTTAAATAATAGTTTAATATTAATTTTTATCATAAATCGGATTTCTAAACTTGTGAAGAATGAGACATGTGATTACAGAGTATTTTTCTGAAATGTGTAGCTATTGTGTGTCAGTATTTGAGTGTACTATCAAAACATACATTCTTTTAAGACATTTCAAACAAATGTTGAGTTTTTAATATTACTTATGATGTAAATATTAGTGGAAGTAAAAGGAGATTGCGTTGATGACGATGTTAAACTACTGTTAAATGTAAGTACCTATCTATCAATATCGTTTTGTGTGTTAAAAATTTTGAGTATAATTTTGTATAAATGTAAGTACCTATGTATCGTAGTTCAATATCGTTTCGTGTGTTAAAAATTTTGAGTATAATTTTGTGGGTGGTTCAATAACCTTGCAGTATTTCGAAATAATTTCATAATAAAATAAAAGAAATAAAGTAGCATTTTATTGAACAATTTTAATAAGAGCTTTGAACGTTGTTTAGATTTATTATAAAAAATAGGTAATTGCGTGACAAAGAACGAGACATATCGTTCTTTCTCGTTCGGTTATGTGTTTATGAATGAAAAGTAGAAGATCGGCAACGCTTAGTAGTAGTTTTTGTAATAGTACGTGAATCTGTGCGTCACACGAAATATAGGCTTGGATAAAAATCGTGAAATGAAAAAAAATCCTACGTCTAAACTGTTATATTTTAAACTTATACTCAAGGTACATACTGTTACACTACCTTGCTAAGCATGACAAACAACGTTAACCTAAAAAAATATTATAAGTAAGATTTGTTTTTTTTTATATATTTAAAGATCTGAAAGAAGAGTGAAATGATCATAATTTGTTCCAATATACAGGCAAACTTTTATAAAAATATTGCTATAATCAAGAAATTAATAGAGACACTTTAATAATATAAGTATACAGCCACAAAGTAAAGAGCTCTCAAAGGATTTCTTAATATAAGAATAATAAGAAGTAAGAACTTCGTCATTTAATTTTATCAAAAGTTGTACAATTATCTTAATAGTTAGAACACATGTTACATATGTAGTTTTGAAATAATTTTAAAGTTTTTTTTTTTAATTATATTAAATAAAATTATATCTTATCAATTAAAGTATCAAAATTTCAACACGCTAATAAGTTAACACGCAGGCAAACGGTAAATATCAGAAAAAAATATTTAAAAAATTAAAATCAAATCAGCTTCACGTTGTATCCCGCACACAGCAGGGTAGGCAGAGGGAACCTAGTGTTGAGACACTACGTTCCGCACTTTCTGCCGAATTCTGGGGGCAGAACTCAACGCCGCGCTTAACCTCGACACCAGAGCGAAGAAATGGAAATATAAATTTAAGTAAATATTTCATCTTCTTAAGTGGGGCGTGAAGTTGGGAAAAAAATAATAAAACGTGAGTATCATATATTTTGTAAGGTAATAGTTTCAAATAAACGCTAACAGAATATATTGAGCGTGACCAGAATAGATACTATGCGATACTAAAATATCCTTATCGCAATACTCAAAACGTCCGACGACATGGATGTGAAGTTGATAAAGTAGCATCAAGGTCGAATCTGAAAATAGATCAAAGTGAACAAAAAAATTCCTAATATTTCTAAAATAAAAATTATATATTTTTTTATATTTTCCTCTTTTTTTAATTGTATATTATGGTAGGTAGAAAGAATTCAATTTTAAAACATTTTACTCCACTTACCTCCTTACCACCCTCCTAGTCGATACATTTTAAGTCGGGCGTAACTCAACGTCATCCTATGCCTTTTTACCAGATCGAGAAAATTCAAATATTTCATTCCACGAGTGGGAATCGAACCTGTCTCACTCTTGTACCGCCATGACTGGCCATAATATAAACAATTAAGAATAAATTAATATCTTTTTCTGTAATAAACATTTCTTTTTCAACTATACGACATCTAGTTTTACGATAATAGCCACATCATCATTTAAGTTCTAAAACATTTTATTGGCCTATTACCAAACCTACGACCACTACAGTGTTATTTGTAAGTTCATTTACGAAATTGCTCCTGAAATGGAAAGAATGGCTATGTCTGAGTCGTATGTCTAGCCTATTTTTACGATGTGATCGAATCAGGTTAAATACATATAAAACAAAATAATAGGAGTGGTCGTTAAGGGTAAAAGACTTCACCTTGGCACAGTTATCTTATGTTTGACTGCACAATGGTAGCAAGTTCGAATCTCATATAAATATTATCATTTTAATACTTTCATCTTATTAAAAAATCCAGCTTCATGTATAGTGTATACGTATAGAGACTATTAAGATTGAAACAGTAATGATGAAGATGCTAATTATGATTTTATGAACTGGAAATATTAATTTACTTAAATTTATATTTTTAGTTCTTCGCTCTGGTGTCGAGGTTAAGCGCGGCGTTGAGTTCTGCCTCTCAACACGCAATGCCTCCAGAAACCGGCAGAAAGTGGGGAACGGAGTGTCTTAACACTAGGTTGCTCCTGCCTACCCTGCTGTGTGCCGTACCATCAAGGTCAGTCATGGCGCAGGGGTGCTCCTCGTACTCGTACCCGTATTTTAAAATTTTAAATTCTCCACTTTTTCTAGACAGCTAGCGGCGTTGCCCCCCACCAAGTTACATCTAATATCTTGGCATTTATTATTCAAGTGTAAAACGGAATATTTTTCGTGATAATAAAAGATAAATGATATTCACAAAAATCAACTCAGCTTCACGCTGTATCCCGCACACAGCAGTGTAGGCAGAGGGAACTTAGTGTCAAGACACTTCGTTCCCCAATTTCCGCCGAATTCTAGAGGCGTTGCGTGTTGAGTGACGGAACTTCTTTTCTCGAATCTATGGTTTATTTTAAAAAAAGATTTACATTAGAGACAAAACTTAATATTCAGCGTATGTAAGTATACTCAAAATTAAAATTGTTCGTTCTCTTTTACTTCTGATTGAATTTAAATACAATTTAGGATAATGGTTTGCTATACTAAGTTATATTTTCCATTTCAGTTACAAACAAGGCCAGTCGTTCCGCAGGGGTACAAGTGGCGTCTGTAAAACGCGATTGGTTGTGGGTTCGAATCCCTTTTCAGAAAATGAAATATTTTAATTTTTTTTCTTCGCTCTGGTGTCGAGGCAAAGCGGGACGATTGACTTCCACTACAACACACAATTCCTCCAGAATTATGCGGAAAGTGGGGAACGAAGTGTCTTAACACTAGGCTCCCTCTACCTACCCTGCTATGCGGGGTACAGCGTGACGCTGTGAAAAAAAATTACAAGCAAGACTATTCTATTTCTAACCTTTTTAGTGTTATTCCACAATTAAGAAAGAAAAATACTTATTTAGAAAACGTATAAAAACCTGGTCGGTTCCAGGAGGCGCAGGTTCGAGTCCCGCTACGTTAAAATTTTTATACGTTTTCTAAATGAGTATAAGAGATGTCATTATCATGCTTTATGTAAATTGGTCGAACTTCATATAAATAGGTTTTTAATGCATTTCTAAGCTCTGTTTTTTCTTGTCACTGTAGCACTAAACGTTTTAAGGGAAGTATTTACATAGGCTCAACGTAAAAGGTCTCTTGAGGAAGCAAATATTTAGTTCTCAATATTTACATAGTGTTTTAAGGCCTCGGAGTACAAAAATAGACAAAAATTTGTTATTTTTTATGCTTGTATATCGTGGATTTTGACATAATATAAAAAATAATACAATTGTGCTATAGTAAGGTAGCCCAATATTCAATGTTAACTTTCACAGAAAATAATTTAAATCCAATTATTCCCCCAATTTCTGATCAAACCCACGACCATTGCATCCACAGTTAGATACTGTGGTACGGCACCACGACACCCTTATTGTTAAAATTACTAATTAGGATATTTTTTATATTTTTACATTTCCACCTTTATTCTTATGATTACTAAAACAGAAGCTATTAGGAGTATGAATAAATAATAAATCAAAGGGACGGGAAGGGAAGAAAAAAACTGAGTTAAAATGACAATGTTGCGTTTTATAACATGAAAGTATTGTGTTTGTATTTGCAAAAAACAAGTTTATTAAGTTTCCTTTCCTCTAGTGTCAATAGGTTTTTATTACACTCACGTATGGTAGATTTATAAATGCTTTAACTTTTAGTGGTTCACTGTTTACCATGTCATCCTATATTTTAAATATTTTAATCTGTTTTAAATTTAAATCCTAATATGCAAAGTTACTTATACCTATGTAATTAAATATATATTGTAATGTGTAAAATTGTTAAATATATTATACATATATAAACACTCGCTTAACACCTTAGATCTAAGTAAAATTTTGTAAAATAATGTAAAGTTAAAAATAATATAATCGAGGCCGGTCGTGGCGCAGCGGCACGAGGTGTGACTGCAAAACCGACTGGTTGTGGGTTCGACCCCACTCGAGGAGATGAAATATTTACTTAAATTTATATTTCCATTTCTTCGCTCTGGTGTCGAGGTTAAGCGCGGCGTTGAGTTCTGCCACTCAACACGCAATGCCTCCAGAATTCGGCAGAAAGTGGGGAACGGAGTGTCTTAACACTAGGTTCCCTCTGCCTACCCTGCTGTGTGTGTGTAAAATTTAAAAAAAATATTTAAGTGTTAAGAACAAAATAAAACACAGAATCGTAATATAAATTATATTTTAATTAAAACTCAAACAACAATGACAATTAGATATTGACATTTTGATTTTTTTTATAAACAGTATCTTTTTAAGATCTACATACATTCCTTTTAATTACATATTTATACTAAATTAAGCAAATATACAGTTTAAGTTACAAAAAAAGTTTCATTTTAATACAACATTGCAACAACAACCATTTTTTATTCTTATTGTCTATGGCACAGACTTATCTAAAATATTTTTAAAATGCCAATTTTTAATTAAATTATATATAATAGATACTAAAGAAATGTAACGTAGAAATACTTACATCACAAAAATACTTGTAAAAAATTATCTTCTGTAATATTTTATTAGGATTCTTCGTCTATAGTAAAATAAAAACTTTCCACCGATTATATCTTTCTATAATTTCTTCATAAACGTAATTAATTTTGGTTCTGAAATATGCATTCTTTAGTAGACAAAGTAATTTAAAAGAGTGCTTAACCGCCAAAACGAGAGAACGAAATATAAAAAAAAATAATTGTTATCTATATATAGGTATATAAAAGGACATGTACCTGACTGACTGAGGTAAGACGCACGCACAGCCGTAACCGCTGTGCGTAGAAACGAGAAATTTGGACAGATGTTTATTTTCATAATCTGGACGTCCACTAAGAAGGGATTTTGAAAAATTTTGACCCTAAAGGGATGAAATAAGGGTTGAAAGTTCGTATGGATTTTTTTTTAAATCGGCACCGATTTATATAAAATTTGAAATTCAGACTGTTAAAAATATTTCATTGAACACGTGTTTCATGGTTTTTTAGAATTCACCCCCTGAGCGTTCAAATAAGGGGTTGAAAGTTTATATGGAAAAATCTTTAGATCACCACCGATTTTCATAAAAAATTTAATTCAAACTGTTAAAAGTATTTTATTAAACACGTGTTTCATGATTTTTTTAGAATTCTCCTCTTAAGGTGCAAATAAGCGGGCGAAGCTGCGCGCGCCCACTAGTTTTTAATGTCAGGCCCTCGTGCCCCAGTAGCACAAGCAAGTGCAACTGGGGCACGAGAGCCTGACTTTGTTAAAAAATATACACTAAATAAAAGTTATTCATATAAGAATTCTCGTATAATTTTGACCCTGAATTACACACGTATTTACATAATACATATATTTAATTATTATACATATACACATTACATTCTAATTGCACTATCACATAATGCTATAATACTTAAAAACAAGCAATTCACAAAAATATTTTCAAAATACAATTTTCACATGTTGATAACATTGTCAGAGATGGACTAAATTAAAATAGGACCATACAGGAAGCACCAGCTTCCAAATAAAAAAGAATCATCAAAATCGGTTCACCCAGTCAAAAAATCTGACGTAACAAATTTTAAAAACAACTCCTTTTACAGAAGTAGGTTAAAATTATGAAAAGAAAGATATTTTTTCTTTCTTAATAAGATGTAGAACACTTTACGTGGAAAAGTAAAAAGGTTTACAAAGGAAATTCGTATCTATAATGCTAATAAGCTTGGTTAAAACATTTTAACGTACTTTAATGAATTTCAAAAACATCGTAAACCGACTTTATAAACAACCCTTATAATCCTTTTAGCTTTTATGTAGTATTTTTAACTTATTAGTGAAGGCAGGAATTTTTTTTTATTACTTCGCGCTGTATCCCGGACACAGCAGTGTAGGCAGAGGGAACTCAGTGTTAAAACACTCCGTTCCCCACTTTCTGCCGAATTCTGGAGGCATTGCGCGTTGAGTGGCAGAACTCAACACCGCGCTTAGCCTCGACACCAGAGCGAAGAAATTGAAATACAAATTTAAGTAAATATTTCATCTCCTCGAGTGGGAATCGAACCCACTACCAGTCGGTTTTACAGTCACACCTCGTGCCGCTGCGCCACGACTGGCCTCAAACTTTAAATTATTCCTAATTTTGTAATAATTTGAATTATTAATATAATCTTATTGAAGCTTTTAGGCGGGTTTTATAGTATCTAGCAATAAACATTCCTATTATTATAATATTTTAATAACAGTTTTTGTCAAATTAATGTGACGAAAATAAAATATTTTAAACGCAGTAATTTAAAATATAGCTTTTTTTTATATTATTAGGATATTCTATCAATAATATAAGCAATTCTCTTCACCTTATTCGTATGTAATTATTAGTGAGTTTCCATCTATATGAGCTTAGATCTTTTAAAATTTTATTGTAATATGCAGCAATGGACTGAGTGATTCAAGTGGAAAGGATGTACTATATCTATAGTATATAGCATCCATATTATTACAGTACAACAAAGCTAAATATTATAAATTTGTAATGTCATTCCGTAAAAAAAATACTTTTGTCCGTTGAATGAGAAATAACGAAAATACATAGGCCGAAGAAGTCGCAGACTAATAATATAAAAAATAATCATTATAATCAGATCTTATATATCTTTTTTAGCTTCACAATGTATCCCGTATATATCAAGATAAGCAGAGGGAACCTGGGAACTTAGTGTTAAAACAATTAAGACTCCCGTTCCCTGTTTTCCATCGAATTCTGGAGACAACGTTGAAAGTCGTAACTCAACACCACTACCTTATATATATTTGCCAATATTATCATAAAAACAAATTTAATATTTTTAAATTTATTATTTTTAAAATGTTATTCCACACTTAAGAAGAAAAATACTTACTTCAAAAACGTATAAAAATTTTAACGTAGCGGGATTCGAACCCGCGCCTCGTAGAAACCGACCAGGTCGGTTCGAGAGAGTCAGGCACGGGTTCGAGGTTATTTAACAAATTTTACAATTACAGAAATTTTCTCGAAAGAAGTTTTATGCGAGTTTTAGTGGCAAGAAGATGTTTACTCGATTCCAGTCAAAATTAGAGGAACATTTAAGTAGGTTTTAAAGGAGAATATATATATAATAATTTCAGTCAGTATATATTAAAAATTATTCATTAGAATTAAAATTATTACACATTTATTTTTATATAGCACCTTATAATAATATGCTACTTCGATTTACATTTTATACAGAATCTACTAAAAAGTTCTGTTAATTAAATTAATAATTATATATTTATTTATTATGTACACATACATATCTTTTATATACAAAACAATAAAAAATCAATTTTATTACACTTAAGGGGCAGTTTTCCGCAATTGTCTTTATCAATTCAAAATTATTTACCCCAAATCAGATTCGAACAAGCACTTTCCGCACTTACCACGCCACTCAATAACGACCACAAGTCTTTAAAAAAACATCGTTATTATTTATTCCTTTTTTAAAAAATCACTTATGTCAACAAAAACCAGGATTAGTGTGTTCAATAACACATCTTTTACAATATTTTTTCACAGCTCTATAGCCCCGTAAAGTTACAGGCGTGTCCTGTATGTTTAGTTGTGTAAGACCTCGACAATAGTAGGCTACAGCTTCGAGTCCGTCGTCACCTATTAGTTCACAACCGCGGAGTGCTAGCTTCTTTAAATTGGGACAGCATCGCGCTAGTATCTGAAATAAAAGTAATTATTAAATAAGATGTATTATAATATGCTTTAGAAAGCTTCTTTTATTTGTATAGACGAATGGATATTCAGCTGAAAGTACTCCTTTAAGTTATCAATATAAAATCACTTAAGTTATCATGTTTTCAACTTCACACTGGTAGGCAAGGTAGGCAAAAAGAACCTGGAAACCGTATGTTAAGACATTCTGTTCCCCATTAAGATACTTCCGTTTCGCTCATACTTTCTTTTATTTTAGTAAATTATTATTTTTTGTAAGCACCATATCTCTCAGCCTCTTATCACGATTCTTATAAAATACTATAGGTTTTTCTAATTAATAAACTAAAAAAAAAACTTTGTCAAATTCTTAAAATAACGTACCTACCTAGCTGGGCTAATTTAATGGAATTTGAACTCAAAAATGCCAGTTTATGATTAGTACATTAAAATAAAATGATAAGACTAGTTAGGCACAATGGTGTGACTGTAAGCGCGACAGATCGTGGATTCGATTCCCAGTCGAGGAAATAAAGTATTTTATATTTTTTATTATAGGTTTGTAGGTTCTGGTGTAGAAGGAAAGGCGCGGCATTGAATTCCGCCACTCAACATACAATGCCTACAAAATTCGGTGGAAATTCGAAATGTGGAGTGTATAAACACTAGGCTCCCTCTGCCTACCCTACTGTGTGCGGGATACAGCGTGAAGCGTGGAAAAAAGAAAATAAAAAACAATATAATGCATAGATTGACATACAGTAACAGGAAATAATTATACTATTCTTTATTTGACTATGGATGATATATTTCCAAGTGAAGCTGCTTTATTTTAAACACAACAAGTACATCTACAAAGGAGTAGAGTCAATAAAGGCAATATTTGATGAAAGCAAATATACGAGATCGTTTGCGTCCCAATTAGGGTGGAACGTTTTGTTTTGTTCGAGATGTTATATTGTTAATTTCACGCTGTATCCCGCACATTGCAGAGTAGGCAGAGAAAACCCAGTGTTAAGACACTCTGTTCCCCACTTGCCACCAAATTTTTCGAAGCTTTGCGCGTTGATAATGCTGTGATATAGTTGAATATACTTAACTTAACTTAACTTAACTTAGCTTCACGCTTTATCCCTTGCGGGGTAGTCAGAGAGAACGGAGCGCCAAACGCTACGGTCTCTACATACCTCTTTCGCCTCGTCCACTGTCATCAACCTCTTCATACATGCCCTTCGGGGGGTCCTCATGCTTTTTACGTGACCTTCCTCCAGTATCTTTGATACTGTGTTTTCGAAGGTCAACCGAGGTCTCCCCCTACCTTTCTTACCGCTCACTTTTCCATCATAAATCTTTTTTGCCATTCTTTCATCACTCNACTCTTTCTTGATATTCCTTTCTAGTCGGTGGATCTTGAAGCTTCCAGCTTCTTATGCGGTAATTCGACTCCAAGTCTGGACACCTCGTGTAGCTGCGCCAACCCGCGAACAGACCCCTTATTCTAGCAACGACTAGATAGTGGTCTGTTCCCAGATCAGAACCCCTAAACACTCGTGTGTCCATGACTTGGCTTCGAATACGCTGATCCACTAGGAATAAATCAATCATACTTTTCCCTTCCGTTCGCTCCCATGTATACATGTGAATTTGTTTGTGGTCAAACATAGTGTTTGCCACAAACAAATTCCTTTCCTTGCAAATTTCCAATATAAGCTTTCCAGCCTCATTTATTCTCTTGTCACCATACTGACCTAGCACTCCCTCGTAACCGCTTCGCGCAGTTCCGACCCATCCGTTCAAATCGCCACATATTATTAATTTTTCATTCCCTCTAACGCTACCTAGAACATCCCTGACACTCTCCCAAAACTCCTCGAGTTCGCTTAATAGAGCTGAGGATACTGGCGCATACGCCACTAACAAGAATACTCTTGTTAACCCCAGCTTGAAGCGAACCCAAAGCAGTCTCGGGTTGATCGCCTTGTATTCAACCGCTGCACTCACCAATCGAGAGGACAATAACACACCTACACCTTGACAGCCCCGCTCGCTCTCTGGTTGAATATACTTAATATCAATTAAACTGTAAAAAACTTCACGTACGTGTAAAATACTTCACGATAAAATTGAGGTCTTGTAAGCCTAGTTCCCATAAATATTGGCACGCTATGAAACTTATATAAATGTAGTTTAACAGATTTTAAGGGACTCTACGCAAAAAAAATCATTGATTATCATTTCTTTCACACTGTATGCCTTACATAGCGTGGTAGGCAGTGGGATTCCGGGAATCTAGTGTTAAAACTTCACTTTCCGCCGAATTCTGGAGGCATTGCGTGTTGAGTGGCGGAACTTGCCTCATTACCACAGCTAAGAAATTTAATTATTAAATATTTCATTTCCCCGAGTGGGAATCAAACTCACAACCCGTTGCGTTTACAGTCGGACGCTTGTACCCCTGCACCACGATAGCTTTGCGGTACTGTACTATATAAGATGCCAAATTATACATTACAGGTTTTGAACTAATTTTCTGCTGGAAATCATGAATGCTCTAATAAATTACCTGTAATCCAGCTTCAGAAACATCAGTAGCTCCTAAGTCTAGTGCTCTCAACCTTGAACATCCTCTCCCGATGGCTTCCACGCCGTCATCGCCGACCGCCCCACAGCCCCTTGCGTTGAGATACCGCAACTTGTAGCACCTTCTTGCTAATGTACTTATACCTGAATCTGATACCTGGAAAAATTGTTTTTTAGTTTGAAATCATATTATTTTAAATATACAGGTAAAGGTTTTGTTTAATTTCAAGCTATATTCTGCATATATCAAATTTCAAGCAGAGAGAACCTAGTGTCAAAACACTCTGTTCTTCACTTTCGGAACCTAACACCGCGCTTTATTTATGCACAACGAGGAAATAAGCGTTTTATCGAGTATACTTCGAATCTGATGTTTGACCTTATAAATAAGATACTATGTTTTGTGTTTATTAAAATAAACATTATATAAATATACAAAAACCCATATAAGTAGATTGTTTAATCTACTATTAATGTCTTATCAATAAATAAATCCATTTGAATAATTGTTTTTAAATCTTATTAAAAATAAATTATTGGGATTATGATAAAATATTTTATTATTATTGACGCCCTTGGAATTATTATATTAAAGTTGGTATTATTTTTATACAGTCTATACACAATAATCAATTAAAGCAATCAAAATCTTTATGTTAATATAAATATTTCCGCAGATAACTAAGCAGAAGTTTTTTACATTTTTAAAGTGTTATTACTCACTTAGGAAAGAAAAACTTATTTAGAAAACGTATAAAAATTTAAAAGTAGCGGGACTTGAACCCGCGCCACCTGGAAACCGACCAGGCGCTCTGACCACTAAGCCATGCGTTCTCATCAATCTACGTCGAAATTTTTATACGCTTGTTACAACTTATTTATGTTGTTAGCATCTCTGTAGGAAGATTTTTACAAATTTCCGCTACCCAAAGATAATTACTTAGAATTATCATCTGGCAATTGAGATGAAAACGTGGTCTGGTCGGTTTCCAGATGGCGCGGGTTCGCGTTCCGCTACGTTCATTCTTTTTTACGTTTTCTAAATAAATAAACAGAAATAATAACATTAAAAAAACATTTTGATGTTTCCATACAGCTATGTGAATATAATATGAAAACAATAATAGTATTAAAGAATATTCTGCCAAATTCTTAAAATATTACATGTCAAGTGGTGAAAATCAAAGCCGTTCGTTGCCCTGTTCCCAGGGCGAGGAAATGAAAATATTAAATATTTTATTACCTTGAGTGGGAATCGAAGCCACAACCTGTTGCGTTTACAGTGGCATGCTAGTGTCCCTGCGCCTCAATTAGCCTCAAAAAGTAATATAAATATAACATTAAATAAATATTTCTTACCTGAGAACATTTCGCGACGGAAAGGTATCGTAAAGCAGGACCTAATTTAGCCAATTCGTATAGACCGAAATCTGTTACTCCGGTACAATCAGATACACTAAGCTCTTTGAGAGCACAATATGAAGGTATCCATCTAACACCGGCATCTGAAATTTAAAAATTAAATATTAAAAATTAAAATCAGCTTCACGCTGTATCCCGCGCACAGCAGGGTAGGCAGAGGGAACATAGAGTTAAGACACTCCGTCCCCCACTTTCCGCCGAATTCTGGAGGCATTACGTGCTGAGTGGCGGAACTCAACGCCGCCCTTTGCCTCGACACCAGAGCGAAGAAAACGAAAATATAAATGTAAGTAAATATTTCACTTCCTCGAGTGGGGATTGAACCCACAATCAGTCGATTTTACAATCACACTTTGTGCCTCTGCGCCACGACCGGCCTGCAATATTAATCAGCTTCACGCTGTATCCCGGACACGGCAGGGTAGGCAGAGGGAACCTAGTGTTAAGACACTCCGTTCCTTACTTTCTGCCGAATTCTGGAGGCATTGCGTGTTGAGTGGCAGAACTCAACGCTGCGCTTAACCTCGACACCAGAGCGAAGAAATGGAAATATAAATTTAAGTAAATATTTCATCTCCTCGAGTGGGGATCGAACCCACTTCCAGTCGGTTTTACAGTCACACCTCGTGCCGCTGCGCCACGACTGGCCTGCAATATTAATAAACAAAAATAAGAATTTGTAAAGGTTGTATCTCACTAGAAGTATCATATTATATTACTAGATGCATAGAGGGTATTGCAATATAATTTAGAATAGATATAATAAAACGCTTCACATTTTAAGATTATCGAATTAGAATTTATAATTCAAATTCGAACTTAAAAGCTAATAAGTGAGGCTAGAATTTTTTTTCTATAAAAGTTATTGTTTAAAATAGGATAGAAAACGGAAGTATCTTAATGGGGACGAAATTTATTAACATAAGGTTCCCAAGTTCCTTTTGCTTACCCTGCTATGTGGAGGATATAGCGAAAAGCTAAAAAAGATAAATTAGGACTATTATTTGTAATATACAGAGTGAAGCTGGTTTTTTGTAATATCACAACACAATGAACAATAAAATAGCATAGAAATTGTAGAATAAATTACACCACTAAAATAGCTTTATTCTCCCTTTCTCTCTCTTTGATACACTATACAGAATGACCGAAAATTAACAAATTCCCGTAAATCAACATATTCCGCGCAACAAGCGATCTTGATAAAACAAACAGACGAACTATAGCTTACTTCAATAGAACTTTGTCAATATAACTAGTATCGAAGTTCAAACTATTTATCTTATCTAAACAAATCAGGAATCAGGTAACAGTTTGTACCAGTAAATTTAAGTCTACAACCTTAATATTTAAATCTACAATCTTAATTGTAGTGTCTTATAGCAATAAAAATATTAATTTTTCCTTATCAATATCTTATAAAACGGATTTCGGAACTTAACGCCGCAACGTTTGTTTATTCTAAAATTAATATAAATAAATTAAGCATTTAGGTTACCTGTGACTAGAGTACATCTCCTGAGGTAGAGATATTGTAAGGAAGGGCATGTATGGAGTAAGGCGCATAGGCCAGCATCAGTGACTGCACCACAGTCTGTTAAGTCTATATATTCTATAGGCGGTCTTCTAGTTTCTAGACGATTTTCAAGCCTAGCCCACTCTGGCCAGTCCACTTTTGGACAACCTGAAATAAATATACATCTTTACACTTTATCCTTTACAGATTTCCACATACTTTAAGTTTGTTATTTGCGGAGTGCAACGTAAAGAAAGCTAAATGTAAAATATTAAATTTATTTTAAAATAATTACACTTAGAGACCATTTAACTTTTAAATATTCCAAGTCAATTCCTAGAGTAGAAGTTGACATCTTAATTATAAATAAGAAATATTGCAGATGAATTTTGGTATTTTAAACAAACAAAAACTTTCAAATGGTAATAAACGTGTAGTCTAGGAGCAAGTGCAACTAACTAAAATATTTTTATTATATTAAATTGATGGTGATCAACGATGAATCTCACACTGTTGTTCAATCAATTTTAAAATATAATAATTCGTAGGAAACTTTTTTAAATATTTTAAGACACTCCGTTACCCACTTTCCGCCAAATTCTGGAGGCATTGCGTGCTGAGTGGCGGAACTTAACGCCGCACTTTGCCCCGATACCAGAGCGAAGGAATAGAAATATAAATTTAAATAAATATTTCATTTCCTCGAGTGGAGATCGAACCCACAACCAGTCACACACACATTTAAAGTCACTCAAATATTTTTCAAATGTTTTATTTATTTAAAAATACAAAAATTTTATACAATCATAATATATGATGTGAATTTGAAATTGTTTGAAAAACATTTCAACTTTTAAAGTAAAATTAAAATGTATCTTTTGTTTTGATTCGATTTTTACGTTAGTGAAAGAATAACAATCATTTCTTTAGTGTAGTAACAAATGTTTAATAAAGGCCTATGTCGCAATAAAGTTAATTCGTGCATTACATGTGACGTTATATTTAGAGGTGCAATTCCATCTTATTGAAACCAGGAAAATAATAAAATATTTAAAAATGTTTCCTACGAATTATTATATTTTAAAATTGATTGAACAACAGTGTGAGATTCATCGTCGATCATCATATAATATATATTGTAAATTAAAAATGTGTAATAATCCTACTAGACCTTACTTTGCGAATATACATATAGCCAAGAAAATTTCAAAAACAGACTTCAATTTGATCTTTCATTTTCAACTACAGTGTCAACTTGAGATATTCGTCTCGGGATCCTAGACTACGACATCAAAGTCTAAGCGAAATATTTTATCAGTTAACTTCAACATCAAATCTAAACTTGAACAATTCACGATTATTCATCAGAATAATTTATAAGATCTTCGATATGAGTTTCGCGAATTTCTTGAATAATCAAAATAGTTGATCGAAGTTCGTTAAGAATGAGAGAATATAAATGTCAAAATCTTCATACTTTCATAATTACATCTTTTTATACTTATTAAGAAAACGTATAAAAATTTGAACGTAGCGGGACTTGAACCCGCGCCTCTTTGGAACCGTCCAAGGCGCCAAAGAGTCGTTCAAGTTTTTATGAGTATGAGTTTGAGTATTTATGGGTATTTAATAAGTATTTTTCTTAATAATAATAATAATAATACTCTTTATTGTACACCCATAAAGAAAATAACAATAAAATATGTAACAGAAAAAAAAAACGGAAATGTACAAGAGGCGACCTTATCTCTAAAACAGCGATCTCTTCCAGGCAACCTTAAGGCATAGGATATAAAGAGGAGGAAAATGGTTGGGGTGTAAACAATAATTATAATGAATGTAAATCTTCCGAAGTGTTCTCTTTAAAAATGTTAAAAGCTAGATTTTTTTTGTCCAGGCAACCTTAGCATTCTCACATCACACACACATCTGCTTAGACAGAGGTTGCAGGTTCAATTTTCATCTAAGTTTGATATTTGTGCAATCACCATTTTATATAGTTTTGTACCATAGTAATAATTTATCTCATAATCTAAAAAAAAACAATAATTTTAATGCTAAAACTTACCAGTAAGATCGATATGCCTCAAGTCCAATAAATCAGTTATGAGGGGAGCTAGAGACCTAGCGTCCATGGTACTTGAATTAGTAATTGCTAAATGCGTGAGGTTCCTAAATGTAGCGGCTACAAACTGGCTACCAGCAATCGTCACCTATAAATATTAAATATTAATTTGATGTAAAATTTTACTAATGTAATATTTTAATCTAAATCAAAAAAAATAAAAAATCCTTGCTTTTTTTGCATTCTTAACGTTTAAAACTAATTTCTTAATTGAATTATTATAAATCGTAATTAAAAAAGGATTGAATTTAATTGAAAAAAATATTTAAAAAAAAAGATATATTTAAATCAACGTTTGAACGTAAAAGCTAATGTCATAACAGACACCTTGATAAAGAAATTAAACATATTTATTAAGCCTATTTATCATCTATTTTTATCCAGCTTCATTTTAGCTTAAAACTTAAGCTTGAGTTTGAGCGAGAGCTTGAAGGGTTTGATCCCCACTCTGGGTAATTATTATTTATTAACGCAGCGTAAAGTACTACTCCTACCTTACTATATGCAACATAAAGCATGAGCTAATAAAAACCTTAATTATATATCTAAAAGTGAATATTTATTCAAGACTACATACTGCACAATTTTTCGCCCTCCATTCTCGTACAGCACTGACGCAGGGCCCGGCTCTTGCGCTTGCGCATCTCGCCGCCACTTCTAGAGGCCCGGCGGTGCGCACGCGCCTCCACGGCTCCGGCCGTGCTGTCAGCCTGGCTACGAAACGCGACCACCGTCTGCATACTCGCGACATGCGGCATAGGTCTGATACCTGAAATTAAATTATAGATTATTATTCTAAAAATTATACTTATAGTAACAACCAAATAAATATGATGCCGTACAGTATCTGATTGTGAACGCGTTTAATTGCTCTGGCAGATAAAGCGCGGCGTTGAGTTTCACCATTCAACACGCAATGTCGTATTCGGGTGGAAAGTTAACAACAAAGTATTATCACTAGTTTTTCTCTATGTACCCTCATATTTTTTTTACTTTTTTTTAGCAATAACATGATAGCAACGCAAGTTTTACTTCTAAATATTATATATAAAAAAAATATTTCTACTAAAACAAAAAATTATACACTATTGTGAGTTCCATTAACACAATATAAACATTATAAAATTGACATTTCATAACAGTATACATACATATTCAAAACTAAATAAACTATAATAGTAGATACTTTATCGTTCTTGTTAAGTTATTCGTATATAAAAAAAAATATTCACCTCGAGATATCCCAAAATCTTTAACCACAACGCATCTGAAAGCGTATTATCCTTCTTCCTTCTGGGTGGTCCACAATCAGCCAGAGTATGATAGCCCTGGTCCAGGCTCAGCTCACTCAGGTCAGCTGCAAGGGACAGTGCTGGCTCGGGCGGTGGGGGCGGTCGTCGTCTCGCTCCACCACACACACCCGGCCCTGAACAACCTCCACTTGACATGGTGCAGGAATTCTGGAATATTAGGAATACTGTTAAAATAACGTAAAGTTTTATTGTTTTTTAGGGTTCCGTACTCAAAAGAAAAACTAAATTTTTTGCAGTGGAAATTTCGGAAATTGAATTTTTTTTAGACATATATATTTCTACAGAAAAAAAACTTTTCATTTCATTCATTTTAGTGTATACATTTGCGGAATAATTTATATAAATAAACATATTTTTAATAATTATGCAATTTTAAAATTGAAAAGTAAAAAAAGAAATTGAACACACTATAAATTCTTTCAAAAATTATATAAATTCCTTAGTAAAAGCCAGTAATTATTATGGTTTTAGAACAACCCATGCACCGATCTTATTGTACAATTAGAGACACATTCACAATGAACGTATAAATCAATCGGGATAGGCATTGAATGCTTCATCAAGGCGCACTCGTATGGGCGTCCTGTGTCCATCATATGACTTAATGACAAATCGTTCAATGTCTCTAATAGAAGAGATTCTATTTAGTTTTATATTTTATAACGGTTCAAAATCAAGATTTCAGTTAAATTTATCTGAATATCAGGTCAGATTTACGCTGTACTCCGCATGTAGTAGGGTAGGCAGTGGGAACCTAGTGCTAAGACAGTCTGTTCGCCACTTTCCGGTGAACTTTCGAGGCATGGCGTGTTGATTGGTGGAACTCTACGCCGCGCTTTACCTCTATACCAGAGCGAAGAAATGAAAATATTAACAATTAAGAGATCGAACCCACAGTCATCGGGTTCACAGAGACTCGTATGTGCCACGACGTCCTCTTGACCATAATGATGATCAATAACATTTGAGCTTTGAAGATAAAAACACCGCGTGGGCGAAAATATCTTAAGATCATCTATAAAATCTGTCCGCATACCAAACAAACAATTATATGCTTAAAGCGTATTTAAAAAAACAGAAACCGATGTTCCGTATTCAATATCATTATTAACTTTGCATATTTGAGGTGCATATCACCACCTTAATATAATGAACGGGTTTGTGCAATGGAAGGTGGATATAAAATCAAAATATGGATGTTAATATACGATTAAGCCAGTCGTGGTGCAGGGACACAAAGTGTGACTGTAACACATCTGGTTGTGGGTTCGATCCTCACTCGAGGAAATGAAGTATTATCTAATAGGTTTTTTTAAAATAAATTAAAGACTCAAAATAAATACTAATAATACCTACAACTGCACTATTTATATATTTTTTTCCAGCTTCACTTTGTATCCCGCAAATAGCGAAGTAGGCAAAGGGAACCTATTAATAAGACACTCCGTATATAATTTTCCGCCGAATTCTGGAGTCATTGCGTGCAAAGCGAAGAAATGAATAAAATAAATCAGCTTCACGCTGTATCCCGCACACAGCAGGGTAGGCAGAGGGAACCTAGTGTTAAGACACTCCGTTCCCCACTTTCTGCCGAATTCTGGAGGCATTGCGTGTTGAGTGGCAGAACTCAACGCCGCGCTTAACCTCGACACCAGAGCGAAGAAATGGAAATATAAATTTAAGTAAATATTTCATCTCCTCGAGTGGGGATCGAACCCATAACCAGTCGGTTTTACAGTCACACTTCGTGCCGCTGCGCTACGACTGGCCTCTAATAGAGGAGAATAAGAAATGAATATTGAAAATATTAGATATATTATTTCATCGAGTGGAGATCGAACCTGCAAACAATCGCATTTACAGTCATACATTTGCGCCACGACTCGTCTCAAATATGTATATATTTATTATTTAATACATGCAAAAGATACTTCTATAAAAATCATAACATATTTTTATAATATAGATTGTACCGGATATATTATGTATGCTGTCATCAATCATAGAAAGAATGTCGCGCTTTCTGATTACACTTTAAAATGTTCACACAAAAATTAAACAAATGTTCTTTAAGTTATTTAGATTAAATAATTATTGATTAAAAATTAAATCAGCTTCACGCTGTATCACGCACACAGCAGGATAACCAGAGGGAACCTAGTGTTAAGACACTATGTTCACAGTATTAAATATTGAAGAACTCAACGCCGGGCTTTTGCCTTGGTGCCAGAGCGAAGAAATGAAAATATTAATAAATAGTTCATGTCCTCAAGTGGAAATCGAACCCATAGCCGTCGCGTTATAGTCACACCTTTGTACCCCTGGGCCACGACAGCCTTTTTGATTGCTACTAAATTATTTTCACATATAGATCGGGATCTAATTCAAATAACTTGGTTTACTAAATATAGTAAAAAAAAAACAGCAAAACAAGTTTAAGTATCACATATTATATGTTAAATATAACAGGGACTCTAAAATAAGAAAAAGTTGAAATAATGCTTGTAAAATTGTTTTTTCAAATAATGCTTGTAAAATTGTCAGTTTTGTCAGTCACTTAGTCATGTTACACTAGATTCTCCATTTATACTATTAAGCAGAAAAAAATCTCAACCAATTTTAGACGTTCTGGCAAATCTCAAAATATTCACAGCTAGAATATTTACGTAATGTGAAAGACAGACATTCACGATCACATTCGTTGAAAATATTTGTAGAACCGGATTACTGATCCGGTTACATTATGCTAAGCATTTTGCCTAAATTCGTTTCCGTTCCTAATAAATTAATAATGTTAGAATTTAGTAACGATTTCGAGCGTTCTAGTCCCTTCCTTTTACATACATATGTAAATCGTATCTAGATTTCTTATTAGGTATCTAAATACAAATTTAATATTTTTTTTGTCTTTAACATCTCATTTAAAAAAAAATTGTAACAGTTGATATTTATGGCTTTCGTATCGATGTGGCACAAGCGTACGACTGTCAAAGCGACGGTTATGTATTCGATTACCAGTCGGGGGAAAGAAACATTATAGTTTCCTTTTATCGCTCTGGCGTTATATGTCGCCACTCAACACGCAATGCCTCAAGAATTTAGCCGAAAGTGGGGAACGGAAGAAAAGAAATGATTCATACTTTAATTATATATAATAAAAAATAGAGAGTATTATTAATAGACAAAATACTATGGACTTAATTAATGTAATTGATTTAAATGAGTATTAGGTTTTTTTTGTATAATATATAGTAAAAATTGAATCAGTTCTCACGAAAGAAATGTGATGCTGTAAACGAGTACCACTCGAGGGAATAAGTGATTATCATTTCCTCACTGATAAAAAGACAAAGCGCGTCGTTGAGTTGCGCCACTTAACACACAATGTCTTAAAAATAAGGCGGAGAGTGTCTTAGCACTGGGTTATCTCTGTATATTCTCCCTGCTTTGTAGTTAAAAGCGTGAAGCTCCTCTACCATGTTACAATATCTAGTCATATAGGTGGGAAGTATTTAACCACACGCGGTAATTATGAATGCAATCACTAAGAAATACAATGATCGAAAAATGGCGAAGAGTTTTAACTCTAAACTCTTTACCTATAGAAAATCATCATCATCATCATCATTCCGTTTCCATTAAGATACTTCCGTTTTCCACTTCCCGCCATATTCTTAAAACATTGCGTGTTGAGTAGCGGAATTCAACGGCACGAATTGCCTCAGTACTAGAGCAACAAAATGAAAATATTGAATATTATTTTTTCCGATTGACTTGAGGCATTACGCGTTGAGTCGCGACACTCAACGCCAGAGCGGGAAATGAGAATTTTCAGAGGAGAAAAAGGAAAATTTTAAACGTTTTATTTCCTCGACAGTAAATCGGACACTATACGGATTGGACGGATAACCGTCGCGATTACAATCTTACGCTTGTGCCCCTACGCCACAACACCCTTAAACATAATAATATAATTTTTAAAGTGTTATTCCACACTTAGGAAAGAAAAATACTTATTTAGAAATAAAATAAATCAGCTTCACGCTATATCCCGCACACAGCAGGCTAGGCAGAGGGAACCTAGTATTAAAACACTTCGTTCCCCACTTTCTGTCGAATTCTGTAGGCATTGCGTGTTGAGTGGCAGAACTCAACGCCGCGCTTGTCCTCGACACCAGAGCGAAGAAATGGAAATATAAATTTAAGTAAATATTTCGTCTCCTCGAGTGGGGATCGAACCCACAACCAGTTAGTTTTACAGTCACACATCGTGCCGCTGCGCCACGACTGGCCTCAACTGGCATTATTTAGAAAACGTATAAAAATTTGAACGTGGCGGGTCTCGAACTTCTCGAAACCGACCACTAAGCCATACGTTCCTGGTCGGCTTCCAGGAGGCGCGGGTTCGATTGCCGCTACGTTCAAATTTTTATACGTTTTCTAAAATAGGTAAAAATAAAAACAACTTCAAAATTTCAAAAAACGTATCCTAAGTGTTCGTTTCATTAGCAGGTAATAAGGCAGCGGTTTATTAGCTGACTCACCCGTACAGTATGTAGTACATCCGTAATTACACCTTCGCGAAGTTATTTGCTTATTTATCGTAATGTCTTAAAAGTATTTCCTTTTTTATCTTTACGCATCTTGAACGCAAGTTATGTTAGGCGGAGTGAACATTCTACTAGATTTTCGTTGTTTTTTTTTTAAATATTTCAAAGATAAAAATATTGCAAAAATAAAATTCTTTTCCAAGCAATGGAACAATTGACTTTTTACATTAGATTTTTTTTGAGTTCCACGAGTCTAAAATGACCCTTAACCTGTAGTTAAGACACTCCGTTCCTATTAAAAACTTCATTTTCCCACTTTCCGGTTTTTTCTGGAAGCGTTGCGTGTTGAACTCAACGCCGCGCTTTTGCTTCTTTACCAGAGCGAAGAAAATGAAAGTATTAGATATTTTATTTCCTTGAATAGGAATCGAACTCACAACCTGTCATGCTTACACTCGCATGCTTGGGCCCCTGCGCCACGACTGGCCTTAACTGTATTTTTAATATAACTACAAAATTCAGTTTAAATATGAAAATTATACTTTATAACTTGAAACACACACACATAGATATATAGGGTAAAATCACACAAGATTTTGCCGTTGTTATTTTAGTGTGCCTGATAACATTACTAGCTAAAATTGAATTTATGTATTCTTAGTTTCCAACAATCCAAAAAAATCACAAAGTACGAAAAGATAATGAAAAATACTTAAACGCTGTACTCCGCACATAGTAAGGTAGGCAGAAGGAACTTGGGAACCTAACGTTAAGACACTCTGTTTCCATTAAAACATTTCCGTTCCCCACTTCATTTTCTATACAATTGACTACACAGTGGAGATTATTAATTTATGTATTTTTTTTTACTTATAAAATATTACTATAATATTTAATCTGCTTGATACCGATAAAACTGCTAAAATACTAAATAAACCTTTGTTTTATAATTTTAAAGTGTTATTCCACACTTAGTAAAGAAAAATACTACTTTTCTAAATGAAAACGTATAAAAATTTGAACGTAGCGGGACTGGAACCCGCGCCTCCTGGGAACAACATAAATACGTTGTAACGAGCGTATAAAAATTTCGACGTAGCTTGATG
Source organism: Heliconius hermathena (assembly GCA_013403705.1). Classification (NCBI taxonomy): domain Eukaryota; kingdom Metazoa; phylum Arthropoda; class Insecta; order Lepidoptera; family Nymphalidae; genus Heliconius; species Heliconius hermathena. Next base: position 24,018 of record JAAIXJ010000893.1, read on the forward strand.
AGAACGTATGGCTTAGTGGTCAGAGCGCCTGGTCGGTTTCCAGGAGGCGCGGATTCGAGTCCCGCTACGTTCAAATTTTATCCATTTTCGAAATAAGTACTACATTAACCTTCCCAATTAAACAATTACAAAATTTACAACACATTCCTTTAATACTTTACTAGGCACATCATAGCAAGGTGTTATTTTTAATGCAAAAAATAAATTTTAATTACAAGCCAACTAGGGGAATCTGCTGATACTTAAAGTAACCGCAAGAATGGCTTAACGACCGGAAATTGAACTAAAACACTTAGAGTGCCAGTTAACGTTCCGAACCATATAATCATTTAACTATTCAAGCAGTGAAAGTATTTACGATAGGATGGCGAAACTTAGCACGTAGCTAGTGGCTCTATTTAGCTCTTTTTTTAGCTTCACGCTGTATCCCGCGTCTAGCGGGATAGGCAGGGGGTTCCTGGCAACCGAGTGTTAAGACATTCTGTTCCCATTGAGACACTTCGGTTTCAGATTTTCTGCTGAATTCTATTGGCATTGCATGTTGAGTGCCTAAACTGAACGTCGTGTTTTGCCTCGTTGCCAGAGCATGGGATTCGAACCCAAATCACTCGAGTTTACAGTCGCACGCTTGTACCCCGGCGCCACGACTGACCTTATTCATCTTTTTATATCAAATTGTTTTTTAAAGATATTCTGTATAGATAAACATTTATAGGAAAATAAAAACTTTTATTTATTAATCATTCAGTCAGTCTTTTCAGTAATAAGAAGAAAGATTTAACCGTACCAACCATAGTCCGCATACAGCATGATAAGCAGAAAAAACTTAATGTTAAAACTCTTTACTTCTTTATTTTTTGTAAGTTGGGTGAAAAGGAGATTACCCTCCTCAAAATATCGTGTGTTGAGTGGTGCCCTCGAGTGCAAATTGAACCCACAACTGTCGCGCTTACAGTCAAACGCTGTGTGAATAAGTGTGAGTTATTCACACAGAGGCGGCGTTAAGGTCCGCCACTCAACACGCACTGCCTCTAGATTTCGAGTGGGGAACGGAAGTGTCTAAATGAGAACGGATTATCTTACCACTAGGTTTCCCAGGTTCCCTCTACCTACCCTGCTATGCGCGGTATACACTGTGAAACCAAAAAAAAATTAAACTCACAAAAAAAACTGAGCCATTAAACTAACGTGATTAAAATAAAAATATCTAATATCTAAATATTCCACATAGATATAATTAATAAGGTAATATAATAGTCTAAAATGTAAAAAAAAAATTAGATAGCGCCACCGGCCGCGTAATGGAAGTCAGTGAACTGGTCCGACGACGACAGCTCATTGATATGACGCGTAGACAATTATTTATACGTCATTATTATTATATTAGGTTTATTGCTTATGCTTTAATATAAATATTAATGTAGAATGTATATTTTTTCATCAGCTTCACGCAGTATCCCGCACACAGCAGGGTAGACAGAGTGACTCGGTGTTCCCCATTTTCCGCTGAATTCTGGAGGCATAGCATGTTGAGTGCCGGAGAGAGGCCAGTCGTGACACAGGGGCACAAAATGTGACTGTAAAATCGACTGGTTGTGGGTTCGATCCCCACTCGAGGAAATAAAATATTAATTTACATTTATATTTCTTCGCTCTGGTGTCGAGGCAAAGCGCGGCGTTGATTTCCGCCACTCAACACGCAATGCTTCCAGAACTCGGCGGAAAGTGGGGAACAGAGTGTCTTAAGACTAGGTTCCCTCTGCCTACCCTGCTGTGTGCGGGATACAGCGTGAAGCTGATTATTTTCTCGAGTGGGGATTGAATCCACAACCAGTAGTGATTAGAATCGAGGTCAGTCGTGGTCATGGTCGCAGGGGCACAAGGTTGTGACTATAACATGTGGGGAAATTAATTAATGTTTAACTATTTTGATTTGTTCACTCTGGTACTGGTCAAGGCATAAAATACGTGACTTATATTGATTTGTTGGTAATTTACTATGGGCTTAAATTATTTTTTTCGGTATGATTATCCAGTTTTAAGTACATCATAAGACGTAGAAGACCTAAGCGATTATTTGTCAATTCCTAACAAACACACAATCACATTTACAGTTACTATAAAATCTTATCTCTGTTTCCAACGCCTTTGTTCTCAAGAATTTATCCTGTTTTGTCAAAATTTATGGGTTTATCGATAGTAAGATGTTCAAATGACTTTGAATTTGATCAGATTTTGTAGTATTAAACAGCTTTTGAGGTTGCCTTTTGTTCTTTTCGAGGAATCTGTCTTGTGGGTACTTTAAGTAGGAGCTGGCTGGGCAGGGGCTTCCTTTAAAGTAAAAAAAATGTTGACTCTATAGGACTTCTGTGCTCTGTGCTTAATTTTGTGTGTTTTCCACGATTTAATTTGTGCCGTGTGATCCCGGCCTAGAATAGGATCATCCTGGTACTGGTGGTGTCGTAAGAGGCGACTAAAGTACGTGTGGTAGATTCACGTCCCCAGCAATGGCAACACGCATGGGCAGACTCGACCGGATCATTACCAACCCCGGCATTTAAAATCGGCGTTAAGTAGTGGCTTTATGCCTCTGCGTTTCGCATCAGGTAATGCCGGGCTCCGGCGCCCAACCCACCTTAAAGGCCGGCAACGCACCTGTAGCCCCTCTGGTGTTGCACGGGGTCGTGGGCTGCGGTAATCACTTACCATCAGGTGACCTCGTTTGCCTTGCCTTTTCCATAAAAAAAATGATGATTCAAAAGCGGTCGACGGATTTATATTCATAGTTTTAGCTTGTATCTATATCACTCTATCTAGCTTACTTAAATGGCCACTACATAATAACAAACCAAAAGCAACATTTTGGAAATCACAATAGATCATATCACAGCCCGCGGTCCCTCCGCAAAGATATCCAGATAATATAATTACACAAAACGATCAAGCCACATCATTCATCGCCTACAATGCTGTCTTCACTATGATTATAAAACAATTTATTGTACTCAAGTGTTCGACGACGCGAGATTGATGTCGATAACTATAGTAAAAAATACAACAAAATAAAGGATTTTGTTCAGAAACCATCCTTATCCTCCATTAATAGAGCTATACTCTTACGTTTGTGAAACCGAAATGCCGTCTTTTCCCTCAGCCTGTTCCACCTACACTAGGAATTCGCAATTTATGCGATTTGGTCCCGTAACATCGACGAGACAGCGATGCTGAGATATTGTGGAACGATTGTTTCGATATAATAATATCGATTTTCGATCCGATTCGAGATAGTTCTACGTAGAAATTAAGCTCTAAATTTAAATTATGTTGAATATTATCTTTTAAAACCTTTGTTATTTTTAAATTGTACTTTGCAAAGAGTGTTTTTGGAAGGAATTATTGTTATATATTGTTTCTTAGATATTTTTTTTTGTATAAAATGTGCATTATAATTGAGTTGTAACATCATCATCGATCGAGATGAGTCCATTTTTCTGTTAATATTATCATCGACTTGTTGTGGGTTCGATTCCCACTCGAGGAAGTGAAATATTTATTTGCATTTATATTTTCATTTCTTCGCTCTGGTGTCGAGTCAAAGCGCGGCGTTGAGTTCCGCCACTCAACACGCAATGCCTCCAGAATTCGGCGTAATGTGGGGAACGGAGTGTCTTACACTAGGTTCCCTCTGCCTACCCTGCTGTATGCGGAATACAGCGTGAAGCTGATTTATTTAATATCATTCACAGATAAAACAGATTCGTAAATTAGAATTCGTAATTTTAGAATATAAACAGAAATGGCAATAGGTTACAATACATTTTTAAATAAGAAATATAATAAAAGAAAGATGAAACAGAAGGACATGTGACTTATATTCTTTATTGGAATGTTCCGAAAAATAATTTAAAAAAATAATTATGGAAATATGGAAATTTAAGTGTAAAGCGACTCCTAATCTCTATATTAAAAATATTATGTTGTAGTTTTGTTTTTCATCTAATTCATTTCATTCATTTAAAAATAAGCTTTCATAGAATTCCAACCATTCCAATTTTTCTTATAGAAGCTATTTTTTAAAGCTGTTTTTGTTATAATTATCTATTAATATATCTACTCTGTCTTACTTTAAACTGGATGCTTTTATTTATTCCTATATACATATGTACTAAAATTACTACCTACTCGGTTCTCGGTTTATTCTTTGGTCTAAATTATAGACACTTGTCAAAGTACAAATTTAATCAAAAAAGTCATACAAAATCATATAAAAAAAATAATTAAAAAATTCGCGGCGTTGAGTTCCGCCATTCCACACACAATGCCTCCAGAATTCGGTGGAAAGAGGGAAACAGAGTGCCTTAACACTAGGCCCCTCTGCTTACCCTGCTGTGTGCATCCCGCACACACACAGCGTGAAGCTGAATAACTACTAATATACTCTATCGTACCTTAAACCGGATGCTTTTAACTTGTCCCCATATACATATGTACTATAATTACCAACTACTCGATATCAGAATCGATATATTAATCGATATTCCACTTCGGACGAAATGATAGACGCTCGTCAAGGTACAAATTTAATTTATTTAGGTTAATGCTATGCGAGATGTGAGTCGGCGCCAACATTTGCTGGCCCACGCGCGCCCTTGGCTCGAATTGTTCCTAAGTTACTCTTACTTGCTGTTTAAAATGATATTGTAATATCGAGACCGACAGAAAATGTTATTAGAAAACCGTCATGGCGCAGTGGTAATATTTGTTAATGTACGTAATGGTTTCAGGTTAGATTATTTCTTGTAAATCTGATGTTATTTCCGTTTCATTTCCGTTTCCTACTTTCCACCAAATTCCGGAGGTATTGCGTGTTGAGTGACGGAATTCAATGCCGCGTTACTTATCTCGTTGCCAGACTGAGAAATTTAAACTACAAATATTTCATTTTCTCGAATGGAAATCGAACCTACAACCTGTCACGTTTACAACGCAATAATATTTGCATTTGTAAATAGAACTAATATGAAGAACTAATATGAATAACTAATGCAAAAAAAAAAATTTGCTTTATTATTAGTCTTATACGTCATATTTCATAAAAAAAAAGTTGTTTGAAGGGTAATGAATAACAACACTTCGCTGTATGTAAATATACCAGTTGACTGATCCTTTTCTATCAAAAATATTTAGAAAATTTATGAGAACATTATGTTACTTTTCTTTATGTATACTACAGATCATAAAAGCTTGATGGTCCACGATAAACAGTGGGTAATTTATTCTTTCGTGATACACCAATATACTAAAAACATAATAATTTACCGTTGTAATGTCATATTTACGCAAATTTCTTAACAATAAAACGAACAAAAACAGACATTCTCCTCTTATCGCCTTAATTGACGTTAAAATTCGCCATTTTCAATGGAATAATGCCAAATATAATAAAATAAAATTATACATTGTTCGACTGTATACCTACCAAGATGAGATATCTAGCTACCAAGTTTCAACTATGTAGTCCTAATACTTTTTGAATAAAGTGCTTGTCACAAACAGACAGACAGATAGACATATAGAAATACTGAATTTATACGGTTTCCGTTTTTTTTGACATTTGACTACGGAACCCCTCAAAAATAAATCAAAATAGAATCTGCTACTATTATGCTAGACCTATCTACTGCAATGATGACCATCAAATTGTAAACTAAAGATCATATAAACATATATCTAAAACAAACCTACAACTTTCCGCCGAATTGTCCGAGCCATTGCACGTTGAGTGGCGGAACTCAAAGCCAGGGGAACCTTGGTCCCAAAGCGAAGAAATAAAAATATTTATAAATAATATTTTTTTCCTCAAGTCAGGATCGAAACCACAACCGTCGCGTTACAGTCACACCCGTGTGCCACTGCGCCACGACCGCCTCAAACATATATCTATATATATAATAATATATACAGTATCTCCACAACGGGCACTCCCTACTATACGGCATTGGCACCAAGTTAATTAATCATATGGTGACATTCCTAATAATACCTACAGTCTACGGTCTACAGTAGATTGAAATATTGACCAAGTATAAATTAACATTGTAAATACCGTTAAATCCTGACGATACATACATTATTATGGGCTATAAATCACTTCTGGAAGTGGATGTTCTGTAGTATAGATTGATCACTATAGTTGTGAGCCATTATCGATTTGAGAGATATCTAAGGAATATGTTTTTTGAATGTCTAGCTAAGCCTAATAGCTTTACGCTGTATCCACAGTCACATAGGTAAGTAGAGGGAACCTAGAAACCTGGTGTTAAGACACTCCGTTCCCCACATCCACCGAATTCTGAAAGCATTGTGGGTTGAGTTCTACCACTCAAAGAAATGAATATTAAATATTTCCGATAGTGAAAATCGAACCTGCAACTTGTACCCTTGCCACACGGCTGGCCTAGTTAATAATAACTAAAGATTATTTAATAAATTACTTAATTCCACAAAATGGCGCTCCTAGCCCTAAACTGACTCCCGGCGCTAAAACCTAAACAGTTATTTGAAAATAAACTACAACATATAATAGCTTGTCATGTCACCATTACCCAATAGTACCTATTTTGGCATAATGACAGTAAAGCCTAGACTTGAATAGGGCGATCGTGAGACCTGATTCTTGTGTAATTTCTCAGATTGTGTTTATGACTAATATGTATTGCTGCAATATTAATATTTTTGTCCTAAACCGCCTTTTAGTGCCACATGTAACAGAACTAAGAAGTTCTACTTCTACTGGCTTTTACCTACGGCTTTGCTCCTATAGTTAAATGGATTACTAAGAGTTAGAGAAACTACTAAGTGCCCAAAGTAACTCTGACCACAGACTACAGGGCTACTTCGGGCACTACTATTATTATAATACGAGTATAGCCTCCCTCGGTGGCTACTATCCAGTGTAAAAATATATTTTCAATTTGAAGCAAGTGTTTGAGATTAGCTCGTTCAACCAAACTAACTATTTAGCTATGTAATATTAATATTATATTAATTTATACTTCAAACTCGTTTACTTTGACATATATACAATTAGAAAAAGATAAAGTCTCAGTTTCTTTAAATTGAACAATGCGATGCAAACAGTACATAACAACGACAGTAACATAATGGCACCTACATTATAAATAATTCCTGGGTAGGTAGCTAGGTACGTAGGTGGGTAGGTATGTAAATATAAGAGGTAGAAGGGTAGAAGGGGAAAGTATGTATTTGTCGATAGGTTTTATGTTAATATGTGGATGGTACTAGACAGATTTTGGCAATATACTCTATTACTAAACAAGCAAAGTTTCTGTTTTCCCAAAAAAAAATAACACTCACTCACTCATGAATGATGTGAGTTTATAAAACTCCCTAATAATTTATTCACGTACATAAAACAAATAAAAAGTTTTATATATATTCATTAGGTTATACTTGTTATATTACATTATAATGTAAAATGAGATATTTTTTTCTCCTTTACGTTGTACTTCAAATATACCAGGATAAATAAATAACACCTGGAAATGTAGTGTTAAGACACTCTATTCCCTATTATACTTTCGTTTTCCACTTTCCGCCGAATTGAGGATTGCGTATTGAGTAGCGGAAGTCAACGCCGCGCTTTATCTAGTTACCAGAACGAGAAAATGTAAATATTATATATTTCACTCTCCCAAATGGGAATGGTAAAGCCCACAATCGTCACATTTACAGCTCGTGCTCCTGCGCCACTATGGACTCAATCACTTTTATTAATTATTTTTTTTTATCAGCTTCACGCTGTATCCCGCACACAGGAGGGTACCTAGGGAACCTAGTGTTAAGACACTCCGTTCCCCACTTTCTGCCGGATTCTGGAGGCATTGCGTGTTGAGTGGCAGAACTCAACGCCGCGCTTTGCCTCGACACCAGAGCGAAGAAATGGAAATATAAATTTAAGTAAATATTTCATCTCCTCGACTGAAGATCGAACCCACAACCAGTCGATTTACAGTCACACTTTGTGCCCCTACGCCACAACTGGCCTCAACTTTTATTCATATTAATTAATAATTATATTCAAAATTCAATTTAGATAACATAATCTTTTTAAAAAAAACACATTTTAAAATGTACATCATAGTAAACGCTAACAAACATATCCTCACTAGATCCTCTTTGAAATATCTATTAAGCTCTGCTTTGAGCTTACAGTTATAAATACTAGATAAACTTAACACCAGACACCAGTGTTTATGTTCGATTGTTTAAACTATTTAGTATTACAGTGTATTTTAAAGTCACTGTAGAATGTAATTGAATGGTATATATTTTTTATTTAAATTTGAATATATAACTTTGTCTTGGCTAGTGTAAAATGATCTATTTTAAACATTTTAAAGTGTTAATCCAAATAAAAATATTTATTTAGAAAACGTTTAAAAATTTGAACGTAGCGGGATTTGAACCTGCGTCTCCTAGTCGGTTTCCAGGAGGTGCTGCGGGTTCGAGTCCCGCTACGTTCAAATTTTCATACGTTTTCTAAATAAGTATCTAGTGATAGATCACTTTGCTGTTGTCAAAGTTAAAAATAGGTTATAAAATTTTACGAATCAATTTATTTTCTTAGGACTTAGCGACTGAATACATAATAAAAATTATGATAATAATGTGGTAAAATGGTATCATATGAGTGTCACATACTATTTAAAACATTTTAATATAAATTGGTAAAATTTAAAATATCGTCATTTTTTAAATATTTTTTTAACTTTTTTCTTAATCTGTGCACAGCAGGCAGAGTGAACCTAGTGCTAAGACACTCCGTTCCCTACTTTCCGCCGAAATCTGGCGGTATTGCGTGTTGAGTGGCCGAACTCAACGCCGCGCTTTGCCTCAACACCAGAGCGAAGAAATGAAAATATAAAAAAATATAAATTTAAATAAATATTTCATTTCCTCGAGTGGGGATCGACCCCACAACCAGTCGATTTTGCAGTTACACTTTGTGCCACTTCGCTACGACTGATCTGTGAAACATTGGAAATTGCAAGTATATTCGCGTAGGACCTTTAAATGTCATTTTTGGAAATTCAAACTATAAAAAAATTGCAGTCAGGTCAGTCACTCTCACTCTGGTAACGAGGGAATCCATGTAAGTTCTCAACTCAAAACGCAATACCTCCACAATTCGGCAGATAATGGGAACGGAATGTCTTAAAACTATGTTCCAAGGTTCCCTCCGCCCTGCTCTGTGCGAGATACGTGAAACTAAAACTTTTTAATTATCTCCAAAAGCTCATTCAATTTAATATATACAGATATCTATTGTTTTTACATTCACAACGCTTAATATACAATTTTATTATCAAAATTGTGATTAAAATATCCCTGTTAGTAAAACTAGTTTCTGTTATCACTAATAATTTGGTCTAACAGTCTCGGAATTGCCTGGAGGTATATTACCTCGAACCCTTAATCCCTTTACAAAATTACTTCTCTATTATGTTAACCTTTGGGTACAATACTCTTAATTATATGCTTTTGTTAACTTTTCTGTTTGTATCTTTATTTTATCTTTTTAATATTATATTATACTAGAGGGCGCGCGCGGCTTCGCCCGCTTATTAGGAGTGAATTCTAAAAAAACCACGAAACACGTGTTCAATAAAATATTTTTAACAGTCTGAATTTAAATTTTTATAAAAATCGGTGGCAATTTAAAGATTTTTCCATATAAACTTTCAACCCCTTATTTGAACCCTTAGGGGGTGAATTCTTAAAAACCATGAAACACGTGTTCAATGAAATATTTTTAAGAGTCTGAATTTCAAATTTTATAAAAATCGGTACAGATTAAAATTTTTTTCCATACAAACTTTCAACTCCTATTTTACCCCTTTAGGGTTAAAATTTTTCAAATTCCCTTCTTAGTGGATGTCCAGAATATGAAAATAAACATCTGCCCAAATTTCACGTTTCTACCATCAGCGGTTACCGCTCTGCGTGCGTCTTACCTCAGTCAGTCAGCACAAGTCCTTTTATATATATATAGATTAATAGATTAATAACGACTAATTATATGCATACATTGAAAGGATTTTAAAATTTCTTTTATTAAGAGATATATATTTTTGGAAAGTTATTAGAGTAGTTAAAATTTTTATGGATTCAAATTCAACTTATCAAAAATATGGTATAACTTTTTTTAATTTTTTAAAGTGTATCTCCACACTTAGGAAAGAAAAACACATTTAAGAAAACATAAAATTTAGCTCATATATAAAATTTAATCTGATAGCAATAATTTATAAAAACCTACAGGGATGCTAGCAACAAAAATAAGTTGTAACAAGCGTATATGAATTTCGACGTAGCCTGATGAGAACGTATGGCTTAGTTGGTCAGAGCGCTTGGACGGTTTTCAAAGAGGCCCTGGTTCATATCCCGCCACGTAAATTTTTTTATGTTTTCTAAAAAGTATGGTATAACTTATATAAAATAAATAATTTGATTGAATTTACCTAAGCTATTTTTGTTTTTTGAATGCTAAGTAATATTGTGATACAGAAATTTAAAACTTAACTTTTAAATAATTATTTAATTGGTATATTTTTTCTCCCATTTTTAAAAACCGACTTAAAGAAATGAGTAATAATTTATTCTGTTATCGATATATAGTAAGATAGTGTGTGGAAGATAGCAAAACTAAATCCCACTCTTACTTTAATCTTATTTTATTTTATTATAAATATAGACGTTACCCCGAACGTAATTCGAACCTACAAACCACAACCACCGAGGTTTTATCTTTTTTTTTGCAAATTTTAACTATATTATACTTACGCTTTCTTTGTATTCGATGTCTAAAGAAGCCTTACATCTTATTAGTAGTCTGTTTAATGATTAACGCCAGTCGTGGCGCATGGGCAGAAAGAGTGACTATAAACGCGACAGGTTGTGAATTCGATTCCCACTCCAAGAAATGAAATAATTCATATTTTCATTTATTCGCTATGTAGAAGCGGCGTTGAGTTCCTCCACTCAACAATCAATGGCTCTAGAAACCATCGAAAAATGGGGAACGGAGTGTCTTAACTCTAGGTTCCCTCTGCGTATCCTTCTGTGTACGGGAACATGGTGACGCTAAAGAATGAAACGATTATCATAGTTGCAAATACGTTCCGATTTGTTCTCTATAACACAAGATGATCTATAGTATATTAGGAGGGGTATAAAGTTACCGACACAAACTGTAATATACACTAATACGAATGGCCCGACGTATTCAGAAATGAAAACAGATACTTATGGCACTGTGCAACGAAAATATGTACAGTGAAACAGAATATGGCATACTATGTAGGAATACAACCCTTATATCTATACTAATAAGGATTCAGATATTCTAGCAAAATTATTGCATATTTCGAAATACCTCAAAGGCATCTCCATTTGTTAAATAGTTATTTTAGTGAGTTAAAATAAACTAGACGTTTTGGAATGTAATAATTAAACATGTTTTTAATTATTATATTCATATGAAAACGATAAATAGTTGAGTTACGCTTCTCAACACACTATGTCTCCGGATTTCGGTGAAAAGTGAGAAACGGAGTGTCTTTACACTAAGTAACTACTTCTATCCTGCTGTGTGCGGGATACAGGGTGAAGCTAATTTTATTTTGATAAATAGTATAATGAAATAATCTTGAGGGTATCGTGGTGCACAGTGCCTAAATGTAAACGTGATAGATAGTGTTAAGATCGATTCCCGTTTGGGATATTGAATTGTTTTCATTTCCACACTCTGGTAACAAGACAAAGTGCGGCGTTGAATTAGGTTAGAAAATTGGGCGGAAAATGGGGAACTGAGTGACTTAACTTATCCCTTACAGACACGGAACAGGTTCCCTCTGCCTAATATATACGAAATACTATATAAAGCTTCGAATAAAATCATGAACACATGCTTCTTTGACCCATTGTTATAAGAATACAAGGTTATGTTTTTACATGAGATTAAAATTCTGTTAAGTATTTTTTTTTTACATATAAATTTAAATTGAGGCCAGTCGTGGCGCAGCGGCACGAAGTGTGACTGTAAAACCGACTGGTTGTGGGTTCGATCCCCACTCGAGGAGATGGAATATTTACTTAAATTCATATTTCCATTTCTTCACTCTGGTGTTGAGGTTAAGCGCGGCGTTGAGTTCTGCCACTCATCACGCAATGCCTCCAGAATTCGGCAGAAAGTGGGGAAACGGAGTGTCTTAACACTAGGTTTCCTCTGCCTACCCTGCTGTGTGCGGGATACCGCGTGAAGCTGATTTTTTTTTTAATAAATTTAAAGTACTTTATATAAAAGCAATATAAAAATATATAGTTTAGGAATCAAATCATTCGTATGGACGGTGGAACTAGAATTTGAAATTAGTTTTGTCTCGCAACACCGCCGCAGCTGATACTGCAATATCCTTGTTCATGTAAATACGAGTGACATTTAGACTACTACGTGATATAACACTTCTGTGCTTGTTATTCTTAGAAATATAATACAAAATTTGCGCAAAATGTTAATTATTTCTGTTTATATTTCGACATTTGTTTACTTTAGTCAAATGATGTATGTATATAGAAGTAATTGAATAAGGAAAACCTAGTAATATATTAGATATTAATATAATTTTGGCCAAAATGGTCAATAGAAAAGTCAATTTTATTATTTTTTCCATGATTGGAAATTGCAACGAAAAATTCAAAAATCGTATACAATAATAGTAATTTCTTTGCTTAGAAAAATAAAACAGCTCACCCTCTTTCTGCATAATAAGGTAGGCGGCATGAACCTAGTCTTAAGACATTTCGTTCTCCACTTTCCGCCAAAATATGGAAGTATTGCGTGTTGAGTGGCAGAACTCAAAGTCCTACATTACCAGAGTAAATGAAAATGAAATAAATATAATTATACTCCCGGGTGAGTATCGAACCCACAACCGTCGCGTTGACAGTCAGACGATATCCCATAGCGCGACGGCCTAAATTACATCATAAAGAATTTTTTCAGCTTAACACTGTGTTTCTCACACATAGCAGGGTAGGGAGAGGGAACCTGGGAACTATACTACGTTCTCTATTAAACTACTTCTGTTCCCCACTTTCAACCAATTCTTGAGATATTGAGATTACGTGTTGAGTGGTGGAATTCAACACCGCGTTTTGATAGGTTACCAGAGCGAGGTAATGAAAACTTTCCCCAAATGGGAATCGACCCTACAATCGTCGAACTTATAATAAGAATATAATCACAAAATATATACATAGTCAATATCAAGAGAGTCAAGAGAAGCTTAACAAATGACAAAGCTACAAACAACTTTCTATTCTACTGTTCGTGAACCCAAACAAAGTTACAGCCAGAAACGTTTTGCGGTAAACTAATTAAACAAGGCCGTCTCATTATAGTGTTTAACTTATCGTCCCTATTACATAACCTTTGGATGTTTTACATGAATTAAAAAAAAATCAGCTTCACGCTGTATCCCGCACACAGCAGGGTAGGCAGAGGGAACCTCCGAATTCTGGAGGCATTTCGTGCTGAGTGGCGGAACTCAACGCCCCGCTTTGCCTCAAAACAAAATATAAATGTAAATAAATATTTCAATTCCTCGAGTGGGGATCGAACCCACAACCAGTCGATTTTACAGTCACACTTTGTGCCTCTGCACCACGACCGGCCTGAACGACATGAATTTACATCTTAACTTTTAGAAACAAATGAAAATATTACACTTCTACGAGATAAACACTCAATCTAGTGTTAAGACACTCTATTCGAGGAAATGAAGTAATAAATATTTTCATTTCCTCAGCCTGGTAACGAGTCACAGCGCGGCGTTGAGTTCTGTCACTCGACACGAAATGCTTCCAGAATTCAGTGGAAAGTGAGGGACGAAAGCGTCTTAATGGGAATGGAATATCTTAACATTAGTTTCCCAGGTTCCCTCCGCCTACTCCGTTATGTGCTTGATACAGCGTGGAACTAATAAGAAATATACTCGAGTACATACTTATTTAGAAAACGTATAAAAATTTGAATGTAGCGGGACTCGAACCCGCGCCTCCTGGAAACCGATCAGGCGATCTGACCACTAAGCCTTTTTCATCAAGCTACGTCAAAATTTCTATACGCTTGTTACAACTTATTCAAATATTTTTTTTTTTATTTTATTATTTTATTTTATACGTTTTCTAAATAAGTATTTCTTTCCTAAGTGTGGAATAGCACTTTAAAAATGTTAAAAATATATGCATATACGCATATAAGTTATTCATTTCTATTATAAAAAATAACTATATCAATCTATCTATATCTATTTGTAATAATTTTACTACTCGATATTCGCGTGCAGCAATTTCACGATCTCAATTTCTTAAGGATATGTTCCCGAGTTTATGGCGGAACCCATAAAACATATTTACTTCGCTCAGGATTATTGGAACGTAGCTGTGTCTCAATCTATAGAATAAAACATGATTTAAGTACGAATAATGTAAGACTTTTATAATTTATTACATTTCTTGTTAGAATAAATCTAATTAGGATTTAATGTCTACTATATTTCATATTTTTTTTAGCTTCACGTATATGTAATAGGATAAGCGGAACGTAGTGTTAGGAGACTCCGTTCCCATAAAGTCACTTCCGTTCCCCACTTTCCGCCGAATTCTGGAGACATTGGGTGTTAAGTAGCGGTAGTAGTCGTGGTAGTGTGAGATTGGTGTCCCAGATTGGGGATCGTATCCACCACAATCGCCGTTATATTAAAAAGCATTAAGTTGCTTTTTAATCCCGTATTCGAATTCAGTACGTACAGTGATTGGAGACACTCCAATATGCACTTAATAATACGAGACCAGAGATGTAAATAATTTAAACACAATTATTTCACCAAGAAGAAATGGAACCCACAACAGTGATGGGTTCCATCCCAATTTTTTTTAGCGGCTTAAAACAAAATATCTTGAATAACATACAAACTGTATATCATATGACACACATAATATATAAATATTCCAACCTACTCTTACCGCTAAAACTAACTAAAATATTTACAAATCCCGTGGGACTAAGCTAAACTTTACGCCATATCACCGTCATATTAAAATTAACCAAATTTATTCAGTCAATTTGCAATTCTATGTGTTTGTCAAAATTTGTCACTTATAACTTAGTGGTTGCATACTGGCGTCGCCAACAATAGTATACAGCCTTATTTGGTCACCACCGTTCACCGATTAACTTCAATCTGAAGTTGCGAAATCGATTTTGAAACTAGCATTACTATTATTGAAAATAGCTTAGATAAGATATAACATGTTATTATTGGGCCAGTCATGGCGTGTTTGAGTACAGTGTGACTGTAAGCACGATTGGTTGTGAGTTCGATTTTCACTCGAGGAAATGGAATATTTAATATTTTCGCTCTGGTGTTGAGGCAAAGAGCAGCATTGAGTAGCGACACGTAATACGCAATGCCTCTAGAATTTAACGGGAAATGGGGAACGGAGTGTCTTAACGCTAGGTTCCCTATTGACTACTCTGCTATATACAGGGTAAAACTGAAAAAAAACTCTGACATAAAAAAATATTTGTGTTGTTCATTTCAACCATATTTAGTTTTGCATGTGAAAGCCTAAAGCCTGTCGCGATCTAATTAAATTAAAAAAGTAAAGACATATAAGTGTAAAATTTAAATCCACTATCATAACGTTTATTTTCCATATATTGAAAGTGTTTAGTGTAGATATATTAAGTATTAGTGGCCCACTCGCGGCTTCGCCCGCTTATATTACACAGTTAACATTATCATTTTAAAGAAAATTTCCATACATTGATAGCTACAGCTTTAGCCAATTTGAAAAATTCATTTATTTTGGTGCAATTTTGTCGCATGCATATAAAGAATTGACATAACTTTTTTATTTCTTAACTTATTGAAAAAAACAAACACTAAATAGAAGTTTGACAAAATAGTATAGTGAAATCCGCATTTAAATTGCTTAACCCATTTCAGAGATTAGCGTGAACAAACGCACAGACACACAGACAAAAAAGTTTAAAATGTTTTATTTGGGTTCTATTGCATTAATAAAGGTACCTATAACATTTTTTCTTATATATCTTCTATGTACAGACACCGATCTGTTACGATTTTATTATTAGTATAGATATAGATATCTGCTTTAATATTTTTGGATAGATGTAACTTTTCTTTTCCACAAAATTCTATAAAGATGAACAAAAACGTCGCTATGCTCCACCCAACAACAATTTAATTAACATTTTGTTTACATGATTTCCTCAGAATTTCTAATACAAACAATTAATTAGAATGTTTCTTTGAATAAACAATATATAGATTTTATTTTGTTTCTCATGGAACTAAGTACTACATTTTTACTGACTCGTTTTAAAGTGTCTAATTAAATCAGCTTCACGCTGTATCCCGCACACAGCAGGTTAGGCAGAGGGAACCTAGTGTTAAGACACTCCGTTCCCCATTTTCCGCCGAATTCTGGAAGCATTCCATGTTGAGTGGCGTAACTCATCGTTGCGCTTTGCCTCGACACCAAAGCGAAGAAATAAAGATATAAATACAAATATTTACTCGAGTGACGATTGAACCCACAACTAGCGTGCCCCGTAGCCCCTGCGCCACGACTGTTCCCATTTATTAGCTCATACTAGAGACTTAATCGATTTAATGGTCTTAACATAATCAATGCAATAAAAATTTAAATGTAATCGTTAACTTAATTACTTATAGCAATTACTACTAATCTAAAGTCGGCTAATTATATAGTATTTCATTAAATGAGAGCTTTTCTTTATATATTTATTATGTAGAGGCCGCCGTGGCGTTGTATAAGGGTGTTACTGTAACGGGAGGGTTTTGGGTTCGATCCCCACTTGGAGGAATGAATTATTAAAAAAAATCAGCTTCACGCTGTATCCCGCACACTGCAGGGTAGGCAGAGGGAACCTAGTGTTAAGAGACTCCGTTCCCCATTTACTGCCGAATCTGAAGGCATTGCGTGTTAAATGGCAGAACTCAACGCCGCGCTTGTCCTCGACACCAGAGCGAAGAAATGGAAATATAAATTTAAGTAAATATTTCATCACCTCGAGTGGGGATCGCACCCACAACCAGTCGGTTTTACAGTCACACTTTGTGCCGCTGCGCCACGACTGGCCTCAATGAATTATTAATTATTTAAAATAAGAGCGTTTATTTAAAATAATATATAAAAACTTGTCATTGTTACATTTGCTACGTTTGTACGTTACATTACAAAATAGTTTAACTGATTATTTAAGTATTCCCTTAAAATTACTTTAAAATAAGAAAAATTTAGTATATTATTCTAAATTTATTAAGAAGGTAATCACATTCCAGACATATTTTATATTATACAACAATAATTTTCTTTAAATAATTGCTTTTTTATATAAATTTGGCTTAGATTTGGATATGACGACGACGACATGTTTTTAACATTATAGCTAGGAAATAAATCATTGTGACATTTACATACCAGTCATTCACGGTGTCTATGACACTATAAAAATGTAAAATGTCAAGGAAGGTTCACAGCAAATACAACCAATAAAACCATATAATCTCTTTATAGAAATATCATTACATAGATTTTTTATTAGACTTGTGATTTTTTTTAGTGTTTGAAATAACCAAAAAAAATAAAATTTAAAAATATTAAATCAACTGCACGCTGTATCCCGTACACAGCAGACATTTAAGACACTCCGTTCCCCACTTTGCGCCGAGTTCTGGAGGCATTGTGTGTGAAGTGGCGGAACTCAACCGCGCTTTGCCGACACAGACACCAGAGCGAAGAAATGGAAATATAAATGTAAATAAATATTTAATTTTCTGGAGTGGGGATCGAACCCACAACCAGTTGATTTTACACTCACACTTTGTGCCCCTGCGCCACGGGTGGCTTCAAACAAGAAATAACGATATAATTTCTGTAATATTTTTAATATTAAAAATCAATTTAAATTGTGAATAAGTTAAAAACCTACTTTAAAAAAAACTTTAAATCTTATACAAAATATGTCGATATGTCGAAGCATTAAGTAATAATGATGCCGTCGTGGCGCAACGGCACAGTGTCTCACTGTATACGCGACGATTGTGCGTTCGATTCCCAACCGGGATACGAACTTTATTTCCTCGCTATGGTAACAAGACACGCAATGTCACGAAAATTAGTCGGAAAGGGGGTAACAGAGTGTCTTAACACTCGATTCTCTCTGTTTACCCTGCTATATGCACGATGCAATATGAATTTAAAGAACAAATAAACAATAATACGCTTTGAATTCTTCGTCTAGTAAAAATAAACCAGAAATGAACAAACCACTTGAGTCATTCACATAAAAATATACATAAAAACTTTTAAACATACAATAAAAGATAAAATGCGCTACAGAAATATTCCTATGATATCCTCAGTAAGGTTTATCTTTAGTAAAATATTAAAAGAAAAATAAAAACCTATCTTGGATATGAATTCACACTCGTCTTATGAATATTTAATTAAGAGTGACATTTGTTTACGTGCCACCAGTTACCACAGTGTATGTAATCTATAAGAACTGATGCAGTAAAATTATCTCTCTCTTAGATGAAGCCAGCTCTACCTCGTAACCACTTCATTATGATTTTATTACACGTGTTCTGGAGATCTCGTTTGTAGAAAACGGAATATAGTAACATTTTCAACACTTAGAAATGCAAGGCTGTTACTATAAAATAGTTAAGAATCATAATATACAATAATATAAAACAGAAATTTTGATATAGATATCATATTATATATAATAATTTATGTTTATGTTTCATTTTTAATATACTGAACTGACAATGCACTGTATAAAAATAGTTACTTTTATCGACAGTTACTTAAGTAAACATTTTATGAAGTAGGTAATAGGGCCCTAAAGTTATTATGAAATTTAGGAAACTCTTACATCACATATAAATCAGCTTCGCGCTGTATCTCACATAAAGCAGAGTAGGCAGAGGGAACCTTTTGTTAAGACACTCCATTCCCCACTTTCGCCGAATTTTTTGAAACGCCGGACTTTTTGCTTTGGTGCCAGAGTAGTACCAGAATTATATACAATTTAGAAAACGTATAGTCCTAGGATATGTGTGTATTAAATAATTTTCAAAACAATATATTATACATTTCTTAAATAGCTTCAGAATTGTATATATCTCCTAGGAGTTGTATACAATTCCTTGATCCAGAATTCCGCAAATATATGAAATTTCCGGTAACATATCCACAAAATTACTTGAACTACAACATCCCTAACATCTAGGATATTATATCATCACTAGATTACCTCTTTTTATCCTACTTTAGAAAACTATAAACACAAGATATTATTTACAATACATTCCATACATTTACATATATGTATAATATGTAATAATATTGAAACTAAATGTCACTTTACATTCTCTTCGGTCTTGTTCTATAACGATATCGCTCGACCTTTAGATACCGAGATGCGCTTAAAATCTAGTATAGACTTATGTTGTAGGTAAGTACATTAAGATAAACGTTTGTTTCGAAATATGCTTCTAAATTGAATTTGTAAAAAAATATATCAATCACAAAAAAGAATAAAAATGTAAAAAAACTGGGTTACATTTTCTATTCAAGCAAGAGAAAACGCCATATAAAAAAGTATAGGACGTGATTTGAATCTACAATCACCGCGGTAAAATATAAAAGTCACAAAATACTATAAAAATCACATATATGTATACACAAACTAAACTGCCTGTGCTGTAAAAATATAAGAGATAAGAAAAAATAATCCATAGTAGAGGCCTCCGTAAGTTTTTTATCGTTAGTAGATTTCATTTAAATAAAATCTCGATTTAAACACGACAGTGTAATAAAAGTAAAGTTCTTGATAAACGTATCAACTACTTTGCAAAAAGGCGATCGTGACCGTAAGGCTATAGCTGTCATATTTTGTGAAGGTGGAACAAGACTTGTAATAAAATATTTTTTATTAAATATCGATCAATAAGAAGCCATTCGTGGCAAAGGGGCGCGAGGGAGTGACTGTAAATGCGACAGGTTGTGGGTTCGATCCCCATTTGAGGAAATGAAATATTTAATATTTTCATTTCTTCGCTCTGGTGTCGAGGCAAAGCCTCCGGATTTCGGCGAAAAGCGGCATGCGGGATACAACCGGAAGCTAAAAAAAAGAATGGCACCATCAAGACGCAATTGACTCGTACCTAACCAACGTGAAGCCTGTCAAATCAAAGTACATATTTTAAATATAAATTTTCAAGGACTTCTTAAGAAATACCAGAACTTTATTCAGTAAAATTATTATAAATTGACTAGGAATGATTTTTTTTACTCAGCTGTCTCTACCAATCCTATGAACATACTCAATGAAAAAAATATATTTATCAAGTTTTATTGCTTAAGTTACAAACGTCTAAATGCCGGAGGTACAATGAAATGTTAAACACAATATAATATAACCCTCCTGAACTATCAAAGAAAAAAAAATGGTCAATACGAATCAATAGTTCCTGAGAATAGCACGATCAACCAAACAAACTCATAAGCCTTATACTATTAGTATATATTCCAAAAATCTTCCCGTCTATATATTAGAGATCCATCTCTTTGCTCTGCCTCGTCATTTATGAATAACGTAAGTTATATACAAAAATATTTATATTTTTACTAAACTATGTACAGTTTTCAATGATAAAAAGTGCAGTAAAACCGTTTAAAACAGGTAAATTGAATTTAATTAACTTAACAAGTATATAATTTATGTCGTTGAGTACTGATAGATGGTTTATACCTAGATTTGCATACTTCCCCGAGGACAAACTGAAGCGCAAATGAAGCTGACCATAGCAACATTTTAATGCAAAAATATCAGCATGATATATGAACTCCATATTCCAGAAATAGATTTTTATCATATTTTGTCGTGAGTTTTGTAAAACAACGATTTCGAATCTACGTTTGAGAAAGAATAATTTGAATCAGCTTATTTTATTAACTGTGATGTGTTGTGTGTGTTTTTTTTAATTTTATTAATACGTTTTTTAGAAACGTATAAAAACTTGATCGTAGCAGAATTTGAACCCATGCCTCTTGAAAAGCGTCCAAGCCCTCTGACTACCAAGCGTTATTCATACTTTATTTTTTTTTATTTTTTTTTTTTATTTTAATTCTTACTTACACTACAGACTTATGGTCCGTACCTTTTGTTATTTTTACATTTCTTTTAATACTTTTCTCTATAGATATTACCTAGAACAACATCATACCATATCATACTTTATTGTATTTTATGTTTTTTTTACCATAATTTATGAGTGTTGTAAAAAAACAATTTCGAATCTACATTTGAGAATGGATGATTTAAATCAATTTGTTTTCTTTTTTTAATTGTGATTATTGGTATGCTAACTCATATTTTATTAATGTTTTTTTAGAAACGTATAAAAACTTAAACTTAGCAGAATTGGAACTCACGCCTCTTGGGAAGCGTCCCAGCGCTCTGAATACTAAGTCTTTCGTTCATGTTTTATTACATTTTATTTACATTTTTTTAAGGGATTCAGTGTTTTTTTTATTCTCTACCCATATTAGTGATTACATATAAGTTTAAAATATACAATCACAGGA
The DNA here is from genome assembly GCA_013403705.1 of Heliconius hermathena. Taxonomy (NCBI): domain Eukaryota; kingdom Metazoa; phylum Arthropoda; class Insecta; order Lepidoptera; family Nymphalidae; genus Heliconius; species Heliconius hermathena. The sequence continues at coordinate 45,816 of JAAIXJ010000893.1, forward strand.
AGTAAATATTTTATCTTAATAAAACATTTACCTCGTTTCGCTTCGAACCTCTGATCATCTAGTTACAGATATTTCTGAACCGCACTGCAGTGGAGCTATAAACATACTAAATGCGAATATATTAAATCAGCTTAACACTGTATCCCGTACACAGCAGGGTAGGCAGAGGGAACATAGTGATAAGACATTCCGTTCTCCACTTTCCGCCGATTTTTTCGAGGCATTGCGTGTTAAGTAGCTGAACAACGCCTTGGTGCCAGAGCGAAGAAATGAACTTATTAAGAAATAATCATTCATTTCCTCGAGTGGGAATTGAACCCACAACCGTCGCGATTCAGTCACACCCTCGTGCCACTGGGCCACGACGGCCTCTACAAATTAAATCATTTTAAGAATAATTGTAAACATTCGACGACTAAAATCAAATTAACTAGGGGAGGGTCCTAATTAATTTCCTTCAAAAATCTTTTAATAATTATAAAATATATTTTCTACCAATTCATCACTGCCTACATATAAGTCTCGAGCAGCCATACATTTTAATATTCAACAATTTCATAAAATCCCAAGAGAGAAAATCAGATTTTATATCTAAAATCACAATTTCTGTAAGAGAGCCATAACATATGGATATTATTCACTATCATCCTACCCTTTTAAGTATAAAATATTATATGAAGACTATAAAACTTTACATAGTCACTATTTATATACGTTTTATGTTCATGTAAACAGTGTTACCTGAGAAGTTAATAGTAAAATATTTTTAGTAGTCTCCAGTTAAACTTAGTTTTGTAGATATTTTCTTTTGCATGGAAGATCTAAACTATAGATAAATATAAAATGTTTTTTTAGCTTCGTGCTTTATACCGCATATTACAGGATAAACATTTTTAAAGTGTTATTCCACATTTAGAAAAGAAAAATACTTGTTTAGAAAACGTATAAAAATTTGAACGTAGCGGGACTCGAACCCGCGCCTCCTGGAAACCGACCAGGCGCTCTGATCACTAAGCCATACGTATGGTATATTTCTCTTGTATATTGGTGATATAAGTTGGTGAGTGATCGAACTCAACGCTGCTCATTGGTTTTTACCAAAGTGAGAAATGCAACGTTTGTAGTTTTAAACGAAAATATTGAATATTGAAATATTTAATATTTTCTTTTCTTCGTTCTAATAACGAAACGTTGTGTTCCACTACTCAACACGCAATGTATCGAGAATTCGATGGAAAGTTGGCAACGGAAGTGTCTTATGTTGCTCTTTGAAAAAAATCTATTTCTACGCTATAAATTTAGTTAAATAAATTTGGAGACTGTTGTGGCGCAGCGGCAAACTATACAACCATAACGCGAGGCTTTCGGATTCAGTTCTACTTTAAGGGAATGAATTATTTCTATTTTTCTCGCTCCAGCAAAAATACGAAGCGCGGCGTTTAGTTCCGTCATTCAACACGGAATATCTTGAAAGTTGCACAAAAAGTAGGAACTGGGGTGTCTTACTATTAGATTTTCTCAGCCTAAGCTGCTATGTGGAGAAAACAGCATCTAGTTTACAAATAAACAATATTAAACGACAAAACAAACCAAAACTATACAATTTCACAAAAATATTCTCAAAAGAAAAATACATTACATTATGAGGCCGACTGGTTGTAGGCTCGATCCCCACTCGAGGAGATGAAATATTTACTTAAATTTATATTTCCATTTCTTCGCTCTGGTGTCGAGGTTAAGCGCGGCGTTGAGTTCTGCCACTCAACACGCAATGCCTCCAGAATTCGGCAGAAAGTGGGGAACGGAGTGTCTTAACACTAGGTTCCCTCTGCCTACCCTGCTGTGTGCGGGATACAGCGTGAAGCTGATTTATTTATTTATTTTAAAAAGACATTAAAGTTCACAAAACATACACGTATACCTAACTCACAACCACTTCCAAAGGGAAGTTAGTAAAATGACTTAACAGATTAGCTCGAGCATTAGTCCGCTATCCCGGGCCATCTGCATTTGTACTTCGCTAACGTTATTAGATACGACTCCGCGGATACTGTCCACGACATCTACCTTATGGGCTATTTCCGAGCAGTTCCCACCAAATGGCTTTTTAATATATATAAGTTATTTATTTTTTCTTTTTTTCTGTTCATTTATAAGTTCATTTATTTTTTTTTTCTTTTTGTTTCATATATTTATATGTATGTATATTATAAATTGTTTGATATTATAAGTTTCTTTTTTTTAAGAAAAGCATATTAAATACAATGTAAAGTAAAAGAAAATGTAAAGCTACATTTTGTAAAGATATGAAAATTGTAAAAAAAAATATTTACAAAAAATGATTTTATAACTCAAAAAACAAATACGAATATACCTCTATCCGGCCTCTATCCTTACGAATAATCAATGCTGTATCCCGCACACAGCAGGGTAGGCAGAGGGAACCGCCGCGGGATTGCGTGTTGAGTGCCGAAACTCAACGCCGCGCCTTGTCCCGACACCAGAGTATCGAGTGGGGATCGACCCCACAACCAGTCGATTTTGCAATCACACTTTGTGCCTCTGCGCCACGACTGGCCTATGTAATAATGTTAAATAAAAATTTACCGTTACTCATCCGTTCATTTTATAGCTTAAAACTTTAATATTCTATTTAACTATAGTATAAATAGTTAAATACTATAGAAGCTATTCTCACATGCAATGATGCACAACACGCAACTATAATAACTTACGTTATTTGTCACTACCGCAAACGGTATTTAAGTTAATCCGGTAACCGTTACCGAGTTCGCATAATACAGTTGACTTCAGATTTATGGGGGGGTAGTAAAAATATTCAGTTCAGCGCCACAAAATGTGACTGTAAAATCGACTGGTTGTGGGTTCGATCCCCACTCGAGGAAATGAAATATTTATTTACATTTATATTTTCATTTCTTCGCTCCGGTGTCGAGATAAAGCGCGGCGTTGAGTTCCGCCACTCAACACGCAATGCCTCCAGAACTCGGCGGAAAGTGGGGAACGGAGTGTCTTAACACTAGGTTCGGGATACAGCGTGAAGCTGATTTATTCTTCACTTGTTGTTTGGAATGTGTTGGTTTGAAGTTTCTTTGATTTTGTATTAAATAAAATATTTATCAACACTATTGGTAATGGAATTAAGTAAATAAAGTTACTTAAAAACGAAAATTTTATATAAATACATGCAAAATATTATCTTAGATTCCTTAAAATAAGACTCAGTGTTAAAAAACGATAGATAAAGTTAAAAATTTATATATAAATAATAAAAAAAAATATAAAGGAATTCATCGCCAATCGTAACGTAGGAGCACATGTTCTTGCTTGATCAAGCTCGAGAAAATTAAATATTTAACATCATCATCATCATTTGAGGCTAGTCGTGGCACAGCGGCATGAAGTGTGACTATAAAACCGACTGGTTGTGGGTTCGATCCCCACTCGAGGAGATGAAATATTTCCTTAAATTTATATTTACATTTCTTAGCTCTGGTGTTTCTTAGGTTAAGCTCGGCGTTGAGTTCTGCCACTCAACACGCAATGCATCCAGAATTCAGCAGAAAGTGGGGAACGGAGTATCTTAACACTAGGTTCCCTCTGCCTACCATGCTGTGTGCGGGATACAGCGTGAAGCTGATAAAAAAAAATCATTTCTTATCTCTGATGTCGAGGCAAGGAGCTGAGATGAGCTCCACCACTCAATACACAATGCTTACAGAATTCGGCGAAAAGCGCGGATAGGAATTGTTTTAATGAGAACGGAGTGTCTTAAAATCAGGTTCCCAGGTTCCATCTGCAGATCCTGCCGTGTCAGGCATACAGCGTGAAACTAAAAAAACAAATAAAAAACTTACAATCCATAAAATTTGTACCTAAGTACATAAGAGTTAATTATCTTGTACACTACACAACTGTCTTATGATATGCTATAACGTTGTATCGTACTTAATAAATATTAAATAAATCGAGAACGAAACGTGAAAGAATAGTGAATATATTGAAAACAATTAACATAGATAAAAAATAAATCAGCTTCACGCTGTATCCCGCACACAGCAGGGTAGGCAGAGGGAACCTAGTGTTAAGACACTCCGTTCCCCACTTTCTGCCGAATTCTGGAGGCATTGCGTGTTGATAGATAATAACAAAATTAAAAAGTTTATATATTTTTTATTGAAAAATGTTATTTCATTTTTATAATCATATTGAAGTGGTATTATATATTTAAAAAAAATATAAAATTAAAATATCTTCCAACAAATAAATGCTACTATAACTAAAACAAAATATACCGTTAAATTCCAATATCCAGCGACCGATGCCTCTATAAGGACTACTTAACTAAATAACTTCGTAATTCCTGTTCCGAAAATATGTGGAATATATAAAAAACTAATAATAATACGACATTATTAAACATATTACCTACGTATGACAAATATTTTAATTTACCGATATTATCTAAAGAATTTTCGGTATTCATATCAATTATTTAATCTCCTTAAGCATTCCTTTCGAAAATAAAAAATCCAGCATTTATAATAATATACAAGACTTAATAAGCTGCGAAATAAAATCTTAAAAAATCAGCTTCACGCTGTAACACACACACACATCAGAGTATGCCTGCCAGGAGGGAAGGCAGCGTTAAGATAATCCGTTGCCTATTTTCCGCCCAATTCTGGAGGAATCACTGTGGCGGAACATAACGTCGCGTTTTGCCTCGATGCCAGAGCCAATAAATAAAAATATAAATTTAAACAAATATTTAACTTGCTAGAGTCTGGGTCGAACCCACAACCAGTTGCAATAACAGTCGCACACCTGCGCCACGACTGGCCTCAGAATTTCTACGGTTCAAAAATATTACAAAATTACTGGACGAAACAAAAACTTGTTCTAAGCCCCATACTAGTAAAGACCAGATAGTTGAAGCCAGAATGTGAACTGGCATCATAAATCAAGGGTGACGTAAAGTGACGCTTTAATACCATTGCGAGACTTAATAAAATTACTCCTAATATAGTAGAGTAAGATAAAACGATATAATTCAACGTTAAGTTGATCTAAATTTGGTGTTGTAGCAAAAAATATATCTGTGTTTAATTAAATCGAATGTATTTAGCTTCACGATGTATGCTGCATATAGCAGAGAAGATGGAGAATATAGCGTTAAGTCACTCCGATCTTCCGTTTTTCACTTTCCATTCGAATTCCAGACAATGATTTATCCATTTTTTTATTTAGTCTTTGATTTCTTTTATTGAAGCTGTCTTACATTTAAACATAATTTTTATATTTTCTTTTTTAAATAATATTAAGACACTTTGCCCCCCACTTTCCGCCGAGTTGTGGAGGCATTGCACGTGGAGTGGCGGCACTCAATTTGGTGTTTTGCCTCGGCACCAGGACGAAGAAATTAAAATATTATACATTTCATTTCATCGAGTGGGACTCCAACCCACAACCTCTCGCGTTTACCGACAAACGCTTGTGTCCCTGCGCAACGATCGTCCTCAAATTATTATTAACTGAAACGCACAATTGTAAAAGTGTAAGTAGTTCTATCATTTTCAAAACATTTTTCCACACTAAGATAAGACGATTTAAAAAAAAACACACACAAAAACAAAAAAATCTAAACAAAAGCTAAAGGCTTAAGATATTTATTTTAAAATAAAAAATTTACTTTTACACATAAAAAAACAATAAACTGTGCCATCATATATTATGCAATCCCAACAGTTACATTTGCCAGTAGTAAAGTAACATTGACGTTTTCATTTTCACCGGATCCGGTTATACATCGATTTTTTTTACAAGAAGTTATTGTATTTTAAAGAAATATCTTGTATCTGACAAGACCTGATCGGCAACTCGGAAGGTTTTCTTGCGAGATATCGATCGATGGTATCGATGCGTTACAATAATGACATGTTGTTAACCTTATTACTGTAGAGAAATGCTTGTAATGTACTAACTACTATTGAATATAAATCATAATTATATAATATGTATGTTTGTATAATCTTTTAAATAATCCCGGTGTTGATAGCATTTTTGTAGCGTATTTGAGTGCGGTTTATTATTGTGGGACAGCTCTTATTGTCTTTTCAGCTTTAGGGCTCATTTTCGTTGGTCGTTTCAGGAAGCAAATGTGTTTCGGGGATTTCCTTTTAAGCATGCCGGAACGGAACCGCATGCTATAATCGTTTACATCGATCGATAGTGCCCGCATGCGAGGTTCAAGAGATTGCCAACTGATGATCATTGGTTGTTGAGCGACTTGCGGGAAACACTTGCATGCCGTATATACATAGATACCCTACTTTCATTGGTCGATAGACGATATTCGGGGACTCCCCAAATACTGTATAACGATTGAATTAAAGACCAATGATATTGAGCCTATACGCTTTTTCCCGCACATCTGGGTCAATTTCAATTAGATCACGTTCCACGGCGGCAATTTTGGGTTAAGTTTAGTATCACAAAAAAACTAAACTAAACTAGCCTCACGCTTTATCTCTAGCGAGAAAACGCTACGGTCTCTACATACCTCTTTCGCCTCGTCCACTGTCATCAACCTCTTTATACATGCCCTCCGGGGAGTCCTCATGCTTTTTGCCCTTCCTCCAGTATCTTTGATACTGTGTTTTCGAAGGTCAACCGAGGTCTCCCCCTACCTCTCTTGCCACTCACTTTTCCATCATAAATCTTTTTTACCATTCTTTCACCAATCATTCGTTCGACGTGCCCAAACCAGCCGAGCACGTTCTTCTTCATTCTCACCGTGATATCCTCGTTAGTACCTGCCATTCTGTGTACTTCTTCATTGCGGAATCGATCAGCTAAGCTGACTCCGCATATCCTACGAAAGTATTGCATCTCCACAGCATTTATCTTTCTTTCATTCTTCTTCTGTAATATCCACGTTTCACCGCCGTATAACAGCGTCGGTACCAAAATTGCATTGTGTACGGCCAAACGCGCAGCTGTGCTAACATTTCGCCGTCTCATCAATGCAGCTAAGGCTCCGTTAACTCTGTTACCGGCAGCAATACGCCTTTCCATATCCAGCTCGTATCTTCCATATCTACTGAACAAACTTCCCAAGTATACCACTTCATTCACTTGTTCTACTATCTTAAAATTTACTCTGATCTTGCATTCCGTTCTTTCTTCATCTCTTTCAAAAATCAGAACCTTTGTTTTATTTCTTTTGGAGGCATTGCGTGTTGAGTGGTGGAACTCAACGCCGCGCTTTGCCTTGATACCAGAGCGAAGAAATGAAAATATAAATGTAAATAAATATTTCATCTCCTGGAGTGAGGATCGAATCCATAAACAGTCGATTTTACAGTCATACTTTGCGCCCCTACGCCACGACTGGCCTCAACTAAACTAAACTATAAGTAACATATGTAGGTAGTTCAAAGTGAACAGGAGCCCAATACCTATTCATTGTCTTCATTCCCACCCACGAAATGTGAGCTATATAAGAACATAAATATTAAGTTAATATAAACTCTGTAAACTATATTTAAATGATGTCAAAATAAATAGTCTTAAAATATATAAAGAAAGATAAAATATTTTTGTAACCAAATTGCAATTGCTTTGAATTAATAAAAACATATAATAATAAATTGATTTGTAATTTTACAGTGCGGTCAACAAGTCGTGGCCGCCCCGAATTTACCCATAGAAGGCTGCGCAAATTTTAATTTTAAGGATTTCTCTTACTTTTCAATATTTTCTTACCGAGTGTAAAATGTTTCTACGTTCAGAAAACCTAACTTCACAGGGGCCACGACTCCTAACTTCACAGGGTCGTATTGTACATTAAATTTTACTACATCATTAAAATGCAATACCGACGAGCATATTAGATTCATTCAATACCACCAACGCAATAATTAATTATAATATAAATACTTATAATTACATACTAAATACTGCAATCTTTTAATTAAATTACTATACATAAATCACATTGCATTTTAATTCTTAAAAGTGGTTTTATATTATATTTGTCAATATTTTTAGTTTTATCAGCTTCACGCTGTGACTGTGAACGCGATTGATTGTGGGTTCAATCTCCACTCGATCAAAGGAAATATTTATTAAAATTTATATTTTAATTTTTTCGCTCTGGCACCGAGATAAAGCGCGGCGTTGAGCTCCGCTACTCAACACGCAATCTCCCGAAAGATAGGGCGGAAAATGTGAAACAGAGTGTCTTACCACTAGGTTTCCTCTGCCTACCCTGCTATGTGCGGGATACAGTTTGAAGCTGATTCTAAAAAAATTACGTTAGATATGGACATAGATTAATTTGCTCTTTTTTCATCTCTCGTGTCATGAGGGCTTGGAAGAGAAAGCTTAGCGTTATATATAATCATTGAATACTGGGTGTTGTAACATAAAACCACATATAATATAATATAACCAAACAGATTTTTTACGCTTTATACCGCACATAACAGGATAGAAAGAGAAATCCTGGGTACCTAGTGTTAAGATACTCCGTTCCCATAGAGAAACTTTCGTTCCCCATTTTCCGTCGTATTCTTACTCTTCCTTTATTTGTCTTTGACGAAACTCAAAGCCGCGCTTTGCCTCGAAGAAAGAAGAAAGAATCGAACCCACAATATATCGGGTTTACAGTCACACGCTTGTGCCCCTGTGCCACAACTACTATATTATTACCGTTTATTTGATATAACTAGCATCCATTTTCATTTATCAAAAATATATAGAAACAAAACCGATATTTTAATTGTTTTAATAAACTACAGCACATTTAAAGATCAAACATTTAAATTATTTATCTTCTGTCATAATACAATATATTATTATTTCAAACAGTACCCACAATTCTGTATATATATATACCTATTACCTAAGTACGTTTATATTTTGTTAGGTATCTCAATAAATCACGAAGACAGACGAAGCGTGGGCTACAATCGAATTGTACGTAACTATTAAGATGAATCAGCACTTAGTGAATCATTCGAAGTGTATAATTAGATAGCTTTGATTGTTTTTAATAGAAACTAAATATTAGAAATTGTTTTTGTGTTTATAGAAGATTATGAGTTTTTAGCAGGGTAGGGAAGGTAAGGGAACTTAGTGTTAAGATACTTGGTTCCGCATAGTTATATAGAGAAGCTGTAATTTAGTAGACCCATGGTTTCGTTTTACATATATGCATGTTGGTAAGCAAAAATAAGCAAAAAAAGAGAATATACAGGTTTTTTTGCGCTACACTGTACCACGTACACAGCAGGGTAGGCACACGGAACCTAGTGTTAAGACGCTCGGATCTCCATTATTCGCTGAATTCTAAAGACTTTGGGTGTTGAGTGGCGGAACTCAACGCCGCTCTTTACCGCAACACCAAAGCCTAGAAATATAAATATTAAATTCCTCGATTAGAAATCTAACCCATAAGTTCTAGCGGTTCTAGTTCTAGCTCAATATAATGTTTCATCGAGCGGAATTTGAAACGACTCTTAGCAAATGCAATCACGAAACCTTAATTAAATTACTTTTTAAATTATACTTCCAAACAAACATCTAAGTTACCTTACCTATATCCGCCAATTATTCCAAATAAAATAAACACGATCTATCGTTAATAATAATTAACAAGATTACCTTGTAACGTAGAGTAGATTTAGATTACTTTTACAGTCGTCATATTTGTTAAAGTACTATTTAATGAAAATAAAAAAATCAGCTTCACGCTGTATCCCGCACACAGCAGGGTAGGCAGATGGAACCTAGTTTTAAGACACTCCGTTCCCCACTTTTTGCCGAATTCTGGAGGCATTGCGTGTTGAGTGGCAGAACTCAACGCCGCGCTTAACCTCGACACCAGAGCGAAGAAATGGAAATATAAATTTAAGTAAATATTTCATCTCCTCGAGTGGGGATCGAACCCACAACCAGTCGGTTTTACAGTCACACCTCGTGCCGCTGCCCCACGACTGGCTTCAATGTCATATTTGTTAAAGTACTATTTAATAGGTGAGCTTAATTTATTTCTAATAGCAAACAGAAGGAGTCATTTTTGAACTACCCTACACTTAGCAGTTATTAGCTTTAACTTTTGCCTTTCAAAGTTTAAGCTGTAAAGTAAATATTATGTTAGAATTAGGCCGTGGCACATAAGTGGGACTGGTAACGTGAGTTTTATAGGTTCGATTCCCACTCAGGGTAACGAAATATTTAAATTTTTAATTTTAAATATTCCAGCTCTTGTAACGAGGCAAAGCATGGCGTTGAGTTCCGCCACTCAATACGCAATGCTTCCAGATTGCAGCGGAAACAGGGTAACGGAAGTGTTCTAATATGAACGGAGTGTCTTAACATTAAATTCCCATTTTCCTTTTGCCTATGTGCGGGATACAGCGTGAAGCTAAAAAAAAATCTTATTATTTACTTTTTAAACGTATTGTAAAAATACAGATAAATATAAAATAATTAATACAATTTTACACTGTTCCAATGAAAGTACATTAATAGCTTGTTACTGTCCTACTTACAAGATTAACAAAGTTCTTACGCTCATTAAAGCAAGGGCTTAGATCTAGAATTATAGTTTACTATATAAATGGTACTTTAGTTAGTAAGTAGACTTTAGTCCTGAGATAGTCGAGTTGAATTATAGAAAATAATTCAATCAATCAATCAGCTTCACGCTGTATCCCGCACACAGCAGGGTAGGCAGAGAGAACCTAGTGTTAAGACACTCCGTTCCTCACTTTCTGCCGAATTCTGGAGTCATTGCGTGTCGAGTGGCAGAACTCAACGCCGCGCTTAACCTCGACACCAGAGCGAAGAAATGGAAATATAAATTTAAGTAAATATTTCATCTCCTCGAGTGGGGATCGAACCCACAACCAGTCGGTTTTGCAGTCACACCTCGTGCCGCTGCGCCACGACTGGCCTCAAAAAATAATTAAACATTTTATAAGAATTCCGTCAACTCCGACACTTCCGCCACAGCACACACAACTTGTATATTTAATTTTTCTCATATATGATGTCAACATATTGACCTCTTAAGTTTTTGACGTTATGACATTCCTATCATTCGTACAAAAAAAGTAAATATAAACACAAAAAAACTAAATCTCAACTAAAGATAATGAAAAATAATTAAGGATTTTAATTTTGTATATCAAGCTGTATGCTTAAGAACATTGCGTTTTCATTTTGTAGTTCGTAACGAAATCACGCGTGTATTATAAAAAGTTAAATTTCATTTTTCCTCTTACCGTTGAAAAAAAATTTTTCCCAAATTCCACCTTTCTTGACTTGACGCTATACTTTCTGCTGCGTTTTACCTGTCAGTCACTCAGCAACAATATATATATGTAATATGTAAATAACATTGTTTTTTCTTTTATATATAATATTTAAATGATTATTTATACAACAATAAATTATTAAACTATCTCTATAATTAAAACGATTTGGGTTTAACTAATGTTACCCAAACCTATTATGAACCCATTTAAATATTTCCTCTATGTAAACACGATATATTTATTGTTATATTATACTCATTATGTAAAGATAATGCGTAATTGTTATGATTAACACATTCGAATCGCCGCTAATGTGTATCAATATCGTAAGACCTCAATAAATACCTTTACTGTTGACATTAACGGGCAATTTCTTGAATTTTTCAAATATTTGAAAGGAATTTTATAATGATATTGAAATTACTGTAAATAATTTTTAGGGTTCCGTAACTTAAAATGAAAAAAAAAACGGAACCCTTATAGGATTACTTTGTTGTCCGTGAGTCTATGTGTAAAGAGCATTCACCTCGTCGTAGATGTATCAATCTGAATTACTGAAAGATATTCTAGGAGCGTTTACGCATCGTTATTGTTACATTTTATATGAAATTTGCCGCGTAATCAAAACCTATAGGATATTAGGGTAATTCCAGTGGACCTATAATTATGAAATTTGGCAAGTAGTGAGAACTTGCAGTGCAAATAAAGAAAAGAATCCAAAAAGTATAAATATAAAGATTTGTCATAAAATAAAATCATTAGAAACTTATAATTCTAGTCCATTTCATACAAAATAAATGTATACGTCTACATATCTATGTGTATCAACTTTTATAAATTTAATTTTAAATTAAGTTTGTCGTTGAAACGTTTGTCAACGTTTCTAAATAAAAAATTGGAAAGTATCCTATCGGCGTTCAATCTCGAAATTGGTGCAGAACCCTTGGATTGTGAGTCCAACTCGCACTTACCGTATTTTTTTTTATAATAAGTATTGAGTTACAACGATTATAGTTTGTAAAGTCAAATGTCAAACTCGGCACCTTATTTTGTAATTATCATAAATATTGAACTTTTGCCTTATGTATTCTAATATTTCGTCATTTCTGTTATAGGAGTATTTAATTAATTTTATAATTTTTTTGTATAATGTATACGATTTAAATAATTAAAATTTCATTAATTTGAATTATTAAGCAATAAGCGTGAGTTCGACCCAACCCGAGGAAATATTTATCAAAATTATATTTCTTGAGCTTCACACTATAGCAGAGTAGGCAAAGGGTGCCTGGGAGCCAAGTGCTAAAAACCACGTTACCAGAGTGAGGAAAAAGAAATGTCGCTTTTACGAGAGTTTTTACTAGATGAATAGAGCAATTTAATAAAAAAAAAATAAAAAAATCAGCTTCACGCTGTATCCCGCACACAGCAGGGTAGGCAGAGGGAACCCAGTGTTAAGACACTCCGTTCCCCACTTTCTGCCGAATTCTGGAGGCATTGCGTGTTGAGTGGCAGAACTCAACGCCGCGCTTAACCTCGACACCAGAGCGAAGAAATGGAAATATAAATTTAAGTAAATATTTCATCTCCTCGAGTGGGGATCGAACCCACAACCATTTGGTTTTGCAGTCATACCTCGTGCCGCTGCGCCACGACCGACGACGACGAATATATATATATATATATATATATATATATATATATATATATATATATGATAATTATTTTATTCCTATTGATAAAGATTTTTATTTTCATCTTCACGCTGTATCTCGTACACAGCAAGGTAAGCAGAGAGAAGGTCAAGCGATCCGTTCCCCATTTTCCGCCGAATTCTGGAGGCATTACGTGTAAAGTGGCGGAACTCAAAGGCGCGCTTTGCCTCAACACCAAAGTAAAAAAGTGAAAATATTAAACATTTAATTTCTGTGGGTAGGGATCGAACTCAAAACCAGTCACGTTACAGTCACACACTTATGCCACTGAGCCACGACTGGCATATTAAAAAAAAACTAACTAAATATTTTTTTTATACGTAGGTTAGAAAATGTCAAATGTAGTTAAACAAACCTGTAAAACTTTGGCTCGATCCGTGACGGTTATAAGCTGAACTTATTTATTTATTTATCAAGATAAGCTAAGATTTCATTATTTAACCCATTTCAGGGTCGTAGGTTCGGTTGAACGTGATTTATTGAACTTTGACCGATCGATTCTTACACGCCATATAACTTGGACTGCGCTTCAAAAGGCTTGATTCTAAAGCAAATAAGCGTATCTCATACAAATCTTATTAGTGGCGAAACTTAAAAGTTAGCAAATTTATTCTAATATCGCCTTTATTGCTATAATAATAGAAGTCAATACAACAACAAAGCTTATAGTTGAGGAGGTCCAAATATTTCTCGTTCCCACGAGTAGCGTGTGGTGCCAAGTAATGAGTTTTGCCACGCAAGTTGAATTTTAATGACCTATATTCAAATTAAAAGACATCATACTATTAATTTTCTTCTTAATCTTTTTATCGAACACAGTATATTGAAGCAGTATACGTAAGTTGTTGTTTGTAAAGTATAAAACAAAGTATTTTAGTTAATTGGCTTTCTACATAGATTTAAATGAATGCACGAACAGTGTTGTAATTCACTCACGTTCTATGAAAAGCTCAGGTTTTGAGAGCTCATCGAATTTGATTTTGTCACTCAAAGTAAAATTGATTGAAACAAATTATTAGATATACTTCTGAGGGAAAAATAAAAAATTATTGAGTTTTATATAACAAGACTAATTGAAAAAATTTAAAGAGTATTCTTTAAGTTATTATATATATGTAAATATTTCCGTTTTCCTTGTTAGTGAAATAAAATACAATATGGGTCCTAAAATGTACGCAACTTTTCAGAAAACGGACGGAAAATAAGCGACTATTTCAGTGCTATAGATAAAAAAAAAGAAAATAAACCTAAAAATCAATTACCATTGATAATAAATTACCATAAAGACACTCGATGAAATGAAATATTATGTAAATTTATATTATCATTTCTTCGCCCTGGTGTCGAGGCAAAGTGCGGCGTTGAGTTCACCCACTCAAGACGCACTGCCTCCAGAATTCAGCGGAAAAATTGGGAACGGAGTGTCTTAACACTGAGTTCCCTCAACCTACCACGCTGTGTGCGGGATACAGCGTGTAACTAAAACAAAATCACATTATCATTAAATATTGGTTATCAACTATTTCATTTACCCTTAAGTATATTACCTTCTTCCAAACTTAAAATAATATTACATTATCTAAGTAACTTTCTAGCTTGTTATGACATAAATACGATAGTTTCAAAGGCCAAGACTCGCTTGACCCACTAAAGTAAACCCATTCATTTTTAAAATCTCGTAAACTGATATCCACGCCCACAAATAAGAAAGCGAACTAATGAAAAACACTTACAACACTTAAATGTGAAGAAATTCTTTCTACTTATATTTTATACATTAAAATTCTTGTTTCTGATTTAAGATAGCCATTTTTATAGTGATATGTTTCTTTTTTTATTCCAGGTTCCCTCTGCCTACCGTATTATGTGCGGGATATAGAGTAAAGTTAAAGAAAAACAAAAAAATATATTTTTGACTCGTTTTAAAATAAATAGTCTTAAACAAGTACACAAAAGTCTAGTCTAGTCTATTTAAAGTTTCTTTAAACTTATCTATTATTTGGATAAGACTATAACTTTATAATGCCTATCAATATTTTAAACGTTTAATAGGAAAACATTTTCTTTGAATAATATTTTTAATGATTTTAATGACAATACAAATTTAGGATTTTACTTCCGTAACTCAAAAGGTAAAAACGAAACCTTATAAGATTGCTTTGTTGTCCGTCTGTCGTAACCATTTATCTCGAGACCGCGTGAGATCTCGAGATCTATAGTCCCTTAAAAGGCAGAAAAAGTCAATTGGTACATTTTGTAAGAAATTCGCCACATTATCTAAAACTATACGGGTACTTCCCGTGGACCTATAGTTATCAAATTTGGCACGAAGTAACAACTTACTATATGAATAAAATTTTAAAAGTTAAGTTTATAGATATTACATAGAAAATAATAATTACAAGCTTATATTTATAGTTCATTTCATACAAAACGAGTGCACGTGCCCGCAAACCTAAGTTTGTAAATATTCATAATGTTGTTAACCTGTTAATAGATTTTTTATTTATTTTGTAAGAACATTGAATATCAAAAATAAAATGGCTTTATAGAATTAAAAAAATATATCGAAATAAAAAAGTTTTAGGTTTTACTATACTATACAAAGCAAGATTGTTATCAGTCAAGTCAATCAATTCAATTAGTCCTTCCTTCGTTCTTAATTAGATAAATTTCACCTTGTTGCGTCAAGATAAAATTACTTACCGCCTACAGTACTAATAGACGTGTCCTACATACACTCCAGCCTATACCCTTTACTAAATAGTAAGTATATAACTAGTTTCTAATTAAAATTTAAATTTATAAGTTCTATAGCCAGTCACAGAAGCACAAGCGTAGTGACTATAAACGCGATAGGTTGTGGGTTCAATTCCCACTCAAGGAAACGAACGATTCCTCGCTGTGGTAACGAGGCAAAGCGGGCCGTTGAATTTCGTCACAATCACTCCAGAATTCGGTAGAAAATGGAGAACGGAAGTATCTTAATAAGAACTCCTGAAAAGAAGAAGATACTCCATCTTAATCATAGTGAGAACCTAGATTCCGAACACGATGTTTTAGACCTTTTAATCCGGTAATGAATATGTTACATATATGGACAGAAAGAAGGGATAGGTGTGTTTTCAATCTCTCATCCTATCCCGCATAATGCGGGAAAGTTGCTTGAATTTAAAAAAACAAATGTTTTTAAGGCAGTACATAAAATTTATTACTTCAAATATTAAATTGCTTAACACTAAGGAAACGACAGGTGTTTCCTTCAGTAATAAGCAAGATGTTAAAACGAATATGTAGTTATATATTTTTTAAATTTTATGTTAAAATTGAAAGTGACATGGAAGTTTCAACGTATCGTTAATAAAAAAATATGGAAAAAATTAACATATTTTACCTAAAAGTAACTGTCCACAATGACAGATTCACTTTTTCAATTTTTCAACAATTTTTTTTTTTTTAAATCTTTTTATGTTATTGCACTAAATAATATTAACCTCACCTTTCTTATAAAGGTTATATATAAGATTTTCTATATGGACGTAATATTAAGCGCAGTAGTTCTAATTCATCTAAGAAAAAGCAGGACTAAATATGTGAAGATGACTTCACTAATAGGTGTCTACAAGAAGAAGAGAAAGGATATCAAGATACTTGATAGCCTGTTGTGGCACAGGAGCACAAATGTTCAACTTTATGAGGGACAAGTTATGGGTTTGACTCCTATTCGAGTTAATGAAATATTTAATATTTTAATTTAGTAGCACTGGTAACGAGGTGCAGTTCCGCCACTCAACAAAGCAATCGATGGAAAGAGAGGAATTGATAGGAACTTGATGAATCGAATCGAAATCGAATAGGCCTTAATGGGAACGTAGTATCTTATCAGTAGGTTCCCAGGTTCCCTCAGCCTATACTACTAAATGCGGAATACAGTGAGAAGCTAAAAAAGATAAAAAAATATATATCATATAAGTTTTCCGGAAACAAGATGTTCCATCTAAGCTCCACAACACCATTCTATTAGCGCCACACGCTCAATCTTCACGAACAGATGTCTCAATTATTCAGACACGGCCTATGAACAAACAGGGACAAGCCGGACGACTAAACGTCCCATCCTTATACGCGCAAACCGGATTTAACTTATAACTTTTGAATATTTTATATGTTATATATATTGCCTTTTATTTGTTTTTGATTGTTATTTTAAGTTATTTATAAAGAAATTAATTGTTTCTTCTATTATAAGCTTTGAAATAATAACTTTTTTGTTTGTACAGTGTATAATCGGAAATTAAAATTTTGTAAAAGCTACTATATCTCTTTTATTTTCGAAAAACCCTCTATATGGAATGATATTCAAAAAACTTAGTATAGTAAAATATCATATAATATCATCTGTTTCAAGGTAACATATTTAAAGCTGTCTAACTTTAGTATAACTAATTTATTTCTTAAATACATATAAACTATTCCCCAAACGAAATTAGAAGTCAGAACCACAGCGTATGCCTAAACATTTCTTAACTGATATATTGGCATTAAAATACAACTCGAGACCAGTCGCGGCGCAGGGGCACAAGCGTGTGACTACAAACGCGACGGGTTCTGGGTTCGATTCCCACTCGAGCAAATGAAATATTTTACATTTTCATTTCTTCGCTCTGGTGTCGAGGCAAAGCGCGACGTTGAGTTCCGCCATTCAACAGGCAATGCCTCCAGAATTTAGCGGAAAGTAGAGAGCGAAGTGTCTTAACACTAGACGCCCTCTACCTAACCTGCTAAATACACATGTGATACAGCGTGAAGCGGAAAAAAATAACTACTAAAGATAATAAATTACAAGCAGGTAATTTAAAGCATAATTATTCTATATACGAGTACATATTTCATACGGTAGTTCACCTACTTTTTTACTCTTAATGCTATCGCGTAAACTTTTAATTAGATACAAGCTCCTAATGGAAAGAGGCGTGAAACTGTATAATCTATCTTTATCTATCATTCATATCTGGTTTAGATTTCCACGCTAATAGACAAGTTTGCAAGAAAATTCTATGAAATCTCTAAGTGAAATCTTGGTATTTACGCATAAAAAATAATTAACCCTCACAGTTTGTGCACGGGCACAAAGTGTGACTGTAAACGGACTGGTTGTGGGTTCGATCCCCACTTGAGCAAATGAAATATTTATTTAAATTTATATTTCCATTTCTTCGCTGTGGTGGAGAGGGCAGCGTTGAGTTCCGCCACTCAACACGCAATACGACAGTATGTAATGACAATTAATGTTCTAGAATTCGGGGGAAAGTCGGATACGGAGTGTTTTAACATTAGTTTCCCTTTGACTACCCTGTTGTGTGCGGGATACTGCGTGAAGCTGATTTATCCAAATATGTTTGTATATGTAGTATATTGTTTAAATATTTCATATATTTTAAAGGCATAGGTACTCGGACATATACAAAATAATTCACTATATAAACCCACAATTATAGTGATAAATTTTCTAAATATCGCTATCAAATAAATGCAAATAATTGTTAAAACTAAAAATATTTATACATATATACATTTTCTTAATATAACATTTTGATTTCCTATTTACGCATTTTATAGAATTTTCTAATATTTCATAATTTCACATACTCAGTGGCAAATACCAGCTCTATACTTTTCATCAGATTTGAAAACAAATAAGAGAAGCTCTACAACTTAACATTCCATGGATTCACCGCGTAGGCGCTCATCTCGTTGCATCGAGAAGCCCAAAGCAGTGCCTGGAACTCGTGGCAAGTGCTTGCTTCTCCTCATCTCTCTTCCTAACCAAATTTGGAATATTCGTACAAATACCGGTCCTAGAGAAATTAATTGATATATCTTTCTAGAGACAGGCCCAACTCTTCTAGTAAGCAACAGAGAGATTTCGAGACGACTAAAAGCCTTCGGTGATTTGAATTTACTACCTTGTTTAAGTAGGCACGTCTCAAGTACGCAACGTAGATATAAGATATATATTTTTAAATGTCATATTATCTAAATGTACAGTGAAAGTTTTGTGGTGACACAAATTCGTTTTCTTTACCACAGACTATTCTATTGGACATTAATTCCTTTCTAAGTATATTATCAGAGAGCTCTTAATCGTGTTCAATTAGAAGTAAATCAATTATTTGTATACAAGATTGGTATTTGAGGCCGGTCGTGGCGCAGCGGCACGAGGTGTGACTGCAAAACCGACTGGTTGTGGGTTCGATCCCCACTCGAGGAGATGAAATATTTACTTAAATTTATATTTCCATTTCTTCGCTCTGGTGTCGAGNAACGAATATTAATATGTTTAAATAAATCGGACGATAGAACAGAAGCCCCATATTGAGAAGCCTATAGAGTTCGAATAAAATGGCCGTTCCCTTATAGTTTAGCTTAGTGAAACTACAATTGCTTTACAATGTTTTGTTACAAAAGTTACTATTAGTTCGTGTTGCTTTTTAGGCAAGTTTGGACAGGCTTTTAATTCGAATGATTTAACAAAAAAATTATATTATTATAACATATATATAATATATAAAGTCAAAATCTATACTGCTTGATATTTGAGGCCCTTTCCATTGACATCCTCTCAAGCAGTCACGTAGTGCTTGCAAATTTTTCAGGGACAGAGTAGCCTCTTTTTCACCCATCCGGTGTTTCCCTGAAAACCAATGTGCCCTACTGGTTTTTGGATATTTTTATATTTTTACATAATTATTTAGTTGATTTTATCAGCTTCACGTTTTTTCTCGCAAAAGTTAATAGATTTTGTTTTTACAATTTATACTTTAGAGGTTTATTTTATAATTTATAAACTAAATAACTTTGTGAATATATGATAATGTTATGTATTTTGGCTTCAAAACTCTAAATTCGGAAACTCTGGTGCAATTAACGCTGAATTTCGTGCTACTTCACGTCGTCTAATTTGGATCGTTAACTTAATTTGTTAGTAAATAATTAATGAGACATCATGGTGAAGTAGAGAAATATCTGACTGAATATACGATGGTTATGGATTCGATTCCGGTTGACTGGCAAATTTCCGTTTTAAAACATTTTCGCTTCTACGAACTGCTTGTACCGTGTCTGAAAACTACTAATGCTCTACTAACTCAGAAATGACCATAAAACATTTTTTTAAATTCTTATATTATACTTTGTTTGGTAGCGTAATAGAATATTATATTTTATTCTTTCTTACAATGAGGTAAAGCATATACAACACTATGCTTATTATGAAGAAAAAGCATTCTTCCATAATCATATCCTATTAAGTAGTACCAGAGAAGAAAAAAATCACTTTATTTATATTTCTATTATATATATATATATATATATATATATACATATATATACACATACATACATATATATATAATATTTATATAAAAAATATATTGATACTATAAATACAAAAGATAATTGAAAATGAAACATTTAACACTTCTTTCATTTTCTTTACTCTGGTGTCGAAGCAAAACGCGACATTCAGTGCGGCTACTCAACCAACAGATCAAAATTCAGCGGAAAATAGGAAACGAAAGTGTCTTAAACTAGGTTCCCTCCCACGCCTACCTACGGGATACAAAATGAAGTTTAAAAAAAAGTTAATTAAATCACTTTACAAAGATACATAAATGTTGATAGCTTCTGCCCACGAGGCTGCTTAAGCTCCCAGCAACAGTGTTGCAACGATGTAATGGACACGTTTCTGTTAAAATAAGACCACCAGTTTGAAAATTGCATCCGACGTTTAATTCATTTGTACAGTCATCATACTTTGAGTTTTATTAAGAGTTGCGTTTCGCCTTGGGCGTGTCTTTGGTGTATACTTCACTGGTGTATTTACTATGTTGTAATATGGAATCTTCTTTAATGAGCTTTATTTAGTTCTTTTCTTAGTATTCAAATCAAATCAAATCAGCTTACCTCTGTATCCCATACACAACAGGATAGGCAGAGGGAAACCTATTGTTAAGACACTACGATCCTCACAAAGTGGGGAACGGAGTGTCTTAACAATATGTTCAACGCTAGGTTCTAGTATACAGTATTGTTAAATAGAAATAATCTTCGTCTTCGATTAGAATATTTTGTTTTAAACTAGAGCGACTCGATTTAGAGGATAAAATAAGAAAATTGGTGATAAGTCTATCCAGCCCATATTATTTAGGACGTATGTACATCTTTGTTATATGCTGAGAGTCAGAATCTAATTTAAAAATCCTTTCTGAACTGCGACTATTTGTCAGTGTTTCTTTCATGAAAACCTCTTCATAAATTTTAATTCAATCAAAATTGGAATTACTGACATCATTTTTAGTCATGGACAATTCAAATGTGATAATATGAACTTCATATATAGTACAACGAAGTGTCACTCTAAAAAAATTGTACAAAAATCTCTTTCTCTATATATGTATAATAATATGATAGAAAATTCAATTCTATACATAAAAAATATAAAAGAATATTATTGTATCGGTTACTATATCGATGACAGAAGGTAAAAAACACTTAGCAGAATTTTTGTGTCTGTTTGTTAGCTTGTTCGCGAATCATGCAGAAAGTACTGGACAGAAATTAATGAATTTTGGCATGGTAATAGCTTAGGGTCTTGAGGTACATCTTTTTTTTGAGTTTTTTTTTTTGGGACTAATTTTAGGTTCCGTAAAGAACAGATCTTAGATAGTAATGTTTAAAGTTTAATATAGTAATAGTACATTTTAGTAATTTTCACACTAGAAAATCATATAAATGTTCTGCAAATTGATTGACAATAACAGCAATTTACTATAATATAATAAAAAATTAATCGTGCTGTTCAAGCGGGCGAAGCCGCGGGTGGGTCGCTAGTTAAACAATAAATTGTCATAAAATTTGTTATATTTTTTGCCATCTACATCGATCAAACAATTTGGATTTAATTAAATAGCCATTAAGTTTTTTTTATAAACATTTTACAGTCTAGACTTAAGATATTTAATAAAGCTAATAAATATAAAATCCCTAATGCTTGTGGAGGTCAGTTTGAGTCAAACAAAAACTGACATAAATCACTTAGATGCTATGTAGATTCTGACGTGACATTGGTATATAGTCGCCATTAGTAGAGATTTAGATTGTGAGATAAGACGTCAAGTGGATTATAAAAAAACTAGCTATACGCCCTTGCGTTGGTCGTCTAACATCAGGTTAAAATATTTTAATTTGGTGGTTGGCTTGCAATTAATTAAATATGAAATAAAACAAAAAAAAACATTAGGATTTATAATTTTTTGTAAAAAAAATATACTAATACTTTTCTTGGTGAACATTTATAATTTATTTTACAAATATATTATTATAGTAGAAAATTACCGTTAAATTGAGCAATACTTGGTGACAATAATTAAATAGAAGAGCTTTCATATCAGTTTTGCAAGTAAAAAGAATCTTTTTTTCTGTGTGTTTGTAGAATATTGTTTTTTTTTTCAAATACAACACAAAATTAAGTTTTGTTCATGTTTCACTTCTTCTATCTTCTATTTCATTGAGTTAGTAAAATAAGCTCAAAAAGCTCAACGCTTGTTACAATACACGTATAGATATTATATCTTTACTGTATGACCTTAAGTATACTGCATGACAAAATCTAACATTTTTTGTAAACATAAGTAAAATTAATGTTTTTTTTAATCAAATAGATGTAGATTGAGTTGATAATATGACTGTAGACCGAGCTTACTCACATGCCGCTCTATCACGTATACAGATCAATTCGCTTGGATGCCTGCATTCCTAGCTGGAATATTTACATATCCCTCCAAAGAAACAATCCATCGTTAAAATATTTTAATAAAAACGTTTTAGTCTGCAGTGGACACTTTTAGGTTAGTCCATGTGCTTCAGTAGAAGTGTATTTGGAAAGACCATTTTAAGTTTTCAAAGACTTTAGATTATTGATAGTGTAAGTATTATTATTTTATGTTAGGTGGTTTAAATTTTACTATCTTAGCAATAAACTTCTTTTATAATATGGTAGATACGCATAAAAGAAAGTATAATAAAACAGAATGGTTATATATTAATAAATGGTGTATACTCGTGTGTTTGTTTAACACTTGATATACGTTTTAAAAATAATTTTTCGTACTGTCATTGACTCAGAGATTAATATAACATGTTTGTGTAAAAACGTATAAGCAATTAAGCAACTCAAATTTCAAATTGAATGAAGCAATTTAATAATACCTAAATAAAGAATGTATTGAGAAATTTTAATAAATGATCCAAAACAAATTTATATTAATCAAGCTGAATCTTAACTTGCAACGCACATAACTCGCTCGAATAAACTGGTATCGCATGGAAGTCATCAGTGAACAGTAGCACCTTAATGGACAATACGAAGGCTCGTGTCAATATATGTATAATAGTATACGTAGATTATGGAANGTATAATAAAACAGAATGGTTATATATTATAAAATGGCTCGTATGTTTGTTTAACACTTGATATACGTTTTAAAAATAATTTTTCGTACTGTCATTGACTTAGAGATTAATATAACATGTTTGTGTAAAAACGTATAAGCAATTAAGCAACTCAAATTTCAAATTAAATGAAGCAATTTAATAATACCTAAATAAAGAATGTATTGAGAAATTTTAATAAATGATCCAAAACAAATTTATATTAATCAAGCTGAATCTTAACTTGCAACGCACATAACTCGCTCGAATAAACTGGTATCGCATGGAAGTCATCAGTGAACAGTAGCACCTTAATGGACAATACGAAGGCTCGTGTCAATATATGTATAATAGTATACGTAGATTATGGAACCTACCTACTTCCTGCTCCCCTTTTTCCTAACAGATTTCACATAGAAAATATTTTTCCACATCTTTACATTATTTCTCCATGGCACACTTTGTATCACCACACTACACAATAACCAATCACTTGACTCTATAACTAACACAACCGTTACTTGCTCATACTAGAGTTTATATGTTTTTTTGATAATGTTGATGTTTTTTAAAAGAATTTTGACGTTAAAGTTAAAAAGGGTCTCAATAAAGCGTTTGATGACCCTAAAAGTTGCCTTACAACTGAGTGTTGAATGCAAAACGCACAGTTTCTCTGCGCGAGCGCGGTCGGTATGCGGCGTGTATGTGTGCGTGTGTGTACACAGCGACACGCACACAGATGTGGGCTGCACGGTTTTTGTCGATGTCCACGGGGCAAGTAACCTCAGTGGCAAAGGATTGTAGCTTTTTTTGTTATTCTGAGCTTTTCTCATACTTATTAGTATTTGAAGGTTAATTTTTATACGATTCTTGTTAAAATAACATATTTTTTATATTGAGTTGTTATTGTATCAATTGAAAAGAATACGTTTTTTTATCATCATCAAGGTGTCCTAGATCACTGCTGGATTTAAGACTCCTAAATGGCAAGCTCGATCTTCGGTACTTCACATTAAGCCATTACCAGTCACTTTGTGTGTATTGTGCACTACCTAACTAGAGAACCGTTTTTTTTATTCGGCCAGAAAAGCTTTGCGCAACTTATAAATAATAATGAATTTAATATATATTCCATTCGAAAAAATCTTAAATTTTTAAAAATTTTAAGTTGCAATGCTGCTACACTCAGGTATAGTTTTTCAGAAAGCTGCTGGTCGATGTCCCGCTAGGGGGACTCGAGCTTCAATACTCTGTCCTTGTTCTACTTGATTTGTGACATACATTATATAGAGATGGTTATATTTCTCCCAACATCGTTTAAATTTGCAGAACTTGAAGTGGCTTTACTATGGAATTATTAAAGATCAAAATTACGGTCGTGTAGGTAAAAACCTGCCCAATTCGAGAGGTTCACAAAACTTGAAGATGTTTTATAGAAAAATGTACACTTTTAGTGGTCGGGTAAAAGATGTTACCGTATCGTTCGTTATTATACAGCGATAGTAGGTTTCGCTTGTTGTATAACGTTACTACTTTATTTGTATTGCTCGGGTTTTGGACATAATATACTTTTTAATCTTTATTAGCATTTATTTTGTTTTTTATTTATTTAATTAAGATTATAACACGATATGCGATATTTTAAGATAATTTTAACAGTTGTTTCATTTTAATTTTTACCCTTATGGAAGTTAGCATACAATTCAATACGAGGATATTAAAGTTTATATTTACATGAAATACATATTTATGGTTCATTATCACTTAATTATCTTAAATCACATAAAAGTCAAAATTTTTATCAAAATAATTCAATATACAATTTACATTATTTAATTTTTAAATACCTGAAAAATACCACTATTGTTTCGTACATATTAAATTCCAGTATGAGAAGGAAAATAGAGTTATTGGTCACTAAGCTACTTGCGTCAATAGAGAATATATATCTATACTAATATTATAAACAGGAAAGATTTCTATTTTTGTATTGTTTTCACACAAAAATTACCGGAGCGATTTCAAATTTTTTTTCTTTCACTATTAGAATGCTGCATCTTCACTGACCAACATAGGCTATATTACATATTCAAAAAGAAATATGGATTCTTAATAAAAATGCAATAATGTAATCCAAGGTGTGAAGAAATTGATCTTAAAAATTCTATCATCACGTGCGTAGCGAAAACTATCGAAGATAGAACAAAACAATATTCTACAGTATTATCAATTTATCAATATCTATAAAAAAGTCCGTGATACCATACGTCCAACTACTATAGTTATGACAATATAACTATTTTTCTTATATTTTATAAGTTGAAAAAAATCTCGAAAATAATCTAACCATATTATTCATACCTCTGCATTAATCCTTATCCCATTAAATGCTATTTTATTAAAGATAATTTCAATACGTGTAAAATATTTTTAAATTCATAAATTTTTTTAGTCAATCTAAAGAAAATCATGTAATAATAAAAAATGTGGAATGTGTGGCCTCGCGCACCGTAGCGAGTAACTCTGCGGGGATATGTCCCCAATAATAATTTTTCTAATGAAAATCGAAAATGTCACCCTATGGTTTTAATAATTTTCACTTTAGAAATCTTAAGTGCCAGCATACATTACTTATTGAAACAAGTACGTAATTACTTATTTAGAAAACGTATAAAAATTTGAACGTAGCTTGATGAGAACGTATGGCTTAACGGTCAGAGCGCCTAATCGGTTTCCGGCGCGCACACAGGTATAGCGCGGGTTCGACTCCCGCTACGTTCAAATTTTTATACGTTTTCTAAATAAGTATTTTTCTTTCCTAAGTGTGGAATAACACTTTAAAAATGTTTGAAAAAGTACGTAATTCCCTGTACTTAAACAAACAAATAATTCACTAATTATTAGGCGCGAAACCGTGAGCTGATCGCTAGTTAATAATAAAATTACAGAATAATTATAAAAAAACAGTTTTTATCACCAAATTTACTTAAACGATGAGATTGTAGTGATACAATAACGTAATAGTATAATACATCTGACGAATACGAGGGTGTCCCACAGAAAGGCTATAATTTGTTAAACTGATGATTCAAACAAAAAGTTGTTTAACTGATATACCTAACCGACGCAACCTTTTATTTACTTTTAACGAGGCATGTTTATTTCGATATTTTGTTCCGGAGTTCGTGTTTTGATTGTTACTTTGTTTTGGTTATAATCGAAAGATATTTATGATGTGAGTTTGGTCAATGATTTACTGTAGCTTGTATTTACGAAACGCTGGTGTTGTGGTACAATTATATAATTTTTAATTTGAGATTCAAGTTGTGTAGAAAATAAAGAGATAAATTTAAGTAACTGCCGAATTTACAAAAACCCTTACATTTACTTTTTTTTTAGCTTCACGCTGTACCACACACATAATGTGTACACACATAATGGTAGCAAGAACCCAGTGTTAAGACACTCCGTTCACATTAAGACACTTTCTGCCGAATTCTTAAGGCATTGTGTGACGTAGTGGCGGAACTCAACGACGTGCTTTGCCTCATTACCAAATCGAGGAAATGAAAATATTAAATATGGTATTCCCCTGAGTCGGAATCGACCCACGACCGCCGCGTTTATAATCGCACACATATACTCATATTATATAAAAATTATTAATAATTATATTTTTAACTATATTTTATTATATTTTTAAAACAACCCCGCCTAAATTATATTTCTTAAGAGATTTATTGGAAAATATAAATATTTATAAAATCAAATTAAAAATCAGCTTCACGCTGCATCCCGCACGCAGCAGGTTAGGCAGAGGGAACTTAGTGTTAAGACACTCCATTCCCCACTTTCAGCCGAAATCTGGAGACATTGCTTGTTGAGTGGCAGAACTTAACGCCGCGCTTAGCCTCGACACCAGGTCGAAGAAGTGAAAATATAATTTAATTAAAATATTAAATAAATAAATATTTCATTTTCTCGAGTGGGAATCGAACCCACAACCAGTCGATTTTGCAGTCATATTTTATGCCTCTGCGCCACGACTGGCCTCTAAAATATATTTATATGTTATAATAAATGCATCAGATAGATAAACATCATTTTTTGTTGTTTTTAATAATTTGTTTTATCAATTGTTTTTAATATTCTATCATCAACACGCCTATTTTTCACGACACATAATTTTATTTACAAATAACATAATTTCTTAGTAAGTACAAGCTACTTTCAATGAATAATAAAATTCAAAAGGACATTCCAAAGTCAATCTATCTCTTTCCAATTGAAAGTAAATAATGGTGTGAGAAAGAGATGAGTGCCAAAGGAAGTACGCTCTTATCGTTCATTCCAAGAATAACTTTCCCATAGATTGTGATGTTGTATGGGTTATGTCATAGATTTGGTAGTATTAGAAATATTATATATTTAAATATATAACATTTATAGATAAATCAAATT
This sequence comes from Heliconius hermathena, assembly GCA_013403705.1. Classification (NCBI taxonomy): domain Eukaryota; kingdom Metazoa; phylum Arthropoda; class Insecta; order Lepidoptera; family Nymphalidae; genus Heliconius; species Heliconius hermathena. Next base: position 73,831 of record JAAIXJ010000893.1, read on the forward strand.
ATTTATTCATATATGCATATGAATAAATAATTTGATTTATCTAAAGATAAATATAAAAAAATATTAAAAATCTATATAATTTCTTAGATCACACAAAATAAATTATTTACTTATAGTTTCCGCTGCATCGTTCATTCAATTCACATTTCTTTAAAATTAACGAGGAAAGAAAGTATAATAAGGAATATATAAGGAATATTTAAAATATAACTTTTTATTTACACAAACATTTGAGGCTAGTCGTGGCGCAGCGGCACAAAGTGTGACTGTAAAACCGACTGGTTGTGGGTTCGATCCCCACTCGAGGAGATGAAATATTTACTTAAATTTATATTTCCATTTCTTCGCTCTGGTGTCGAGGTTAAGCGCGGCGTTGAGTTCTGCCACTCAACACGCAATGCCTCCAGAATTCGGCAGAAAGTGGGGAACGGAGTGTCTTAACACTAGGTTCCCTCTGGTTACCCTGTTGTGTGCGGGATACAGCGTGAAGCTGATTTATTTACTTACACAAAAAAAAATAATACAACAATATAAAAAATAACCGGGTCTATCAGCAGATACCATCTCTAATATCGATTCATTTTAATGTATAATAACGATTGGAATGCAAAAAGTGTATCTGGCTCATCTCTGCCTGCGGTATTGTAGTTATTTCTAAACAATCCTACTTTAAACCGCTTTCTTTTATATAATAATACTCTTATTGAGTAGTGACATGCTTATAATGAACCATTTTGACAATTTAACTTAAGAGCATCCATCGTTTAGAGTGTGTGAATTAATTATTATAATAGAATACGTGAGAGAAGATTGAATTTTAACAGTTGGATTAAAATCAGTTTGTACTTAGATCAGTTGAATCAGTCAGAATATGTAATATTTATAATTTAATTTTAATTATAGCCAGTCGTGGCGCAAGGGTGCAAAGTGTGATTGTAAATTCGACTGGTTGTGAGGTGGAAATGAAATATTTATTTAAATTTATATTTCCATTTCTTTCTTCTGGTGTCGAGAACAAAAGTGCGGCGTCAAGACCCGCCACTCAACATGCAATTCCTTCAGAATGCCGCGTAAAGTGGGGAACGGAGTCTCTTAACACTAGATTCCCTCTGCCTACCCTAATGAGTGCGAGACACAACGTGAAGCTATTTTTTTTACTTTTTTTTAAATATATACGATTAGTTAAAATTATATAACTTTATAAAACACGACACCTTAAAATTTTAATTATAAAAAATTGCTAACTTTAAAATATTTTAATATAACACGTATTATATAAAAAAAATAACTTAAAAACTTTCCAATAACACTTGAAAAAAACGTTTAAAAATATTTAATTAAGTGTGAATACATGTAGAGTCCGAAGCACAGTTACTTTAAATTAACAAACACCAATTAATACGCATTATAAATTTCTAAATGGTCACCTTCATTAATCTGATCAAGAGTAATTATTTAAAATTTATCATTCGGACATTTATCGTTGGGTTTAAAGTGGCGCAAATGGATACAAAAATTGCACCGAAATCACATCCGGTTGGATACATGTGGCTGGTGCATGCACTTATTTATTGCTAACTTACAACGCCACGACATATCTACGATCGTGATAAGAATGGCTTTTCAATAAAACAGATAATATATTTATTTTTAATGAATATTCTGTTTTATAATATATATTTATGTAGAGTAAGGAAATGATAATAATAAAAATATGAATGTAAGCTTTTTTGTAAATAAACAAATTCTTTATATTTCATAATTAAATATTATAAATTATTATTGTAAAATAAATGTAAATTATTTTTATATGAAATACAAATATAAATTAATAAATCAGCTTTGCGCTATATCCCGCACACAGCAGGGTAGTCAGAGGGAACCCAATGTTTCCCAGAAACTCCGTTCCCCACCTTCCGCCGAGTTCTGGAGGCATTGCATGTTGAGTGGCAGAACTTAACGCCGCGCTTTGCCTCTATAAAGATATTTACTGAGGGTCATATGCCGTGAGTTAGCTAAATTATAATATTTATATACATCAAACACCACATAAAGCTAACAATCCATGGGTAGATCTTTTTATTATTGAATTGCCTTATGTTTGCTTATATTGGTATCATACTATGATTTCCATTACTACTATAGTTTATAATGTTAACGAATATAGGCAACCTTGAATTATGATTTAAGAAAGGGATTTTTCAATACAAATTCTGTAAACCTCATCACACAACCGATCACAAATTCAAAACAGAACCTTAGTGTCCTCCCAATTTAATAAATTATTTTAATTTGTTAAATAACTCGAGATACGGAAATCGGGTGCTGTTTCAGAATTCCATCAGACGCACTTTCGAGATAACGTAAAGATAATTAAGAATGTATACAATTATTTTCAAAATTGACTCTTTAATTTTACCATTTATGCGAGTTCAGATCAAATAATTAAAAGAGATTTTCATGAGAGTACATGTAAAACAAAATTATTATATTTAATGTGAACTACAGGATGGACCAACTTATTTAGAATGACTATTAAATTTAGAAACAAAATAATATGTTACAATATACTTTTATTTTGACTAACGTAATATTATCTATCAACAAATTACAAGTGAAGTTCGTTGATGTCTTTTATATGGGGCGAATCGAAAGAGTTTCTCACGCAACAATGGTAATAGCATTATCAACAAACCGAGCCATACTGTGTTCGAGGGATGCTATAAATGTGCATATACCATTATCCACGAGATATGGGACGTTCCGGGTAATCTGATTCTTCATGGACGCCGATATAATATGTAGATTTACCCATAGCTGATCATGGATTCGCGAAACCTTTGGCTCTTTGAATATCATAAAATTATGCGCTTAGGCATGTTAGGTTGATTTATTTGAGAGATTTATGTGCTATAAAGTAAATGTATAAGGATATTTTTTTTATTATATATCCCGCATACAGCAGGGTAGGCAGAGGGAACCTAGTGTTAAGACACACCGTTCTCCACTTTCCGTCAAGTTCTGGAGGCATGGCGTGTTGAGTGGCGGAACTCAACGCCGCGCTTTCGTCGCCAGAGCGAAGAAATGAAAATATAAATGTAAATAAATATTTCACTTCCTTAACTTAACTTAATAAATTTTCTTAACTAGTCCTTATATAATGGTACCACATTGAGTGAAGACTGCATTATTATTTATTAATTAATATTTTGATTTTCTGCGCTCTGGTACCAGTTCCACCATCCAACACGTAATGTCATGAAATTTAGGCGGAAATTGAGAAATGGTGTGTCTTAAGACTAGGTTCCTTCTGCTTAACCTGTAATATGCGGGATACAGCGTGAAGCTGAAAAAAAATGTGTATAATAAATTTGTCTTTAATAATCAACATTTCTTACTAAAAGCAAATACATGTATAATATAATATGAATATAGCTAAATAATTAATATCAGAAGCAAACATGAGTTAGCGTGATCTCCGCGATATATCAGCAGTAATACCTCATGCAGATGCATTACCATTGTCTAATGATAAGCTTATATACCATTATCTTGTTAAGAGACGCTCCACTTACATTAGTTCTATGAATATGTAGATAATGGAAGTTGTGTTTATACTATTATTAAATACTCATATCTTAAATATGAGGCCAGTCGTGGCGCAATGGCACAAAGTGTGACTGTAAAACCGACTGGTTGTGGTTTCGATCCCCACTCGAGGAAATGAAATATTTACTTAAATTTATATTTCCATTTCTTCTCTCTGGTGTCGATTTTAAGCGCGGCGTTGAGTTCTGCCACTCAACTCGCAATGCCTCCAGAATTTGGCAGAAAGTGGAGAACGGAATGTCTTAACACACAATGCCTCCAGAATTCGGCAAAAAATGGAGAACGGAGTGTCTGAACACTAGGTTCCCATGCCAATGATGTGTGCGGGATACAGCGTGAAACTGATTTATTTTTATAGCGTTACGCTGTATCTCGCACGCAGCACAGTAGGCAGAGGGAACCTAGTGCTAATATACTCCGTTCCCCAATTTCCATTCCACACATCATTGCGTGTGTGGGTGTGTGAATGGCGAAACTAAACGCCGCGCTTTTTATTGCAACTTCCCACATAGCTGGACAGACTGAACATTGCATATTTAGTAGCGGAATTGAACACCGCGCTTATTATTGTCCTAGCGGGGAAATGAAAATAATTAATAGCCTCTAGCGGAAGTCAAACTTCTAACCATCGCTATTACAGACAGATATTTGAATTATAGCGACGATTATTTTTCTATTATACAAAATTACAATAATAAATTGAAAATCTCATCAGCATTAACAAAACATATGTTATTAGTAAGAGAAATACAAAAGTTTATATTTCTCAACATTCATAGACTTCCTTTAATGTACACGTAAAATCTATTGAAATGGACGTTTACTGACTCATTAAAATTTAAGCGTATAGGACACATAAATAATATTATTATTATATATACAACTATATATATGTTGAAATATATATATTTATGTTGAAATACTGACTTTCTATTAGCATTTAAATTAAACTATACTATTTTTTTATGGAAAAGACAAAGCAAACGAGCGTTCGGGTCGCCTGATGGTAAGTGATTACCGCCGCCCACGACCCCATGCAACACCAGATTAGCTACAGGTGCGTTGCCTGCCTGTAAGTTGGGTTGGGCGCCGGAGCCCGGCATTACCTGATGCGAAACGAAACGGCATAAAGCCACTACTTAGCGCCGGTTTTAAATGCCGGGGGTGGTAATGATCCGGTCAACTCAGCCCATGCGCGTTGCCATTGCTGGCGACGTGACTCTACCACACGTAGTTTAGTCGCCTTTTACGACACCGCCAGTACCAGGATGATCCTATTCTAGGCCGGGATCACACGGCACAAAATAAACAAATAACTTTTTACCCGTATAATACTTCTATTAGCTTCATGATGTATCCTGCACACATCAGGATAGGCAAAATAAACCAGGGAACCTAGTGTTAAGACACTCCCGTTCCTCCTTTTCCACCGACTTCTAGAGGATAGAATGTTGAGTGGCGAAACTCGACGCCACGGTTTACCTCGTTACCACAGCGAGGAAATGTTTTTTTATTACAATTCTAAATAAATTTACAAAACATTTTTTTTAAAAAACTTTCAGAATATCGCCACTCGCGCCTTGATATTTTCAATATTAGTCACAAAAACTATAATTTCAACTTTCTTTCAAATTATAAAAATATATATCTACAAAACGAACTTAAGTGTAAAAATATTAAATATATAAATATAAAAATAATAAAAGGTAAATATAATATTATTATAATTTGTTGGAAAAATGGGGAACGCAGTGTTTAGCACTAGGTTCCCTCTGCCTACCCTGCTGTGTACGAGATACAGCGTGAAGCTGATTTATAATAATTTTTCACACAATTAAGACCAGTCGTAGCAGAGGTGCATGAGTCTGTAACTGTAAGCGCGACTGGTTATGGGTTCGATCTCCACTCATGGAATTGAAATATTGATTTAAATGTATATTTTCATTTCTTCGCCCTGGTGTCGAGAATGGCGTTGAGTTCCGCTACTCAATACTCAGTGCCTCCAGAATTCGGCAGAAAGTGGGGAACGGAATGTCTTAATACTAGGTGTCCTCTGCCTACCCTGCTGTGTGCGGGATACAGCGTGAAGCTGATAAAATAAAAGGAAGACGTGACCACAACCAATCGTCTGTTGTACCTCTGCGCCTTTTAATTATATTACACAACACACTCCTTTGGAAGCTAGCAGCGCCAGCGCTTTTTAAACGCTCATCTGAATGTTGATAAGTTTCATATATTTTATATTCATGTTGAAGCCAGTCGTGGCGCAGGGGCACAAAGTGTGACTGTAAAACCGACTGGTTGTGGATTCGATCCCCACTCGAGGAGATGAAATATTTACTTAAATTTATATTATATTTCCATTTCTTCGCTCTGGTGTCGAGGCGAAGCGCGGTGTTAAGTTCTGCCACTCAACACGCAATGCCTCCAGAATTCGGCAGAAAGTGGGGAACGGAGTGTCTTAATACTAAATTCCATCTGCCACCTTGCTGTGTGCGGGATACAGCGTGAAGCTGTTTTTTTTTTATTTTCATGTGAATGAGGCCTTACAGTCACAGTATTTGATTCGAGCACCTTCTTTGCGTTTGTTACATCGATATAATTGAACATTTATTTGTATAGAACTGAACTACTTCATAGGAAGCATTGAAATTATTTAATTAAAACGGATATTTCTAAAGTTTTGTAACATAAATATATATATGACTATAAAAAATATATGACTATACAAAGTCATAAAGCAAAAATAGAAAAGCTTTGGCAGCTATTATGTTTGTTTTTGATAAAGTATAGTAAAAGAAAATAACTGTAAACATATATACAATACATACACACTTAATTCTATAGAATTTATGGTTCTTTTTATGCAACAACCTAATTGGTTACATCACTAGTAATCGGACACTAGCTATGAAGCAACGAGTTATAAACATAGAACGAGGTACTTCATAATTTACGATCTGTCCCATGCTGGATTGATTGCATCAATAAACATATAGAGGCTTACAATTCTCTTTATAAATATATATATATATATATATATATATATATATATATGTAAATTTTAAATAGTGGTACTTTTTAAAAATATTGTAGTGTTTTTGATTAATTCTAATTGATATTAAGGTATAAAGGTTTTTATTTTATTAAATAACAAAAAAACTTGACAGTGTTGAAGGATACATGAATTTGACCACCAGTTCACTAAAGTTATTGATGCCTCAGACCTGAGAAGGACCGACGCAAGAAACTCAGCGGGACTTATTTTTCTAAAACAAATTTAAACAAATACATATTTAATTAACTGTGACAATGATACCTTTGAAACAGACTGGAGCGAGCGTTTCATTCCCAAGGCGTCATTTATAAAATCATTAATTTGGTAATAACCTTTAACACACAAACGTCTTTTCACATTTTTTTTTAAATCGTACACATTGTCCCATGAAAAAATTGCGGATTCGATGTAACCGAGTTACAGGTGCACTAAGATTAAGCATATTCCTGGTGTCAATATTATGAACATCACCAATTTTGGTAAAATTATTAATGTTTTTTTAACATACATAATATTTTCGAAATATATTGAGATGCAACTGTCAATATATTAATTTCTTTAAACTTTTGCCTTAGGACCTAAATTATAGATTGCACGAATAGCTCACTTCTGCAGAACAAATATTGGTTGAATACCGGCTGCATTCCCCCAAAGTAAAATCCCGTAGGACATAATACTATGGAAGTAACTGAAGCAAACAAGTCGAGCCGTTTCTACGTCAGTTAATGATCTAATTCTTTTGACTGAGAAAGCTGCGGAGCTAAGTCTATTCGCCAATCCATTATCCATCAATATGGGGTCCCCACTATAATTTGGAGTGTATGGTAATACCGAGAAATACCGTGGAATCCACAGGATCTACGGGTTCACCATTCAAGAGTACATCGGCTTTAACAATTTTGGTGTTAGGTGTTCTAAAAATAAGACATTTAGTTTTTTTACTATTCAATAGTAAATTATTAACACTGAACCAATATACTACTTTCGAGAGAGCATTGTTTACATCGTCATATACGACTTGTCATCTTTTTATTTTGAAAATCAATGAAGTATCATCAGCAAACAATACTATCTCATGGTTCTTATCATTTATTTAGTTTATCCCAAAAATACGGTATTCTCTTCTTCCTCCTGGTATTGTTCCCGGCGATGACAGAAGAAAGAAGAGAATAATGTAACCAATTTGTCAACCTCAAATATAGGAAGACTTTGAGTTGATATGCCCATTGTACATGCTCGTATATAAATTATTCAAAAATAAACTGCTATGATTTTTAAAAATATAAACATTAAAGGTTTGTTAATTTAATAAAAATGACATGGTAAATACATTTATTATAATAAACGTATTATTAATTAAATATATCGATATGCTCGGCGAGTTTTAAATAACTCGATATCTGATAACGAATGATTTAAATTAATATCAGATAATACGGTATTCGAGTGCACTTATCTACATAAAATCGATGAACTTGCATTTACAATATTAAATACATTGAAGAAAAATACAAAATTATTCTTAAAGCAAAGCGTCTTTAACCGACTTCTGTAAAAGGTTCTCAATTAGACTGTATTTTATGATCAATAATTGTATAAAAAATAATTTGAATTTTTTTATGGAAAAATTTAAACGACCGTACGTACGGTTCACCTGATGATCAGAAAAAATACGAGAAAATAGTTTTTTGTGTCACTAAAGAGATGAAATTAAGGTCATCACTAACAAATTAAAGTATTCCATTACTTTCTTCTCTATAGTGACACATTCGCTCAAACTGGCTCTTCGCGTTTGGCCTATATAGTGCTACATAAATATACAAACATTTATATATATTTATTAGTCAATAAACAAATTCTCCTACTTTGCGGCGTGCAGTCGAATAAAAAATAATATATTTAAAAAAAATCTGTATAAAAAGGGTTTTATATAATTACAGCCTCTGTATAGCTTGAACACTTACTAAAATCTAGATCTTAATTTAAAAAAACAATTTAAACAATACATACTTAACGAAGCGAACGACACTTACCGGTAATTGGTTGTAACTTGTAACCAAAGAGAGTGGAGAGTTCAGATAAACATCAAAAATAAATTAATGCGTGACCACAGCGTCTTAGACGTCCCAATAGTAAACAGCACATGCATAATTAACACTAGACCTAACCAAACAATGGAGGAACTAACTCGAAATACATAATATTTACATATTTATAAATATGTAATAGTATATTGTAAATTTTATTTTCTTTTAGTTTTGTTGTAGTCAGGCAGAGGAACCTGGGAACCTAGGGTTACGACACTCTGTTCCAATTAGGACACTTCCATTCCCCGAAAAATGGAAATCTGGAAACATTGCGTGTTACGAGCCGGAACTTGACGCCGCGTTTTGCCTCCTTTCCAGAGCTAGGATTTTTTTTCAGATCCACGCTGTATCCTGCAGTACAGCAGAGGTAACAGTAGGCAGAGGGAACCTAGAGTTACGACACTCCGCTCCCACCTTCCCCCGAATTTTCCAGGCATATCATGTTGAGTAGCGGAACTCAACGATGCGCTTTCGCCTTGTTAGGAGAGTGAAGAAATGCAAATATTAATAAATAATTCCCTCGTAATCCCTAGTAATCGAATCCACAGTCGTTGCAATAACAGTCATACACTTTTTCCCTGCGCCACTTTTTTACTTTTTGAGCTTTTTTCTAAAGAACTTATCTTAAAACTACATACAACTATATACATACAACTATAACCGAGTGAAACTCAAAACTATAATCATCACTAAGAAATCAAAAATGTATAAAACAATAATTTCAATCAATACCACATTCAAAATTTTAATCATATTTACCTCTAAGAAATCTTAAAGGATCTAATAATAAGCTTCACGCTGTATCCCGCACACAGCAGGGTAGGCAGAGGAAACCTAGTGTTAAGACACTCCATTCCCCATTTTCTGCCGAATTCTGGAGGCGTTGCGTGTTGAGTGGCAGAACTCAACGCCGCGCTTAACCTCGACACCACAGCGAAGAAATGGAAATATAAATTTAAATAAATATTTCATCTCCTCGAGTGGCGATCGAACCCACAACCAGTTTTATTTTTTTACAGTCACACCTCGTGCCGCTGCGCCACGGCTGGCCTCAAAGCCTTAAAGGATCTAAATCTATAAAAATTAATTTATCAGACATATTCCTCTTCCTTATCAATTGACATACTGTCAAGAATAAAAGAAAAACTTAAGTAAACACACGAATATATTAACAATATGTGAAATACAAACAAAGAATATCGTGGGCTCTAGCAATGTGTTGAATTTGGCATGCTCCGAACAAACGATAGCTATACTATAATTAAAACCGATACGTAAGTAATAAATAAGAATGCTTCATTAGCTGGTTAAACATTTTAAATTTAATGACTGAGTTTAACCACGTCAAACCGGTTACGGGTCGTGTGTTAGAATAAAAGTTTTTTTTTTATTTTCACGCTGTATCCCGCTTGTAGCAGGGAGCCTTGTATTAAGACACTCCGATACCCACTTTCCGTTAAATTCTGGAGGTTTTGTGTTGAATGGCGGAACTCAACAACGCGGTTTGCTTTGACACTAGAGCAAAGAAATGTAAATATTACACATTGCATTCTCCTAGTGGGCACCGAACCCATAATCTGTCGCGATGCAGATACACGGCCTCCTGATACTCCTCCTACTGCTGGGCTGTAAATGTAATTGTAAATAAAATATCACTTTAAATCTAAAAGATAGATGGATAGAAAGTAAGCGCGATAAACTGTGGGTTCGATTTCCTTTCGTGAAATCCGCTCTGGTAACGAACCAAACTGCGCTGGGTTGCGCCACATATCACATAATACCTCCATAATTCGGCGGAAAGTAAGGGAACGGGAGTGTCATAATGGGAACGCAATATTTTAACAATAGTTTTAAAGGTTTCCTTAAACTACAATATATAATATTGCAGAAATTCAACATATTCCCAAAGAAATAAGCAATAATTAAACATTATTTAACCATCTCTTTAAAACACAATCGACACTAAATACCATTATTATGATTTAACTATATTTAAGTACTGACTAGTATGGAACAATAAGTTTAAAAAATCATCGTAATCTCCGTCTGACCCACTCCTTTGTCTTATCCAACACGTTGCGTAACCGTCCGGTCTTTACAGACCACCATCTGACACACGGTTGTAACGAACTTATTATTACTTCTTTAGAAAACGTATAAGAATTTGAACGTAGCGGGACTCGAACCCGCGCCTCCTGAAAACAGACCTGGTCGGTTAGGTTACGTTCAAATTTTTATACGTTTTCTAAATAAGTATTTGTCTTTTCTAAGTGTGGATTAACATTTTAAAAATGTTAACAATTTATTATTATTTTTTGCTTTACGTGGAATATAGCGTAAAGATAGCGTATATTAGATAGAGGAGGGAGAGGGAGTTCCCACGTTCTGCCGAATTCTGGAGACTGCATGTTAAATGGTGGAACTAAGGTCGCGTTTTGCCTCTTTATCCTAATATATATAATAAAATAAAATAATATAATATATATTATAAGTCGGTAAGTACTTAAATATGAAATTTGGTCTCAAAGTGTGAGCTAACAAAATCAACAAAGGAAAAAATCCAAAAAAATCATAGGTATATCATAGAAAAATTATTACAAAATTATATTTGTAGTTCATTTCATACAAAAAAAATGTATACGCCCGCAATTTAAGTTTGTCAATTTTTATCTACTATCGGTATCGGTAGATACGGAATCCTCGGATGTCGTTGTTCGTTTTTTTATATATATATTTTCTTTCATAAATAAATAAATAATAGTATTTATTATATATTTTCTTGATATTAAGAATATTTCACATTTTTTTATATTTTTTCTTGTTTTAATTTTGAAATTTTGTATGTCACGAAAATACAAGATAGGGCGCCGTACAATAAGTTATTTATAGAGATTACTAACATTGCTTCACCGTGTCCACTGTAGACAATATGGCAGTGTTGAACTGAAATATCAGCCAACTATTATCATAATATTATATAAATAAAATCAAAATCACTTTCACGCTGTATCCCGCACACATCAAGGTAGACACTCCGTTGTCCATTTTCTGCTAAATTTTGGAGGCATTGTATATTGAATGGCGGAATTCAACGCCGCGCTTTACCTCGACACCAGAGCGAGGAAATGAAAATATAAATTTAAATAAATATTTCATTTCATTCCATTTCCTCGAATGGAGGTCAAACACACAATCGCTTGCTACAGCCATGGCATATACAATATCCTAAGAAAATACGCTCAATTATTAATTTTCCCTATTTATTATACGTAACTTTCAACAAAACTTGATCTAAATCAAAGGGACGTTTGCATATAACCCAATAAAGGCTTACCTCACCTTCCGAATAAAACAAGAAAATTTGCAAGTCTGAATAGGCTGTAAGTAAGAAACCAATTTATTTTGCATTTAGGTATTTATTCTCTCTCTAACTCACAAATTGAGGACAACGCGGAAAGTAAAAAAAAAACTAAATTAAAATTAAAAAAGCCAGTCGTGGCGCAGGGGTACAAATGTGAGATTGTAAACGCGTCTGGTTGTGGGTTCGACCCCACCTTGAGGAAATGAAATATTTATTTAAATTCATGTTATCAATTCTTCGCTCTGGTGTCGAGGGAAAGCGCGGCGTTGAGTTCCGCCACTCGACACGTAATGAATCCAGAATACAACGGCAAATGGAGAACGAAATGTCTAAACACTAGGTCCCCTTTGCCTACCCTGCTATGTGCGAGATACAGCGTGAAGCTGATATAAAAAAAAAACAATCAATACTACAGTATCAAATCCACCACAACCCAGTTAATAATAACATAAAATAACCCACAATAATAACCCAAAAAAAACTAACTCGTATTACTGTAAGTATTTTAGTATATTTACTCAGGTATTCATATTATGTTTATATTCAAAACATTTTGGGCCTTACAATACCTGGTTTGGAGAATAACAAATATAAATTAAGACAAACATTTGCTCTTTAATTATCACGTTAGAATCCCTACTGGGAAATATGACTGTGTATTTTGAGACATCACGCCAATTTAAATGCAAAAACTAAAATGTACTAAATTACACGTGTATGAGATAACGAGGCTTAAATTTCTTGTAATTATTACAATAATTACTGTCAAATTGCTTGAACGATGTGTGTGGTAGCTACCATTATATCTTTGGAGATAAAATCTAATATTGTTTACTCACAGCCTCCTTTGCTCTTCCAGTGTGGACTTTTTTATAAGTTTCTCTAAGAAAAGTGTCGGTGTATACTACAGAACGTAAGAAAGTTGTCGGTGGGAAGAAGCTAAGATAATTTTATGCAACACGTATGTTTGAAGATTTTGACGTGAAACATTGGCAATACTGTTTTTGCGATATATAATTTTGATTAGTGGATGAAGAATTTGTGATAATAATTTAATGATAATGTGAAAAAAATAAAATAAGAGGAAGCAGGTCGTTAAAATCTGGATCAGTATGGTATGAAACGAGCGTCTACGTTACGCTCAACTATGTTTGTCTGTATACCATTAATTAATATACATTTTTCCTGAATATGTTATAAAAGAATTCATTATTTATGTATTCTGATTTAATAATCTATACGTGACCTTCCTCCAGTATCTTTGATACTATGTTTTCGAAGGTCAACCGAGGAAAAATAAGAGCTAAAAATAGGAAATAGATAAATTAAAAACTTTTTTTTTAGTTTCACGCTGTATCCCGATGTAGCAAACGTAGCCCATGTTTCGCGAGCGCACAGCAAAATAGCATCAGTCACAACATACTATAACGTAAGAGGTACTATATATAACAGGTCGCTATAACAGTTCGCATTAACCCATCACGTCCGCCTCCGCGACGTCAAGCAATATTCAATATAGCCATTTTGGTCAAAGCTCACTTTGATCCACAATATGTTTCGCCCCTACACATATATCGTGCCATTATAGGTTGCGAATTATTATATTATATTTATTTTATATTTCGTACAAGTCATTACGTGAATCATATTTTTAGTACCGTAGTACTTAAGAGTTTGACTCGACCGCTGCCTTCAGTCTGCTACTCACATATATGTATATAAAACAACGGTTGCGACATTCGGGCATCGTCCATACAATAACTACTCTGGATCTATTTGGTATTAAAAATATATTGATTGTATTTTTAATAGTTAACTGTGTTAATTATGTATATTGCCATGCATATTATTATTGTTATTTATCTTATACTACATTACACAATATAAAAATAAATCAGCTTCACGCTGTATCCCGCACACAGCAGGGTGGGCAGAGGGAACCTAGTGTTAAGACACTCCGTTCCCCACTTTTTGCCGAATTCTGGAGGCATTGCGTGTTGAGTGGCAGAAGTCAACGCCGCGCTTAACCTCGACACCAGAGCGAAGAAATGGAAATATAAATTTAAGTAAATATTTCATCTCCTCGAGTGGGGATCGAACCCACAACCAGTCCCACCAATCCACAACCAGTCCCAACCAGTTTTACAGTCACACCTCGTGCCGCTGCGCCACGACTGGCCTCAAACTGGCACAACAATATAAAAATAATAATAGTAATATGCACGCTGTATCAAGCAAATAGCAGGGTAGGCAGAGGGACTTACTATTGAAGGACCTAATATTAACAAACCGTTCCCCACTTTCCGCCGAATTTTTGAGGGGACGTTGAGTAAACAAATATTAATAAATAATAATTCATTCCCCATATTGGGGATCGAACCCACAATCGTCGCGTTACACTCACATCCTTGTGCCTCAGTATCACGACGACCTCTATATTTAATAATAGAATGTTATTTACTAACTATTTACGCAATCGCTCACAAATATTACATTTTTATAGTAGACCTTTATAATACATACAGTATCTGAGTATGTAACATAATAAGTTGTATGAAATAAAGCAAAAGTTGAAAAGTTTCTATCTATATCTTTTATTTTATTTCCCAGTCCAATTACGAAGTGGATCGAGCCCGGGCACGTAATATTTCACTGTTGTCAACTTTGAGGATTCCGCGCTATATCGAACCATTAATGACTTGAAACAATGTGTTTCGCGTTTTTTTTTCTTTTAATAAGCCTGTAGATTTTGGTAAAAATATATATTAAAAAATAATAAAGGCTTTGGGGCCAGTCGTGATGCAGTGGCACATACGTGTGTGTAAATGCGACAGCTTGTGGGTTCGATTTCCACTCGAGGAAATTAAATATTTAGTATTTTCATTTCCTCGCTCTGGTATCGAGGCAAAACGCGGCGTTAAGTTCCGCCGCTCGACATTCAATGTCTTAACATATGCTGTATTCCACACATAGCATGGTAGGCAGAGGGAACCTGGGGACTTATTGTTAAGACTTAGTGCGTGTTGAGTGGCAGAACTCAACGCCGCGCTTTGCCTCGACACCAGAACGAAAAAATAGAAATATAAATTTAAATAAATATTTCATCTCCCCGAGTGGGGATCGAACCCACTAGTCAATCACACATTGTGCCCCTGCGCCACCACTGACAGACCTCATAAATATCAAAATAACTATAATTACAGCGTTTTACAGATGAGTACATCTTTAGACAAAAGATAAAAGAAAAATAAAGATATGTGTCACGGGGTGACGTGGACATAGTTCAACCAATGAATCCACCATAGCTCATGCACGATAGACCGAAAGATTACAATAAAATGTGACATACCAACCTTCCTGTTTCTTCCCTGTGACATATTTGATTGATGACACCGCAATACGCTTATTATATGTCTCAACCAGGAATCGAACTAATTAAAACCTTATGTTTAAAGTGACAAGGTCCCAATATTCTTTTATATTACAAAACTTACGGATGCTCATTCCTTCACTTTTTGGATCCAATGTGATTGATTTTGAAGGAGATAAAATGTCTTTTCAACTTGGACGAGATAATTTATTGTCTAAAGTATAATAAGTTATAAATGCTGGATATAAATTCTGTTTTTGTAGCGCACGCAAGACAATTGCCGCTCTTTATTTTAGACTACGTTTTAATAGATCAAATCAGCTTCACGCTGTATCCCGCACACAGCAGGGTAGGCAGAGGGAACCTAGTGTTAAGACACTGCGTTTCCAACTTTCAGCCGAATTTTTCGAGGCATAGCGTGTTGAGTCGCAAAAATCAACGTCATCTTTTACCTTAGTGTGAGAGCAAAGAAAATATTAATAAATTATTAATTCCCTCCAGAAATGATCGAACCTACAACCGTCGCATTATAGTCACATCCTTGTGCACCTGAGCCACGATTGGCCTCGTTTTAATAAATCAAAAGGGTCATGTCATTCATTGATCACAAAATTTCGATTGAAAGATATCTGTAGCTATAATTTACTTTAACTTTCAAATATTTTCTTAACTTTTTACCATTAGTCATATATCTGTTACATTTCTTGGCTTAATTATTTACCTATGTGGCGCCACTCAAAAACTAAGGCCTCCACAATTTGACGTAAGGTAGGAATTTGACGAAAGTAGGGAACGAAAGTTTCTTAATGGAAACGAAGTGTCTTAATACTAGGTTCCAAGGTTCCCTCTACCTACCCTGATATGTATCTGCCTTGCCTGTAAAACTACTTCATTCATCATTAATATTATATAGCTGTTAAGTTTGTTAGGTTGAATGGGAAATATACAAGAATATGTAAAAAATACACACAATTTTGTAATTCATAACATATGAAAGGCATTTGATTTTTCTTTATTCAGACGAAAATATAAACATAGAATAAATATAATTTATTCTCCTTCAAATGGAACCTTGAATTTGCATACTATTCAGAGTTTAGGACATTGACGGCGAAAATTATATGTAACATTAAAATTATTAGTATCCAATGACGTGATGTCATCGTAGAAGATTTATCAGAACTGTTGGTTATAGGTTCAATTTCTAATGAGGCGGACGTTTATATTTTAAAATATTTTTATTTCTCCGGTCTATTAAGACTCCTTTACATAAAAAAAATCAGATTCTTATTCTTATTCTCTAAAAGAAAATAGAGCGCTGAGTGATGTTTGATTATATTTTCTTTACTTTTCTCATAAGACACGAGAAATATGTTTAACGAATTATTTGCAAAGTAGTGATTCATTTCTCTCACTATTAATTTGTTTCCAAAGTTACAATCGAAGCCACAACCGTTGAATCTACAGTCAGACACTTTGCTGCTGCGCCACGATGTGAAAATAAAAAATCTAGTAAATAAAGAAAATATTCGATATCATATTGTATGTACGTAGATATTTTTCCATTAATATTCAAGTAGACACCACGGCACTCAGCAGTTCGTAGCAAGGATCCATACGGTCACTACTGAATATTTAAAAACTCAGTGCAATACGTCTCTTTATAGCAGACACGCGAAAGCTGCATGTCCAAATCACACTTTAATCACAATTTTTTGATGATGCCATAAATTTTAATCGTAAACTATACCTAGATATATAAATTATTATTAAAGTTTTCTTATCAAATAAATTATAAAATAAAAAATTGAAGGAAAGGTGGAGGATTTATTCTATTTTTACACATCTTGAGCAAATGTGGCTATACATATGTCAGAGAGGAGGAAGAAGATCTGGTTTAAAAATACATAATTTTACACGTTCATTTATTGCGGCTATCCAGCCAAAATCAGACTCTGTTTAACCTCACCAGAGAGTTTTAAATATTTTCAAATATAATCAATCGGTCGTGGCATAAAAACAAAACTGTGTCACTGTTAACGCAAAAATGGAGAGAAATTGATAAAAAATAAACGTTCCTAACAGTTATGGCTATCACAATCGTTTGTACAACCAGAAATTTCCTACTTGCTCCACCATAGTAGATTGTGAAATCTTCATATCATGCCATAAACATATATATGATATAACATAACAAATACCTACTAAATTTTAGGTCAAATAAAAGCGTGCCTCCATGCCCCAAATTAGTTTACTGTAGCATATAGTACTTTTTTTGACGTCTCCCTTTTGAGAAATTTCAATATTGCGCTTCATCTTCGTAGGCTGCTAAGTCATTGAGGCTCAATTTAGCCATTTCTAAACACGAAAGTTTACACGCGAAAAATAAATAATGCCTGTATATATTCTTTTTTAATTTAAAATTTAATAGCTCTTAAGTAAATCCAACGTTCTAACAAAGATTTATTAGTTATATATATTTCTATCTCCCTCAACATGCAAGGTGGAACTTGGTGATACATAACTTCACTCTACACAATCCTCCCATAAAGATATTTTATGATGAGTGGCGTAACTCAACGCAGCGCCATTTCAGACCAGGCTGAGGTCTGATAAGTACGTCTATAAATAAAAACGTTGTTAGTCATATATTCGTAATTACATCAAATCAATTCAAATAATCGTTATATTTAAAGACGACCTTTAAAGAAAAACTTGCAACTAACTTAGATCAATATATACCAAACTATAAAAATAATAGTACAAAAGTAAAGAAAACTAAAGTTTATGAATTATATTTTAATTCACTTCAAGTGATAGGCAAGGCATCGCATGCTACAATATAATACTATAAAATAACGCATCAGACGGCGTCCCGCTGCGCAAGCGCATTGTACGCTATAACTGTCGCTTCGATAGAGCAGTAAATACATACCGAGACAAACCAATTGAAATAAATATGTTATCATTTATTATTATTGTTCTCATTGTTAAAGAAGTTTGTATACGTTACTTTGATTAATGTCCCGCTCGAAGGACCAAAAATTTTAAACATTTTAGACATACTCCGTTGTCGAATTTTAAAAGATTTGATTTATAGATTAAAATATTTATGTATTGATTTATTATTTGGAAATTTACCTTTTTCTAAGCTCAAACGATAAATAAAATTAAATCATGGTTTGATTGTCTGTTTGTTTTTCCCGGAATAATTTTGCGGAAATTCCGTATTTTATTAAATAGTAGTCCAATGATTACAAACCACCATAACAAATGGATGGAGGAATTTAACATATATGAGAAGTGGAGTGATCTGTCACTAGATTCCAACTGCTTAATGCGACTGCGAAAGGCGTAAAAATAAAAAAAATACACATTTATTCAACAGCAAAAATATCCTAGCAGGCAATTTAGTTTTAGAAATAAAAGAAATACGAGTATTAAAATACAAAATTTTTCGGACCCCTGACAGAGTGGGCAATTATGATAATGATAGAATAAAATATAATGGCTTCTTAAATATTAAATAAACATTGATAGGTATTATAATAAATAATAAGCACTTTAATAAATCTCTTAAATGACTTTAAAAATTCAAGATGTCAAAAACATTATAATATTATGTATAGTATAATTACAAATAATGTTATATTATATTTTATACTTTTTCATTTAATATAAAATTTTATTATCGCCTATTAGAACAAGAAATAGATAATCAAAAATCTGATAGCTACATAATATAAAAAGTCCTTGGTTTTAAGAAAATCATAGTATTAGATGATTATGACAATTTAATTTATATACAATAGCGATTGAACTAAAAATATATATTTAAAAAAATATTTTACTTTTCATATATAATAATTTGACCAGCGTTGTTAGATGTCCCGATTTAGATTTAGCCCAAAAATTAAATATCGCGATCGGGGTAGGCACAGTCCCGCTTTTCACGAATTAATTCACGTACTGTGAGAAATCTTTTTTTATTTACTTTTGAATTTTTAATTAGTTACTAATAATTTTAGATAAATACTAATTTATAAGTTACGTAAGTTACCTACTTGGACTCGCCCATCTAGACTTTCGTACCAATGTCAGGATTGTAGTTCAACGAAAAATATTATTATATACAATTTATAAAAGTTTAATCCAATCTGTACTATAAATATAAAATTCAATTTTTCAGTTCAATTCATTTTTTTTTCATTTATTATATATTTAGTTTATATATATATTTAGTTTATATATTTATATTTAGTTTTTTTTTCATTTATTATATATTTAGTGTATTTCTTACTTTGTGCGAAATAACTGTAGACATTAGCGTATTTAGAGATTTTTTCATTCTGGACTTTAGCTTTGAACAGATATGTTCATGTAAATGTCGGTGCAAATTTTTTTGTAAGTAATATTTCTGGGGTGGGCACGGCCGATCCGACTCCCCCTCTTCCTACGCCCATGACTGTAGATCCACGGAAAATACTACTATGGATTTTGATTACGCGACGAATTTCATACAAAATGAAGTTTGGCTTGGAGGCCGGTCGTGGCGCAGCGGCACGAGGTGTGACTGCAAAACCGACTGGTTGTGGGTTCGATCCCCACTCGAGGAGATGAAATATTTACTTAAATTTATATTTCCATTTCTTCGCTCTGGTGTCGAGGTTAAGCGCGGCGTTGAGTTCTGCCACTCAACACGCAATGCCTCCAGAATTCGGCAGAAAGTGGGGAACGGAGTGTCTTAACACTAGGTTCCCTCTGCCTACCCTGCTGTGTGCGGGATACAGCGTGAAGCTAATTTTATTTTTTATTTTTTATGAAGTTTGATTTTTTTCAATGCTACAAAAGAACGTAGAAGTGCTGAAATTAATATCAAATATTCTTGAATATTTGATTTTAATTTAAGCTTGATATCTACGCGCGTCGTGATAAATGGTCTTGACAGACGGATGAATAACAATGTGATCCTATAAGGGTTTCGTTTTTTCCTTTTCACATGTACGAAACCCAAAAAATCGACGCGGTATATTCGTAAACGTATCTAGAGATCATTTCCAGATAGGACCTGAACTTTGAAGAAGTCTATTTGTGTAAAGTTGTTTTTTTTTTCAGGGTTAATTTTTGGCTACAAAAAATTGTGCAATGCGCACCCAGCATATACCATAACACTACATATACAAATACAATATAAAAATAATAATAAAATTGAAAACAAAAACACATTTCTATATTAAAGATCTTTATTGGAATCAACAATCTACACTTATAAAATAAAACTATACATACAAAATATAAGTTAAAGTGGGAACCATCTTTGCGCTCCATCTAATCTAATGACTGTACCATTTAACATAGGGTTTTCTATAACGCTTGTTACTAAATGCGCATATTCCTCCGGTTTACCCAACCTCGAGGGAAAAGGTGTCATGCGTTTAATAAATTCAGTCATTTTCTCTGGTAAATATGAAATTAATGGTGTGTCAAATGTACCTGTAAGAAATAAGAATCTTTTTTAGTTAAAAAATATACATATAGAACACTGCATATAGTTTAAAGCAAAAATGTTGAAGTAAAATATACTTCAACATTTTTGTTTAAAAAAAATAATTGTAATGCAATATCGCAATCACTTAGTACTAATTTAACAGATGAAAATACGAATATTGATCAAAATTTGTTCATATAAAATATTATAATAAAATGAAGAATAAGACTGCATCATTTTATAAAGAGCAGAAAAAGCACTGTACTAGAAATAATAGATAAAATTAAATTCTATAGTCGGAAACTTTCTAACATAAAAACTACAAGCAAACAAATATAAATAGAGAAATTTATACAAAATAGTTATGGGATATATAAAATGTTCATTTTCTCAGTTCTGGCTACAAGGTAAAGTGCGGCGTTGAGTTCCACAATTTAACACGCAATACCTCCAGATTTGGCAGAAAGTGGAGAACGGAAGTGATAACAAAGTGTCTTGGTTCCCTCTGCCTACCCTGCTATTTGCGGGTTACGTAAAGCTAAAACAAACATCGTACCTGGTGCTATAGTAATAACTCTTATGCCTCTCGAAGATAAATCCCTGGATAATGGTAAAGTCATTCCAATGATGCCAGCCGTAGAAGCTGCGTAACCAGCTTGGCCTATATCTCCATCAAATGCTATAGTTGAAGCAGTATTAATTATGACACCTCGTTGACCATCTTGTGTTGGTTCGTTTTTACCTATTAAACCAGCTGCCAGTCTTATCACGTTGAATGTTCCTATTGTGTTTATCTATAATAATGTTTAAAATTTGATATGTTTATAAAAAAAATCACCTTCACGCTGTATCCCGCGTGTGGCTGAGTTGGGTAGAAGTAACCTAGTGTTAAGAAACTCCATTCCCCACTTTCCGCCGATTTTTTCGAGGCATTACCTGTTGTGTAACGGAACTCAACGCTGGGCTTTTACCTTCGTACCGTGCGGAGAAATGAAAATATTAATATAAATAATACATTCCCCTGAATGAGGATAGAACCCCCAACCATCACGTTACAGTCACATTCTTGTGCCCTATGGCACATCTCTTATATATTTTAAATGAAACCATTTTAACCGGATTAATCGCGTATATTTAAGATTATACATTTTGGAAACCCGACGTTTCGAACACTTTGCAGTAGTCCGTGGTCACGGGTAGACTGAGGTGGCATTCGTCTGTCAGTTAACATAATTATTATGTCAAACTACCGCCAACGATTTCTTAATTTCCTCGCGTATTGTCCTGGATTCCTGCAGAATAAGCTGAAAGTATCTTGCCCTCTGGTATGGTGGGTTTGAGACTTCAATTTCCAGCCATCCTCTCTATCGAAATTAGGATGTTTTTGTATTTCAATAGCCTCGCGAATCATTCTAGAAATATATCTGTTACTGTCTGATTTGGGGTTTATCAAACCTAATGTAGTGGCTGGGTTTACTCCAGCAAAGTGTTCGAAACGTCGGGTTTCCAAAATGTATAATATAATCTTAAATATACGCGATTAATCCGATTAAAATAGTTTCATTTAAAATGTGTAATAATCGTGAAAATCAAAGAACTTGTTACATCTCTTATGTTTATAAAAAACTTTAAGCCGGCAGGCATTGTTCTGTCTGTATATTAAATTTTACAGTATGTACGTACAAATGTGTTCTAAATGAATCTTATTATTATTTAAAAAACAGATACAATTTAAAGATAAAATTAAAATATGAAGCAAAAATTTTCTAACAGCTTTAAAAACGAAAATTATGTGGATACAGGAGAAATATGAAATTTAGTATAGTTTATATATTAAAAAAACTGAAAAATTATAATATTTTTTTAAAATAATAACAAATAAATTTTCAATTTTATGTTAATAAAACAAAATGTAATAGGTGCATGCCTAATGGTAGAATATATATGGCGACTAAATATTGATGATTACATCTGTAACTTACTTTGTATCTACATTCTGAGCAAATAAAGTTATATTATTATTATAAAAAATATATTAAATTATTGAGGCCAGTCGTAGCTCAGGGGCACAGAGTGTGACTGTAAAATCGACTGGTTGTGAGTTCAATCCCCACTCGAGGAAATGAAATGTTTACTAACATTTATATTTTCATTTCTTTGCTCTGGTGCCGAGGCAAAAGCGCGGCGTTGTGTTCCGCCACTCAGCACGCAATGCCTCCAGAATTCGGCAGAAAGTGGGGAATGGTGTGTCTTAATAGGTTCCCTCTGCCTATCCTGCTGTGTGCAGGATACAGTGTGAAGCTGATTTAATTTTTAATTTTTTTTTATATATATTAAATTAATTAAATACAAATTACATACAGACAAGCATATTATTTTGATCAATATAATACACTTTTATATAAAGTATATCATATGTGTGTGTATGTCACACATTGCTAGGGCAATGCACCTTGTATAAATCAATACATTCACTAGTTTAATTTATTTCTTCATATTTTAAAATTTAAGTATTTTATAACAGAAAACACCAAAGACACTGACACCTGTAGGATCCAATTATATTTTCAAACCATCCGGGAAACTATCAAACTATAAAAAAAAATTACATCCAAGTTGGTCCAGTTGTTTATGAGGAGTAAGAGCAAGCAGACAACCACCAAAATTATATAAATATAAGATTTGGTAAAACTTAACTATAAATATATAACTTACATTTATGCATTTTGTAAAATTATCTAATTCACATTCTTTGTCTTTTAAAAAGTTATAAACTTGGTTTGCATTTGCATATCCTGCACAATTGATTAATGTGTCTAGGCGACCAAATTTAGATTTCACTGCGTTCAGGGCTTTTCTAACATCTTCTTCTTTTGTTATCTTTAATAGAAAACATATAACATAAATTAAATATTAAGGTGATGTTTAAAACAAAATACAAAATGTATAATAACTTTAATAAAGAGGTTTAACCTATCCTGAATTACAGAAAATAACTCACAATATATACATTATTAAAGAACCCCCACAAAGCAAAATAAAGACACTCTATTCTTCTCTATCTCACAAAATTAATACAATACTTTTGAGTATGTGAGCACACCAGCAAAAGAAAATATTAATGAAAAACCTATTATCCTTTCCCTGAGTGAACTTCGAACCCACAAACATTGCTCTCAGTCAGATACAATCTTATTGGACCATGATGGAGTGAAAAATTAATAGAAATGATGAATCCACAAAATTAACTATAGGTAAACTTTTTATGGTAAATTCTTTTTGTGTTGGACATCAGTAATAGTTTGAAAGCTAGATAGCAATAATAGTTCGAAAATACTACTTACACAACCAACAGAAACATGAACATCTTCCCCCAAGTTTTTGCTAACTTCCAGTGCTCTTGTGCCTTGAATGTCTAAAATTACAACTTTTCCACCGTTTTGCACAAGTCTTTCAACTGTAGCTTTACCTAATCCTGAAGCTCCTCCGGTAACTAAGCTCACGAGTCCCTAAAGAGGTTAGGTTTTTGTTTACATATAATATTTAAAAGAAATTTTAATTATTTATTTAAAGTAACTATACCTTAAGCATTATTGTTGTTTTATCAAAATATTTTGAGTCTATATGTAAAAATAATGATTGTTTTAAGTTATAAAAAATACATAGAAACGGCCTTCTTTCTATACAAATATGACATTGACATTTATTGATATGATAACAATTAATTGATATGGTAACATCACTTATGTTGCTATCTTAATATTTCGATACTTTCGCCCTATAATATAATTAATTTTTATTTACCTTAAAAAATCTATTCACTAACATTTACGGTGCATAATTATACAGTACCGTAAATAATTTTTAATTATATTATAACAACTAATACATTTATAAACTTCGTAGAAACATTTACAATTTTTTTTTGTATAACTATCCTATTTCTAGCAAACAAAACAACAAAAATGGTGGTAGTTTTTCATGCTTTTCCAAGAAAGATAGTTTTACAATAACGTTAATATGTATTAAAATATGTCATTTTGGATTATTGATCAAAGTTATTAAAAATTGTGTATATATGTATTAACGAAATATTAAAATAACAGTGGATAATTAATACCTTGGTGTTGGAAAATTTTATAAAGAAACCTTAAACTTACGAAATAAAAAATATTATGGCTAAAGTCGAACAACCGATCTTTATATTGCCTAAAAAACGCAATGGGAAAAAGCCGAATGCTATTGCTGGACACGTGGATCACATAATAACTGTTCAGGTTGGTATCTAGGAATAATAAATCAAAATAAATATATAACTATCTTACATTTAATTTTAATCTATTTTCTTTTTATATTACTTGCCAATTAATATTAGTGAGTATACTATGTTGGCACTATCACTAGTATGGTTGGAAATTATTAAATACATACAAATATCTAATTCGGGTAGAAAGTATAAATTTAATTTAATTACAATTAATAAAGCAACTAAACCCAATTAAAAATAGCACAGGAAAATCTAAATTAATAATATAATTTATATAAAACATATACAATTTATTAAGTTAATTACATTACAATAAGAAAAATATTTAAATTTAGTTAATTATTTGCTCAAACTTCTTACTTTAACAATTTAATATGTAGTTAGTTTGAGTTACACCACAAGTGTAATAAGCTTTTTATTATTTCTTGTTGTAGGGGGCTGCAGAAACTGATATACCAACTAAATATAAAAACGGACTATCACCTGTTTCTGAACATGTTGTCAATGGTATTATCCACTCAACAATGGAAGGACTTAAATCCAATATGAAAATTAACTTACCCATCATAAATGATGTAAATGATGAAGAAATTAATGAAATCAATCAGATATCCGATCAGAAATCTCAAAAAAATGGTTACCAAGCCCTGTCTACTCTTAGTAACAGCCGAGAAATAATTGATTTATCTCCAATATATGAAAACTCTTCAGACGCATGCTCTAGCCATGGAGATCTCAAGGAAATCAATGATAATGACTTGCAAAGGAGCTGCAAAGTCTTGAACTCTGATACCTATGAAAGCTCTTGTGCTACACCGAACAGCATGTCTCAAACTCAATCTGAGAATAGTTTTGAAATGGGCCCTCTAACAGACAGCCTAAAAAATAGCGCTAAGAGGCGCAAACGAGTCAACATTACTACAGGCATAATGGAAACTGATAACACAGATACTGAAATAACTGCATTGAGAATCGAATCGGAAGGCTCCATTTCACCAGAATTCTCTTTATCTGAAAATAAAGACGGATACTTAACAATGACAGGCACAATTAAACGAGGGAAAAAGAAAGGACAGAATGTGGATGTGAAACTGAATATTTCAAGAGAGGAACTTGAAATAATAGAGGCTGCTATTGTTGCAGAGGAATACAACAAAATGGATGTTTCAAAATGTTCACTGTATAATGGGCCCCATATATTTCTATTCAGTTTGGTCTGTATACCGTTTGTTGCGATTATATCAGCTATGTATTCATTTTATATGGGCACAATGGCTTGGTATAACATTTTTACTCATGTCACAGAAGACTTGAGCTGTTTCAAAAAAATGATGTTAGCACCGATTGTGATACTGTCATACCCATTTTTGATAGTAATTTTTACTGTAGGCCTCGGTGTTTATGCTGGTATAGCTCAGCTTACATTTAGTGGGGCAAATTGGTGGAAAGATGTATCTGATTTTGAAAAAGGTTTTTATGGCTGGCTATGCAATACGTTAGGAATGTCTGAGTGCAGCCCATATGAAGTAGTTGTTTTAATGGATGTCAAACAGTAAAACCATATGTCATATGTCTTTAATTCCAAAATATCGAAAACATTATTATTATTACAGAAAGTTAAATTATGATTAATTATTAGAGATAAATTATTATTAATTATTTTTATAATTTTCAGGAACTTCCAGTACAAATTTTGTTAGTTACTACTTCTTCACAGCAATATAACTTAAAAAGTCTATTTCTACTAAAATTATTGTTCAATCAAAACTTTCTATAATAATAATACTAAGATAGATAAACTAAGTTAAATATATTGATGCATTTATTAAGAGCATCATTTAGTATCAGAAGATTAATTTATATTTATTTGTACCATTCCAATTGCCACTGCCATTTTAAAGTATAGGAACACAAAGATTATTTATATTAAGCTTTAAAAATATTATTTACATTTTTAACTATTCTAGTCAAAAGTTACCACGAAAGACTATTTTTAATTTTAATTATATGTTTTTTAATATAGGATGAGATTGTGAAATGCATTGAAACATCTTTGATATGTGTATTATTGGGATCAAATTTGGAAAAGACAGGTTTTTTATAACATTTTGAACAATTTTTAAAATATAGATATAAGATTTTTTTATATAAAAATCTATTAACTTCTTTTGCTGAATGCTTCCACTTTTTGAAATGGTTTTATAAATTTGTAGTCATATTTAGGGGCCATCCATAATATGTCACTCTAGTAGGATGGACATGAGTAAGAGGGGGTTCTAAATATGGTAACATCACATTAGAAATTAAAACATACAAACATAATTTCGGATCTGCTGTTTTTATTATTTTAATAAT
Source organism: Heliconius hermathena (assembly GCA_013403705.1). Classification (NCBI taxonomy): domain Eukaryota; kingdom Metazoa; phylum Arthropoda; class Insecta; order Lepidoptera; family Nymphalidae; genus Heliconius; species Heliconius hermathena. The sequence goes on from JAAIXJ010000893.1 coordinate 101,426, forward strand.
TTCTAGGCAAAATAAGGTGTAAAATTGCAAGATATGTGATGTTCCACTAGGGCCTATCTTATAAATCACTGAACTCCTACATTGATCTTGAGATGTTGTTATCATTGATAGATTATTAAAATGGCATCTCTAGATCACTCTTACAGTCGACAGTGGTTTATAAATACAAGTCAATGATGTGATCAGTTGTGATAAAGGTGGAGTTCAAAAAATAAGACATTTTTGTGACATAATTTATGGGTGGTCCCTTTTGTGCACTTATCCAAATCCACAAAATATTCAATAATTTATATAAAAAAATTATAATTTTATTCTGGGGGATTCAAGTATTATATAAAACAATTTGCTGTGTCTTGTAAAGTATTATTATATGATGTATTAAGGGAGGAGAGAGACAGGTCATTCTAGATAATGTTTTATTTTATTAAGCAATAATAGAAAAAAGACAGACTTTTATAACTTTTGACAATACTAAAGTAAATACTACTATTTTCTAATTTTTCTTTCTGTTTTACAGAAAACCCTAGACGGTACATCATTTTTTCCAAATAACATAAATGACAGCATTGATATACAATAATATCAACTTAGTAAAAATTGTAATTAGTTTCTACATAACATTTGGAGAAAGGATAGGAAGGTACAAGAAAATGTAACCACATATTTTATAGGAGTGATGGTAAAAATCTTATTACATAATACTTGACATCCCCTTACTAGTTATATAGATGAGCTAATATTCAATGTCAGTATGATAATTGCAACTTTGTACTAAAATTCATTTTAATACAATTTTTATAATAGGATTTTACATCCTTAGCTACTAATCTCATAGACATACGAGTGTAATCATAGGCAATAGTTAGTATATTGATATTATATCTGAATGTTGACATATTTATCCATTTTATGGTAAAATAAAGACTAAATGTAATGCTTAGGGAAATTTATTGATTCTCATATCACGCTTAAGCAATTTTATAACCTAAGTCATATCTGCTATGATACATTATATACTGCCATAATTATTATACATAATCATGTTTTATAGTATAAAGACTGATGTTTCTAGTCACTATTGTGTCCATTTTTACATAATAAAGCGTTTTATAAAATTAATGGTTTTACTACACAATATCTACAGCAAAATATTAACATTTTCACAACACCTACTTCAATTGAAACTTATGAAGTATCCTTGGGTTGGTCTTGATCTGGTTTAGATTGACTATTTTTTACTTCTGTATCTATTCTCTCCTTAGCACGAACAATTTTTGATTGTAAATAAAAAGAACCTCCTTTGGCCTTATCATTTACTGTAAATAGATGCTCGTAATTGTGTTTAATTTTTTCTGGATCCAATTTTTCTATATTGAGAATTTGCATTGCTTCTTCTAGAGTTAATCCTGTTGATGCATTTGCAGCAGCTCTTCGAGCACCTTGAGTTCCTCCACCAGCTCGTTTCGCAGCTTCTTGCGAGGCAGCTAATTCTTGTTTTAGCGCTCTTGCAAATGCTCTACCGACGACTTGGGCTCCTAAGACTATTATTTGAGCAATATATTTAGCCATTTTGCATTAAATAATAAAATGATTCAATATCTATTGTCATTACAAAATCCAAAAATTACTTAATAAATTCTAGGTTATGTTATTGAATGTCAAAATTCGTTTGACATTTCACTTTGTCAATGCACAATGAATGCAATTTTTTTAAAGTTAAGCAAAAGGTACATTAAAATATTAAATAATATTAGAAATAATAAGAAAATATATTGTATTGAATAATAAATACTCATAGTCACAATGAATAAATCTAATATAAAATATTTAACCAAAACTTAAAAATTATCAAAATCAATATAAAAGAAATATAAAAAATATAAATCATAATTTATTATATGTAAATAATATAAATGTATACTTATAAACCATACGAAATTAATCGATTTATTTTGCTAAAATATTAACTCATATAACACGATTGTTTTTAATCCACGTATTGTTTTTTATTGACAGCTCTCAATGATCATAAATCATTATCAATGGTTTGTTTTATGTTTGTCGTTTGACAATTTTGTGATGGCCACGCTTGACGCGAACCTGTGTTTTTCAGATTAGAATTAATTGTGATCACGGCAGAAGAGGTCATACTTCTAAATAACTCTCCAAGGAGCTATTGGGACGGTCACCGTTAAAAAATAATTTTCAAGTTTACTGAGCTTCAACCAAAATGACTCTGGGTACCTACAACAGACATCAAGCTGAGCGAAAAAAGTAAGAAAACTACCTTATATCTATTACAAATGTTATTAAATATTTTAATAATTTCTTTAATATCTAATTTATTTTATGATTTGTGCAGGCAGGCGGCATTGGCAGCTGCATTTCCCCAAGGCATACGCTGTCAAAAATGCCTCGAATATGGCCACTGGAGCTATGAATGCAAAGGAAAACGCAAAATGCTCGTGCGTCCATCGCGCTCTCAAATATTGAAGAAAAACTTAAAGGCAAAGCAAGATAACGATTGCAGGTGAGATTGCAAGGCAAATAACCCTATGATGTAGGATTTTTTAGAGCAAATATCGTTTTACCCCCAATTTATTATTCAACAAGTGTTAATTTAAATGTAGAGCATTGTTCTATTATTTGAATAGAATTTGATTTAGTTTCTTTTAAAGCTTTAGTTGTTGAGATAACCAATATTAAATAATTACCAATAGAGGGTAGGTGCAAATTAATTCAAATAAGTAACTGAATAATAAATTTTATACTTAAATCAAATCCTAATTATACTTCCAATCAATTTTGACTGATTTTCTCATCTACTGTTTGCCCATCATTATGATGAGATTAGTTTAACTTTATTGGCTGAGGTCCTGCTTTTCTTTCATCCTGCATCAGTTTTGCTGCATTCTTCTTTGCTTTGTTCATTTTCTAATTAGTCTTTTCTATTGAGATGTTTGAGACAGCTAGTATGTTGTTTATCTTCGAGCTACTTGTAGCCACAACATTATATGCATGTAAGAATAGTCTAATATTTGCTCTTTGGAAATAGCTCTGAGAAGTACCTGGGACTTGCTCAAGTTTAGGTTTAACTCTACTAGAGATTGCGTTAAAGTATATTTCAAAAAAGTACTGTTTATGATAGTTTTAGACAAGTTGAGACTTTTTAGTAAATTATAGAGATGTTACTATTATTATATTAATAACTTTAGGGACTAAACATCTGTGCCATACAACATGACCTTCATAAAAATACTGGTACATTAATATTTCCTAATAATAAAACAATATATTTTTTTCACATATTACAGCAATGGTAGATGCAAGGTGCCAGCCAAAAAGAAACGAGCTGAGAGTAGCTCCGAAAGCTCCGGAAGCAGTTCATCAGAAAGCTCATCTGATTCATCTTCAGGAAGCTCAAGCTCCTCAAGTGACAGCAGCAGCGACTCTGAGAGTGACAGCAGCAGTGGGTCCAGCAGTGGATCCGAATCAAATAGTGACTGTTAAATATTATTTAGATTTACATAATTTAATTTATTTTAGATTATTTTAATTATATTGTATATTTTACCATTTAAATAGTTTAGTACTGGTGCGGCTTGAAGTCGTGAATGTAACGTTTTAATATATTTGTGGTTTTTATGATTATTTGTTTGTTTTGAAATGTGCATTTTTTTATTTTATGTGTCTAATCTAATAACATTCAATAATTAATAGATTTTCTTGAACTCTTTCTGATTGCTATGGAGAACTAGTCTATTATAAACTAAACTCTTTCTTGAAAGCTAACCAACATAAATAAGCTGTAACAAGTAGGATATTAAGAATTTCGACATAGCTTGACCAGTGTGTATGCCTTAGTAGTCAGTGCTTGAACAGCTCACAAGGAACACAGGTTTGGTTCCTGCTATGTTCAAATTTTTAAATATTTTCTACAAATATAAATCTTTCTATTTTTCATCTTGTAGAGTAAATAGTGCAGCTCGGTGTTTAGCTGTTTATATATCATATGAATGTCTATTAACAAAATACTCATAAAGTGATTGTTGTAATTTGGTGTCTATTTTAGAAGATTTCTTTTTATTCATATCTTTTTTTTTCTTTTCATTACTAACTTTTAAAATTTCATTTTAGTTAAGATTTTTTGACAGTTATGATGCTGGTCATTTAAAACTTTAGTATTAACATTTTGTAATATGTTTTAAATTTTAAGTTTAAATTTACTTAATTATTTGCTAATGACGACTTATTTGTAAACAACATATTCGATCTTAATATAGGCTTGTAAAAAAATATTGTAAGTTAAATTATTTATTGTTTAACAGTAAATAAAAATTATTTTGTATTAAAATTTATTATATTATACATTCTTAATAAATATTTTGTGTAATTTTAAATATCTTGATAGTATTAATTATATTGTATAATTTTAGATAACTATAATTTTAAATGCTGTAAAAACATGCTTGTTATATGTAGTTTTTAAAAATATAAACTATTGTAGTAAATGGTGTATTAATCTATTTTACTATATATTATATTTAATTGAGACTGTATGTAAAATGTTTTCGGAGTTAAATTGTTTTTATTTATTTAGAAAAAATATGTTGGAATTTGAAATAAAATGAATTAAACAATTTCAATATATCATTCAATTGCTTTTATTTTGNTTTATTCATCATCTGTCGTTTTATATTGAAGCCTATTTATATATTTTTTAAAGCTTCACGACGTGAATACCGCATATATTATAGGCATTGGGAACTTAATGTTAAGACACTTTAAATCTAAAAATAATAGTTTTCCAGACTGCGTGTTAATTATCGAAAGTGAACACCTCGCTTTGTTTCCTTACCAGGACAAAGACATAAAAGAAATCATTCTCTCAAATGGGAATCCAAGTTACAGCCGCCGCTGTGACAGCTCATATTTAAATAAAAATATGTTTTACATAATTACCAAAAAGTATTTATAAAGGAACATATAACTAAAAAAAGGTACTTACACTTGTAAAAGGCATATGAAACAAATCAAATCAAAAAGAAATTTTATTTATTGATAAATGATAATACAAAATGGTTACACTAAGACTTAGATATACATAAATTTCTACTTATTCTAAGGCATATTCAACTAATATCGATATTGTGGTAAATTGGTGGGTAATAAAAAAAAAACAAAATTATATAAAACATCACAAAGAAAACGACTGATTCAATCAAAAAATTGAGTAAATTTATAGAATAATAGACACAAATGGTTGAAATAAAGATATTTTAGTATTTATTTTTATTTATTTAACTGCTTAAACGAGCGAGTCTCTTATACATTTACGATTTAATAATCTACAATGTCCTTGAGATAAATTAATATGTAGAACAAATGCGACAATCAATTACATTTGTTTCCTCACTCAATTTCTCACAGTTACTGGAACTGGAATTAAACTTATTAGTTTAATTTTTTCACATTATATACACATCTATGTATATATAATTATTGATGTTAAAAGAAATACGTAAAAATATCAATAACAATTTTTTTCGAACTCTGCTCTGCTCCAGAAATAACGTGTGAATATAACAAAAAAATCTAAATGAAATTTTGTTGTGTAACTTCGTTAATTTATTTTTATTATAGAGTTTATTAATAGTAACTTAGAATATATTTATATTCTTTTTTCATATAAAAAAGGCTGAAAGAAAATAAAAGCGACACAGCGTCTGAATGTAAACACGACGGTTTGGGTTCGATTCTCATTTGTTGAAGTCAAAAAAATAAAAAAAAAACATTATTTTTTTCTCCTCCAGGGATAATGAAATTTTTATTTTTACAAAGAACAACCAGATATTTTTTTATTTATATCAAACAAAAAGGAAAGACACTCAAATTACGATGTACTAGGAACATCGAGCAACGTGTGAATAATGACTTTCCTCTTTTGATCATAACTAAAATTATTCATTTTGAATATTCTACTTTCATAGAAGGGTTTCAAATCGCTAATATTTATCTGTCTTGCCCTTTCTATCAGGTCTCTTTCGGATATTTCTATAGTGGACTGCGAGTGGTTGTGTAGTCCACGCATGTAGGCGAGCTGGTCCATTGTAAGTTGACGTAGTATGTAGTATAGAAGTTCACTGTGATCTTTCTTGTAGGATAGATATTTTTGGAATGTCTGTAAAAGAAAAAAAAAATATTGCTTAATTTAATTGGATATTTTGGTTAAGCTCTACTTCAAAAATCATAATTAATATTAATAAATCTAAATAAATAAATAAATCAAATCAGCTTCACGCTGTATCCCGCACACAGCAGGGTAGGCAGAGCGAACCTAGTGTTAAGTCACTCCGTTCAACACTTTCCGCCGAATTCTGGAGGCATTGCGTGTTGAGTGGCGGAACTCAACGCCGAGCTTTTGCCTCGACACCAGAGCGAAGAAATGAAAATATAAATGTAAATAAATATTTAATTTGTTCGAGTCAGGATCGAACCCACAACCAATCGATTTTACAGTTACACTTTGTGCCCCTGCGCCACGACTGGCCTCACTAATTAATATTAATTGTTATTAATAAAATAAAAAGGTAGTTTTTAAACTGCCATCGTGAAATTAATACACGGTAGTTAATATCTGATTACTTTTAATATAAGAAACTGAAACTCGATACGATCGAGATAATTTCTAGTTTTAATTAAATTAGTTGAAATAAGCGTAATTTATCAATATCTGCTTAAAAACTTTAGAAAAATATTTAATTAAATAATAAACATATGCTGAGCTATATACGTTGTCCGACTTTTGAGGCGGTCATAGCGCAGTTTGACAGCATCTTATTGTAAAAGCGAGAGTTGTGGGTTTCTCAACGGGAGAATGATTATATATAAATTATTTTCAATTTTCTACCTAAGTATATAAGGTGCAGCGTTAAGTTCCACAGCTCCGAAAAACATACGGAAAATATTGTTAAGTTGCTTCTTTAATATATAAAATATATTAGTCAGTGCATTATTACAAATAGATATATAGTATAGTCGACGAGTCGTGGTCTAACCATTAGGTCATGATCAAATAAATAAATAAAAAAATGGCTACTAACTTGTCTCATGGCGCGCATTACACTGTACTTCTGCGTTTCCACGAAGCTCTCCAACATAGTTCTTATAGCTAGATTGACGTCCTCTTCGTTGACTTGGGGGCGTAGATGGATGCGGGCGTGGGCCTCGCTCATACGAATAACTATTGAAAAAATGGTTATCTATTATAGTTATTTCTGTTTATATATTTTATACATGATGTATCCCTTACATAGCAGGGAACCTGCCAACCTAGTGTTAAATACTCAGTTCTCATTAAAACACTTCCGTTCCCTATTTTACGCGGAATTCTGGAGGCATTGCACCGCGTGGGGGAACTTGTCGCCTCGTTATTAAAGCGAAGAATTAAAAAAATAAATATTTCATATCCTCGAGCGGGAATCGAATCCATAACAACTAGTCTCAGTTTGTTTATTTACAATTCAGTTTATTTTATAAAAGTTATTATTGAGATAAAGAGTGTGGGTTGTTTTTTTGGATAATTTCTTTTTGGATTGACAATAGCTTAGAATATAAGCTATTGTCCTATATGTAGAGGGTACGCTTATTTTTTAAGCGTCCATGTTTTACCTACATAATAGGATAATAAGGAAATGAACATAATTCATTCTCTCAGTTCGAGTGGATATCGAAGTTCGAGTGGGACAACATACCAATACTTTTTAGTTTGGCTTCCAACAGCAATATAATAATAAAATCTCTAAATGGAAAGAATAAAAGCGTTAGTCGTCGATAGGTTGTGGGTTCGATTCCCACTCCAGGAAATTATATATTTAATATTTAATTTTCTCGCTTTGTAGGCGTGGAGTGTTCCACCAATCCAAACGCAATTCCTCCGGAATTCGGCGTAAGGTGGGAACGGAGTGTCTTAACATTAGGTTTCTGGGTTCCCTCTGCATACCTTGCTATGGGCAGGATACAGCGTGACGCTGAAAGAATATTATTCTATTAAATGAATATGTATAGCATACCAGACTCTATGTGTCTAACAGTGATGGGTAAACTGCCGGTGGCAAGAGATTCCTGACGTAACTGACTGTACATTTTTGCTACTTTATCTTGGTCCATGTTCTAAAACAATAAAGTGTTAAAATATATTAATTGTGATACATTTTTTAGAGTACTATATTACTATTAGATAAAAAAAGATGGAAAGAATTATAAAACAGACCAAAACAAATATACCATATAAGCAAAATAATAGTTATTATTAAATATTATAATTGTGAGTTCAACTAACAAAATCGAATCGAATGCTGCTATAGCTTTTTTTTTATATTTATTTAAATTATGCTCAAGTTAGAGGCCATCGTGGCGCAGGGGCACAAGTGACTCTACTGTTATGGATATACCTGTAATTTAGGATGAATATTTTCTCTGGCATAAACAATATATTTTTTGAGGATATCTTGTGGCAAAATGAAATCACTGTCCGGTGTGGAATCTTCTAGAGCCGTGCCGCGTTGCGTTGGATGATGACGAATGTGAGAGCTCACTACGAACCTGTTGAATAGTAATACAGTGAAACCTGGTTAAATGGGACCCCGATAAGTGAGAAAACTACAATATTGAGAATTCCAAAGAGTCCCCACAACTTTGTTACCATATTATTATTTTTTTCTAGCTTCACACTGTATCCTGCTATACCAGGGTAGACAGAGAGAAGTGTAATAAATTTATAATTGAGTGGTGCATATCCAAAGAGGTATCGCGTATTTTTGGAGTTATTGCGTGTTAAATGACAAAACTTAAAACCACCCTTTTGTCTTGTTAGATCAAGGAAATAATAATAGTAAAAGTTTATATCGAATCTAAATATCATTTAAAAAATTGCAAAAAAACACTCACTTGGCCAAATGCGCATCCAGCATAGGATCAGCCTCGTCCCGTACGACACATAACACGTCGAAACGGGATAGAATAGGCTCGGACAGATTGACATTCTCCGAGAACGTTAGAGACGCGTCGTATCTACCACCTATAGGATTAGCTGCGGCTATTATTGAACATCTGAAATTATAAAATTAATATTATTTAAAGATAATAGATAAACATTAACTTCACGCATTATACCACATATAGCATGGTAAGCAGAAGTAACCTAATGTAAAGGAAATACAAACTCAAAGGCACAATGGGAGCTGTGACTGTAAAGCGATGGCTGTGGTTTCGATACACAACTGAGAAAATTAATTTATTTTTATTCACTAGCTATGGTAACAGTACGCGATGTTGAGTTTCACCACTTAAGGCGCAATGTCTGGAAAATTGCCTTAACACTAGGTTTTCTCTGCCTAACCTAATATATGCGGGATACAGCGTGAAAAAAATATATATTTGAATGTAATATGCACACATGACATAGCAGTGACCAGACATGGCAAGACTTAAAGAATTTTTTTTAATAGACCAAATGATTTACATATTAATTCCTTCTTTCCTTCAATTGAATTTAAAAAAAAAAACAATATATACTAAGCAATGAGATTATTAAATTTTAAGTCGCCTAACATGCTAAGATTGAACAATCTACGACGTACCAGCTTTAGATATAGATTATCGATTGTTGTTTTATCCCCTCATAAATGGATGTTCTGTTTTGAACGTTCATTTTATCGAGCTAATCTATTAGGCAAGACGCCACGGAAGGCTAAAACGAGGGCTTCATACTTTACTTTTACTTCGGAGAAATGTGGGGAATGGCAGAGGGAATCTAGTGTTAAGACACTCCATTTTCCACGCTCCACCGAATTTAAGATATTGAGTATTGAATGGCGGAAGTCAACGCTGCCCTTTTTCTTTTATCTTATTACCAGAACGCGGATTAAATATTTCATTCCCCCCAGGGGAAATCGAACCCATAAGCGTCGCGTTTAGTCACATGCTTGTGCCACTGCGACACTCGGCCTCGGCCTTCGACTGAATCAGATTTTAAAATTAAATTAATAAAAGTTATTAAACTTCAAATCACCTAGCATGCAAAGAAGTGACAATGCCAGCTTTAGATATAGATATGGACTGTTGTTCCATCGCCTCGTGAATTGATGTTCTGTCTTGATCATTCATTTTGTCGAACTCGTCTATTAGACAGACACCGCGGTCTGCCAATACTAGAGCACCGGCTTCTAAAGTCCAATCTCTGTGAAAAATGTTTAAAATAATTTTATTATATATACATTTTTTAATTTATGTGGTTATTTTTAAATATGAGATTTAGTATGGTATGGTGGAATAGTGTGTGTTTTTACACTTTTAAATTTTAACAAAATACGGAAAACGCCATATGTTAAACACCAATCAGCGATATATAATATGCCTTGGTAGTAAAGAAAGATTTAAATTGTATAATATTGACATATTACTCAGACTTGACGTCACAAACGACGTCATGATATTTCTATGAAAAATTGTATATAAAAATGATGCATCATTTAAATAATTTTATTTTATTTTTGCATTATTTAAATCAAAATCAGCTTCACGCTGTATCCCGCACACAGCAGGGTAGGCAGAGGGAACCTAGTGTTAAGTCACACCATTTCCCTCTTTCTGCCGAATTCTGGAGGCATTGCGTGTTGAGTGGCAGAGCTCAACGCCGCGCTTAACCTCGACACCAGAGCGAAGAAATGGAAATATAAATTTAAGTAAATATTTCATCTCCTCGAGTGGGGATCGAACCCACAACCAGTCGGTTTTACAGTCACACCTCGTGCCGCTGCGCCACGACTGGCCTCAATTATTTAATATTTTAAAATATTATTCATAGTAGTATAAAAATGAGAAAGGAAGTAAGTTATGTAAAAAATAGTATTTTTAATATTATATTTACCTTGTAGTAGGATTTTTTCTCACATAAGCAGTGAGACCAACAGCACTCGCTCCTTGCCCTGTCGTGAATATTGCACGGGGGGCTATCTATATTATTAATAATGTTGTTTCAATATTTTTAATTATTTGTACAATTCAAAATAATAAACATGGCACAGCGTGACTGTAAACGTGTTTGATTATGAGTTCGATTTCCACTTAGGGAATGAGTTATTTTCATTTCCTCACTCTGGTAACAAGATAGAGCGGGGAAATAAGTTCCCGACATGCAATGTCAAGGGAGTTAGGAGGGAAGAGGGGAACAGTGTCTCTACACCAGGTTCTCTGCCTATTCTGCTATGTGGAGTACAGCGTGAAAATTAAAAAAAAAGACATTTTTTGATCTCTATCATATATCCAATATAATATACAGATATTAAACTTATTATCTCACCATTTGTTCTATATCCGTTATTATAAGGCAGCATAAAAAATTAAGTATATGATACTTTTTAATGTTATAATAAATAGATATAATAAGATATGAAGAAAATATACGACTCAAACAGACATTATTAGCACTTTGCGAGGGAAGTACAAATAGATATTTTTGTTTTATATAAAATAATATTAATTACATAAATATTAGGACAATTTAACTGTACACGTTATTATTGTAGGTTTGTTTCTTGTGGGAACAGAATCTTAATGAATTATATTTAAATTTTATTATTTTTATTTTTCCCACTACAGCAAATCCAAAGGCGGCGTTCAGTTCCGCTTAAATGTTTAGAATGGAATGTCTTAATATCATATTTTCTCTACCTACCCTGCTATATACGGGACAAAATTTAAAGTAAAAAAATACATTATATTTACCTTTTCTGTATACTTTAAAAATTGTGATTTTGCTGTACCAGGGTCACCACATATCAGGACATTAATGTCTCCTCTCACTTTATGCTTTTCACCTAAAATATAACAGATTTTTAAGTAATATGATATAAACATTTTACATTATTTATTAAGTTCCTTTAAAAAAGAAATGATATTTCATTACATTAATACTCCAAATTACAATCACCTTTATATATCTATAATTTAAATTAATCTTTTTATATATCTTAAATTTTTTATATATCTATAACTTAATTTTTTTATATATCTATAACATAAATGTGAAGTATTTAATAATTTAAAAGACCATCATGGCGCAATGGCACAGTGTCTAGTTCTAAGAGCAATAGTCATAGGTTCAACTCAACTCAGGAAAATTAATTTTTGATTCCCTGTTCTGTGCATCATTGAGTTCTGCTACAGTAACATAGAATGTCTCGAATTCATTCAGAAAGTCGTTAACGAAGTCCCTTACTTCTAAATCATCAATCAATCCCCTATCTAAAAAATATAGTTATATAAATAAATGTTTTACCTGGATTTTTGGGTTCGCCACCAAACAACGCGAGCGCTAAACCTCGCTTAATATATTCATGTCCATAAATAGAAGGGGCCATACTTTTAATAATCCTTTCCCCAATTTGGGGGTCTTTTGACAATTTTACAATGGTGGCAACATCGTCGTCTGTGAGAGATTCTACGATATGTTTACAATCCTTTACTACTATGTAGTTTGCTATTATCACAGTTGCAAAAACTGGAAAACCCTGGAATACAAAAATATATTTAATGTTCACTTTTACTTTTTATATTATTAGGACAATGGCCAGCTCAGTTTCTTTATATTTTGCTTTATTTTCTATGTAATAAAATAAATGAAGTCACAAAAAATTATGCATTTTGGAAGAGAAATGTACTTAAAATGAAAAATATCATACATAATTGTGAATTATTGAAATACTGGCAGGGACAGCTTGTGATTGTACAGGCGATTTTTGGCGGGTCAGTACTCACAGGTACTAGTAAGGAAATGATTATTTTATGGGAACAGGATATACGGTAAAAAATTTCAAACTCATATCTAAAGAAGGCCAGTTGTGACGCAGGGGCACAAAATGTAACTGTAAAACCGACTGGTTGTGGATTTGATACCCACTCGAGGGGATCAAATATTTACTTAAATTTGTATTTTCATTTCTTCGCTCTGGTGTCGAGGCTAAGCGCGGCTAAGAGTTCTGCCACTTAATACGCAATGCCTCCAGAATTCGACAGAAAGTGGGGAACAGACTGTCTTAACACTACTTTCCCTCTGCCTACCTTGCTGTGTGCGGAATACAGCGTGAAGCTGAGAGTTCATATCTAAACAAATTAATCAAGATACCTCAATAGTTTAGACGTAGGATATTTTTTTACATTTCACTATATTTATCCATAATGTATTTTGTGTGACGCGGTTCCGCATAGATATCATTAACGTAAACACATACTACTACAAAAATATAACGGAGCGTTGCCGGTCTTCCGCTTTTCATTCTCAAAAAAACATGCTAGAAAGAGAAAGGGATATCTCTCGTTCTATTTTACGAATTCAACATCGCCGCCATTACCTGTGACTCGATTTAGTGAATGTGCGGCGTTATTGCTTTAATACGTTTGTATCTGTGTGTGTCATTTTTGACAAATGGCGTTTTATTTTAAAACGATAATTTTATTATTTTGTTTGAAAAAAAATCCCTTTTTCATTTTTGGAAAAATCTCTTTTGTTTCGATTGTATTAGGTTTTTATAGAGTAGTTAAAATTTAAAATGGTGATGACACTCTCTATTTAAATGGAAATTATTTGTTTTAAGAAAAAACAAAAACTGCACTGCAGCAATTTCAAATTAGTCTTTCAAAAACCACACTAACCTGTTCAGTATTAAGAGAACCATCATAATTGTTAGTATAAATTCCAGTTAGGTCCACCTCGTCTCCCGGCTTGCACCTATCGCAGAGATCGGCCAGCAATATGCAGTCTTTGCTCCTTGGTATGCGACCTGCGGGTATACGACCTGGAGATTCTTGTATTGTCACTTTCTGGTAATTTCTGTAGACTGTTTGTTCCATGTTTACCTGGAATTTGTTTTATTACTTTTATTTATATTTGTGTTTTGTCAAGATGAACTTGGACTTTTAGAGGTGAGAGTTAATATGTATTTTCTATTTATATGTGGGCATATTTACATTTGTTTGAGACCAGAGTACCAACCATAAATAAACACAACAGTTGTTATTGTGGACTCAATCCTCACTTGGGGGAATAAACATAATATTTATTAACTTAACTTCACGCTTTATCCCTAGCGGGGTAGTCAGAGAGAACGGAGCGCCAAACGCTACGGTCTCTACATACCTTTCGCCTCGTCTACTATCATCAACCTCTTCATACATGCCCTCCAGGGGATCCTCATGCTTTTTGCGTGACCTTCCTCCAGTATCTTTGATATTGTGTTTTCGAAGGTCTAAATAATCTAATATTTATTAATATAGAATAATGTAATAGAAACCTTACTCAAGATCTTTCGATAATATTTTTAAAAATTAAAACATTAATTTTAGTATAATAATACATATATAATGATATTTCTAACATACCATAAAAGGCCCAGCACTCTGACACTCCGGACACGAACCAGGTTTAACTTCAGAATTCTGCGACTGAACGAACGGCCCCAAGATATAACCACATCTATTACAATCATATTTAACAACTGACAACTGGGGCAAGACACCTGTTGTCGCTGTTATCACACCAATAGTTCTCACCAACTGATTCAAATGGAGCTTCCGGAATGTTCTCAACTCTTCTATTAAGGGTAGCTCAGCTATTCTTACGTGTATTTCTGATGTTACACGCTCATAACTTGGGAATATTTGTAAAACTATTTCTTTGGCTACTTCGTCGAATATTTGTAACATTTGGAATGGGGCTTCCGGAAGGAAATAGGCTAAGACTTGCTCTCGTCGTGCTAGTACGTCGAATTCAACATGGAATGATGCTTGATTGTGTTCACACATTCTTCGTATGCGTTCTTTGTAGACGAATTGGCCTTTACTGTTTGTGTAGGTTCGTAGGAAGTTTTTGAATCTGAAAAAATACGGAGGTATTATATAAATTTATGGATGTTTTTGTTTATATTTTTGTATGTTAGAAATCAGCCAGACTGATATTTTCACTTCTTTGCCCTGATATTTTCATTTCTCACCTCCAGACTTTGGCGGAAAGCGGGGAAAGGAATGTCTTAACACTAGGTTCCCTCTGCCTACCCTGAGTGAGGGAGACAGCATGAAGTTGATTTGATTTAGAAAACATATAAAAAAATTACGTAGCAGGATTTGTTACATATTTTTTTTATATGTTTTATAAATAATTATTATTCCTTCCAAGTGTGGTTCACTTTAAATATTGCTACTATTGTGGTGAAAGCAAAAACATGAAATGAAGATGATGGTTATGATTTTAAATCGTACTTATATTGTCAGAAAGAGAATAAAATATATAATAATCTGTGAATTTGAAAAGAAAAGTAAAATAGAACCACATATAAGTATATTCTACCATGTAAACTATATTTGGGAATAAAAACTCAATATAAGTAATTTGTTATCACTAGGTTCTCTCTCTACCTGCGTCACAATATGACGTAGATAAAATGCAATGTAAAAATTATATTTATAAATTATATATTATGTAATGTATGAATTATGTTTACAAATTAAAAATTGGCATTTTTTTTTATGGAATAGGACAAGGCAAACGAGCGTTCAGGGCACCTGGTGGTAAGTGATTACCGCCACCCACGGCCCCGTGCAACACCAGAACTCTAAATATAAATATTTTATTTTTTAACTCTAAATATAAATAAATATTTACCTATTAGCAATTTCTGTTCTTGGTCCCAACATGGACACCCATTCTTTAGTAGAGTAGCCCTTAGTGTCCTCCAAGTTTTCAATACTTTCTATACCTTCTTCAACTTGTTCATCTGTACCGACTGCTGCCTTTTCAGCAGCTCTGCGGCGTTTAGCTCTGGGTGCATCTCCGCTTTCTTCATCTGATTCATCTGTATTAAAGAATAATATAAAATAATAAAGAGATGTAAGTCAATATAATATTTTTTATATATTTATTTTTAAGTGTCTTGACACTGCGCTTTTCTGAGGGAAATACAGATTGAATCTACTATTGCATTACTAATACTTTTTCAGAATATTATAAAATAACTTGTTAAGTTACTTAAATCTAATACTTTTTTAAATGAAATTAATTTAACCGGATTAATCGCATATATTTAAGATTTTACATTTTGGAAACTCGTCTACCCGTGACCACGGACTACTACGGAGAGTTCGAAACGTCGGGTTTCCAAAATGTTAAATCTTAAATATACACTATTAATCCAGTTAAATTAGTTTCATTTAAAATGTGTAATAATCGTGAAAATCAAAGAACCCAATACTTTTTTATTACAATACCTTTAATTTAATTATAAATAAAACTTGCCATATAACAAATCTCTATCATCTCTTCTCATTCTCCCTTCATCTCTGTCCCGTCTTTGAAGTTCTCTTTCAGCTGCCAGGCGGTCTTCCATAGACATTGCATCATAGTCATCATCATCCAAGTCCTCAGCATCATATCTGTCCAGTCCTGGCATTGGACGATAATCGCTAATAAAAGAAAAACAATATTTTTTCAATTTTGTGTGATTAAAAATTACTTGTGTTTCACATATTATTCCAGACTGTTATGGAGTAGCACATAATGTCTGAACACTCAAGGGAATTAATTATATTAATTTCTTTGCTCTGGTAAAAAGACAAAGCATTCAGAGTTCAGCCACTCAACTCAAGATTTTACAAAATTTGGGCAAAGTGTGTCAAACAAACTGAAAACATTAAGTTCCTTACTCCTTCTACCCTGCCAGGAGTGAAGCTGCTTTTGTTTTACTTGTATAGACTAATACAATGTTTTAAAATTATATTTAGGGCATAGTTGTATGTACCTCACAAGGAATTATAATGACACATATTACAATATTAGTAAGTAACAATATATAAAGTGGAGGCCAGTCGTGGCGCAGCGGCATGAAGTGTGACTGTAAAACCGACTGGTCGTGGGTTCAATTCCCACTCGAGGAGATGAAATATTTACTTAAATTTATATTTCCATTTCTTCGCTCTGGTGTCGAGGTTAAGCGCGGCGTTGAGTTCTGCCACTCAACACGCAATGGCTCCAGAATTCCCTCTGCCTACCCTGCTGTGTGCGGGATACAGCGTGAAACTAATTTAATTTAATTTTAACACTATATAAAAACTCTTTTCTTTATGCTGTTATTTATACATTTTTTTTGGGTTATTCTTTATAATGTTACAAAAAATACAATTATACAAAATTGCTATAGTTTTTGCTTTCATGAAAAAAATATATTGCATTAGTAACTTAAAATGCTATAATTTTTAAGATATTAAAACGATAATTTTTTTTTTTTTTTTATTAATGGCTTGATTTTGCGATGACTGGCGCAAAATAATCTGTCAGTGTCACGTATAGTAGAAAAAACACGAATGATATGAAGCAGTAAATTTTGAGTGATATTATGAATTATAGATATGGTGGTGGATGTACTGGATCAAACACTAAAACAAACAAACAAACGCTATATTAGAAATGTACAAATGAAAATAAATAGTAAAAAAATACACACACATTGAGAACAACTATAACTTAATGTCATTATCAACAATAAACTTTACCAACATTCTAATAAAAGGACTAAAAACTAAAGCTAATATACATTTTACATTAACAGGACGCTGTACATTAAGAGGAAGGATATTCAAGGACCTTCCTCCAAACCACACTCACAAATAGAATTAAAACGATAATATTAAGAATATAAATATTGATAATTATATATATGTATATTTTATATCATTAGTACTATTCCATTTAATATTTAAATTTATCCATATAACTCTGTAATAACAACTTACGCTTCCATGTTATCATTAAAAAGTTCTTCTCCATCTTCTTCTTCCTCTTCAGCATTGTCACCCAGAATGGCCCCTTCATCATCAAACATTTCATATTCACGAGCCGGTGATGTCATACGTGACTGAGCTCCATCTCTATCGGGAGTATCAGGTATCGGGGAACTCTGCGCACATAATAATACATTATAATCTATTGAAATCTATTGATAATTAAACACTACCAGATTAAAACTTTTTGGTTAACTTTTCGTGTTACGGCAAATTTCAATTAGTTGAAAAAGAACGAAAGAATCACACAAACCATTATTATTAAAAATGTTAATTTGTGATGTAAAACTTGTACGTAAAACTATTACTATAGCTTAATATATAACAATATTTAATAATAAATTGTCCGTTAGAACCTAAACTTCACAAACATGTTTTGTAATTTGTGTTGTCAAAAAGCGCGCGAAGCTTGACTGTGACGCAGATTATAAAGAAAAAATATATATGAAATTGTTTTAAAAAATATGAAAGATATCCGGCAGTTCTCCGAAACGCACAAATTTCAAGTTCCTTATGTCTACTCATTAATAGTAAATTACTTTAGAAGATTAATATTATATTTAATACTTAACTAAATAATAAATAAGTAGTCTAAGTGAATGTTTACAATTATATATTTTAAGAAAAAAACTTTAAATTTTTTTTATATTTTTTATGTTTAAACCAGTTATGAATAAAAATTTGCTTAGTATTGTAGTATAGTCAATTTCTTTTCAAACGCCACGCGGTTTTCCTCATGTTTTTTTCGTGACCTTTCTCCTATATCATTGATATTGTGCTCCCTAAGGGCAACCGAAGATTTTTTCTTTCTAGTGATAAAAAAAAGAACTCAACCATCTTCTCTACTTAAAACGCCTTTGTATTTCGTTAGCCTCGCAAATCATTCTTGGGATATATATGTTCTCCCTAGCGAGAGTGTGGGATTTATAAGACCTGATGTAATGGTTGGGCTTACCACTCTTTACCCATATACAGCTGATTTTGATACATGTCCTTCTTGACATCGGAGATGTGTTGTTCTTTTACTAAACACCGCTTCTCCTTTTTGGAACAATATATGTTAAGCCATAGTTACTATCTAGTTGTTATAGGTCTACACACTGCAAAGGTATATTACGTGTCACTGGTCTTAAGAATTGATTCACTTTCTTGTTAGACTTAAATGTAGTTTTAATGGAAGCTTTTCTTAAGATATTGCCAATCTTATCTGTAACCTCCTTTACATATAGTAGAAGTGCCGGTTGTCTTTCTCCTGGGGGTCTTCTGGCAACGCTGGAGGGGAGCAGGCATTTTGTTCTGATGAAGTGCATCCTTCATGTCAAAGCTCGTCCTCTAGGTGTTCAGTGTCGCAGAGTCGGTGAGCTCTTTGATATAAGGATTTGCCAATGTAATTGTTTAGGATGGAGGTAAGATTCACTATTGAAGTATCTATTGGTGTTCTTAAAATATATAGTATTGAATATTATAATTAATAGTTTTGAGGTACTTTAGGATTATATAGATATTGTCCGTAAGTAAAATTGTAAAAATGACATCAACGTAACTCTTATATATCCTAGGTAGCCATGGCGCAGAGGCATCTTCTTACCTTTTTTCGAATGAGCAGTATGCTGTTGACCCTATTGGCCTCTACAGCGTCATCGGGCTTTGGGAGGCCGAGCTAAAAGCGCTCTGACCTTGGCTTGGATACCGTGGAAGGCACCAACAAATGAGAACACAGTGTCGCAAGGGCGTTTCCTTTGAAACTCGGACCGCGACTTATAAAATTAGTTAAGAATTTCGGGAACCACTTTGTATTTTCCCGGAAGGTTCTCTTTAACATTTTATGCCACTACTATTTATTATATTACCACCATTTGCCGTACTCTTTGCTAAGCCTCGTTTTCATTTACCACACATTTCTATAATTCTTAAGATATATTTGGCGGAGCACACTTCAACCTTTCCATTTCCTGTTTCACAGGTGTTTAATATTTTGGAAACACTTCTTTTCTTATTCCTTTCTGATTGATGTATCTTAAAACTTCTAGCTTTTTATGCGATAGTTCGACACCTCCAAGTTTGGACATCTGCATATTACATATAGTCTGGTGCTAGGACAGTATTCTAAGCACTGGCGTATATAACTTAGCCTCAAATACACTGATCCACTAGGAATAAGTCAATCATACTTTACACGATAAGAATGTAGAAGAACATGCGAATGGATAAGTGATGAAAGAATAGCAAAAAATATTTTTGAAGAAAATATTAGTTGAGATAGATGCGCTTTTCGAAGGTACCCACGTCGTAGCAACCTGGAAACACTGTCACAGGTAGGCCATTCCACAGTGGCGTGGAAGAAAGTTCCTACGAAACAGAACAGTAGTGTAGAGTGCCACGTATCCAGATGGTGTGGACGGTACTTGAGTTTGTGACGTACTGAGTGGTTAGAAAATTCGGCTGCAAGTAACAGATCAAAAAGTTCCCTAGAAGACTCCCTATGATAAATGCGGTAGAGAACGCACGGCGAGGAGACGTCCCTACGCAAAGCCAAAGTGATCTTCACAGATCTTTGGGTCCCCAACGATTGGAACGGCTCTATGTTGTATGCGATCAAATGGGTCAGGCTGATATTGGGGTGCACCAGCCCAGACATGAGAACAGTACTCCATATTAGGCCGAACTTGAGCCCTATACACGATCAATCGTTGTTTTGGCGTGAAGTACTGTCTTGCTCTGCTGATGACCCCCAGTTTCTTTGAAACCAACTTGGCCTTACTCTCCAGATGATCGTGATACCGGCAGTTGT
The DNA here is from genome assembly GCA_013403705.1 of Heliconius hermathena. NCBI lineage: Eukaryota > Metazoa > Arthropoda > Insecta > Lepidoptera > Nymphalidae > Heliconius > Heliconius hermathena. The sequence continues at coordinate 122,106 of JAAIXJ010000893.1, forward strand.
TCGAAACGCTAAGGCTCAATGAGCTGATACTGTGCGTGGCTAGAAGGGGAGTTTCGGATGACTGACAAACACGACAAATGGGGTTGTTTTAGTGGTTAAAGCGCAAACGTGTGTCTTCTTCTTGGGGTTGAATTGACCAGGTTCCTTTCACTCCATATAGAAACAGTCCCGAGGGACGTATCAAGTGAAGATACAAGTTTATTTCGCCACTTATAGTCTTATCTTAGAAGACTACGTAGTACGGTAATTAGGCAGAGGGATTCTAGTATTAAGACACTTCGCTCCACACTTTGCGTCGAATTCTGGTGGCATTGCGTCAACACACTAGTGTCGAACATGAGTAACGTGATGGCAGTTCTCCAAAACGCTCAAATTTTAATTTCCTTGTGCTTACTCATTAATCGTAAATTATTTTCAGAAGATGAATATCATATTAAATACTTAACTAAATAATAAACAAGTCGTCTAGACAAGTTTAATGATTTAGTGTATACAATATACACATATTTCTTTTAAGAAAAAACCCTAAAAAAAATGACTATTTTACGTGGAGATTTGGTGTATTCTTAGCTAATTTCTTTTTAAAAATATTCATACTTAAACTATAATATAATATATTATTGTATATTAATTTTTTTTAATGAAATAAGTACATACTTAAAGTCTTTAATAATAAAACATGCTTATAATTTAGGTGTAGCTACACAAAATCGATCGCAAAAAAAGTTTATAAAAATGAGGTCATTGATCGAGCGAGCTTTTGTTTTAAATATTGCCACGAAAAAACGTTATCTAACGTACTGTTTATTTTGGGTTATAATAATGTTAGCATGCAGAGCTTTAATTTCCGACGGTGCACGCCGTGCCGCCACGGATGCTTTAACAATTTATAAATAAATCTTAAATTGGATTCTCCTAATTTTAGCACATCAATCGTCATTAATATCTTTATTTACTACGTATAGACTAAAAATGTTTCGGCAATCGTTAATATATTCTTATATTGATATTTGAGGCCGGTCGTGGCGCAGCGGCACGAGGTGTGACTG